>BSBM01001536.1:107500-570000 GCA_027924585.1 Larix kaempferi
GAAAACGAATAGGGTAGAGAGAGACTAAGAGAGGGGGTTAGTAATCATTGGAGAGAGAGAGAGGAGAAGGGGGGTTAAAGGTAGGGATTGGGGTAAGGTTTTAGTAAGGGTTAGAGAGAGAGGTATGTGTAAGGGGAGGAGTAGGGTGTGTGTGCATGTGAAATAGGTATAGAAAGAGAGAACATGGGCTGTTAGATTATTGGGGGGGAGAGAGAGGGGTGGGTGGTAAGTGGCAATGGGGGAATTAAGAGAGATAGATAAAGAGAGAGAGGGTTAGTGAGAGAGAGAGGGAGAGAGGGGGTGGCTTATGTGTATGAGTGGGGTCAGGATCAGAGAGGGGTGGTTAGGGGTAGTGAGTGTGTTAGAGAGAGAAATGAGAGTTCTAGGTAGTTCTTTAGAGAGAGAGAGGGGGGGGGGTGATAAATTGTAAGGGGAGGGGTGTTAGAGGGTGGAGAGAGAGAGGGGGGTTGGGGTAGTGGTAGTAGGAGAGATAGAGAGATATGGGTGGAGGGAGTGGATATGGGAAGAGAAGGGAATATATATTAGTGTGGTAGGAGGGGTATGGCTTTAGGGAGCATTAGGAATGTTAAAGAGAAAGGGAGTATAGGGTGGGGGTAGAGAGAGAGAGAGTGGGGGGGTGGTAAGTGACATGGGAAAGGTGGTTAGGAAATACAAAGAGAGATAAGGGTTTAGTTGGAGAGAGAGAGAGAGAGAGAGAGAGAGAGAGAGAGAGAGAGAGAAGGGATGGTTATTGGTAGGGAGGCTATGAGGGGGGTTAGGGAGAGAGTGGGGGGTTATGGGTAGCAAGTGTGTGTGTGTGTGAGAGAGAGAGGGGGGTGTTAGGGTGTTGTGGGAGAGAGAGGGGGGTGGGGTTAGGGGTAGGTGGAGGATTATAAAAGAGAGATATCTGGGGTGTGAGTGGAAGGAGGGTGTGGGTTGTTAGGGGTAGTGGGAGGAGGGTTGTTATGGGAGAGCAAGAGATAGAGATCAGGGTGTGGGGTAGGGATTTATGGATTATTAGTGTAGTTAGTAAAAGGAGGGGTATAGGTTGGGGGAACTGAGAGGGAGAGGGAGAGAGGATTAGGGTTAGGGGAATATGAGAGAGAGAGAGAGTGAGGAGGAGGGGGTTTACACAGAGAGAGAGTGGACAGTTAGGGGTAGTGAGAGGTGGGGTGTTAGGTGGTTGGGTGAGAGAGGTAGGGGAGGAGTAGGGAATATAGAGAGTGATAGAGGGGTTAGTAATGAAGAGAGAGAGAGAGAGAGATGGGGGGTTAAAGGTAGGACTTTAACTAGGGTGGTGAGAGAGTGAGAGAGGGTAGGGTAATTGTTAGTGGTAATGGGAGATTAGGGTTTGTGCATGTGTGTGTGTGTGTGACAGAGAGAGAGAGAGAGAGCGATGAATGTTAGGTTGTTGGGGGAGAGAAAGAGGGGTAGGTGGTAAATGGTAGTGGGGTGGTTTAGGGGATAGAGAGAGAGTAGGGTAAGGGTGAGAGAGGGGTGGTTAGTGGTAGTGAGAGTGTGAGATACATAAAAAGGGGTTGTTAGGTGGTTTGAGGAGAGAGAGAGAGAGAGGGTTTGGGATAGGTGGAGTATGAGAGATAGAAAGAGAGGGGCGGTGGGGGTGGTTATGGAATAAGAAGGAGATAGAGATAGGAGTGGGGGGAGGTGTAGGCCTCTAGGGAGTGTTAAGTAAGTTAGGGAGGAGGGGGGTATAGGGTGGAGGTAGAGAGAGAGAGGAGGGGTGGTAAGTGGTAGGGGAAGGTGGGTTAGGATAGACAAAGAGATAGACGGGTTTAGGTATATGGGGAGAGAGATAGGGGTCATGGTTGTTGGTAGGGAGACTAGGAAAGGGGTTAAGGAGAGAGAGGAGGGGTTATGGGTATTGAAAGTGTGTAAGAGAGAGGGGGGGATGTTAGATGTTTGGGGGAGAGAGTGGGATGGGGTTACGGTTAGGTGGAGGATCATATGAGAGAGAGAGAGGGCCATTGAGTGAGTGGAAAGATGGTGTCACTTATTAGGGGTAAGGGGAGGAGTGTGGTTGGGGGAGAGAAAGAGATAAATATTAGGGTGGGTGGGTAGGGGTTTAGGGATTATTAGTGCAATTAGAGAGAAGAGGGGTATAGTTTTGGGGAAGAGAGAGAGAAAGAGAGAGAGAGAGGGGGGGAGGGATGGTTAAGGTTAGGGGAATATAATAGAGAGAAGCGGAAAAAGAGGGTTACAAAGAGAGAGTGGGGTTAGGGGTAGTGAGAGTGAGAGAGAGAGGGGGTGTTAGAGGGTTAGGTTAGAGAGGTAAGGGTGTGGGTTAAGTGTAGGAAGAGGTTTACAGGAGATAGAGAGTGAGAGAGGGGGTTAGTAAGCATTAGAGAGAAAGAGGAGGGAGGCAAAGTTAGGGCTTGGAATAGATTTGTGAGAGAGTGAGAGAGGGTGTTAGTAAGGGTTAGAGAGAGATGGTTATTTGTAATGGGAGGAATACGATGTTTTCAGTGTGTGTGCATGAGAGAGAGAGAGAGAAAGAGAGAGAAAAAATGGGTGGTGATACAGTGTTGGGAAGAGAGGGAGGGACCAGTGGTTATTGGTAGTGGGGGGGGTTAGGAGAGACAAGTAGAGAGAGAGGTTTAGGGGGAGGGGGGTAGGAGAGAACAAGTGAAAGGCACTTAGGTGTATGAGTGGGGTGGTTAGAGGTAGTGAGAGTTTGACAGAGAGAAATGCGGGGTGCTAGGTGGATTAGAGTGAAAGAGAGAGATGGATGACGATTAGGTGTAGGCGGAGGAGTATGGTAGAGAGAGTGAGATAGGAGGTTAGTAAGGGTTATGGGAAGAGAGAGAGAGAGAGAGAGAGAGAGAGAGGTGGAGGGGGTGTTATAGGTAGCGGGAGGAGTAAGGGGGTGAGAGAGTTAGAGAGGTGCTTAGTAACAATTAGGGATAGTAGGGGAGAGAGTAAAGAGGGGGGTTAGAGGTAGGGTGAGGAGAATGGTGGTGGTGGTGTTGTGTGTGTGTGTGAGAGAGAGAGAGAGGGAGAGAGATAGAGATGGTATTTGGGGTTTTTTTGGGTGTTGGGAGAGAGAGACAGGGGTGGGGGTTAGGAGGAGATGGAGGAGTAGAGGTGTGTGTGTGTGTGTGTGTGTGTGTGTGAGAGAGAGAGAGAGAGAGAGAGAGAGAGATTATTAGTGGGTTAAGGATAGTATGAGTAATGTTAGGGAGAGACATGGTTGGTTAGGGGTAGTGAGAGTGTGTGTGTGAGAGAGGTTGGGT
Organism: Larix kaempferi; assembly: GCA_027924585.1. NCBI lineage: Eukaryota > Viridiplantae > Streptophyta > Pinopsida > Pinales > Pinaceae > Larix > Larix kaempferi. The sequence continues at coordinate 110,752 of BSBM01001536.1, forward strand.
GTGTCAGGAGCTTAATTGAGAGATATAGGGATGAGGGTTAGTTTTAGGTGGAGGATTAGGTTAAATAGAGAGAGGGAGAGGTGGTTAGTAACTGTTAGGGGAAGAGAGAGAGAGGGGGGGGAGGATAAGAAGGAGCGGGTGTTATAGGTAGCGGGAGGATTTGTGGGGTGAGAGACCGAGATAGGGGGTTAGTAAGGGTTAGTAAGAGGAGGGGAAAGAGAGAGATCAATAAGGTTAGTTATAGTGGTAGGATTAGGGGGTGTGTGTGTGTAAGAGAGAGAGAGAGAGGGGGGGGGTAAGTGTTAGGGGGTTGGGAGAGAGAGAAGGGTGGTGGTTAGGGCTAAGTGGAGGAGTAGAGGGGTGTGTTTGTGTGTGTGTGTGTGTGTGTGTGTGTTTGTGTGTGTGTGAGAGAGAGAGAGAGAGGGAGAGAGAGAGAGAGAGAGAGAGAGAGGGAGAGAGAGAGATAGAGAGAGAGAGAGAGAATGGGGGTGGAGTGAGGGGTTTGGGGGAGACAGAGAGGGGTGGGGGTTAGGGATAAATGGAGGAGTAGAGGTGTGTTTCAGTGTGTGTGAGAGAGTGAGAAAGATAGGGGGGTGAGTTAAGGGGCAAGTGGGAGATGCTGTTGGTGAATATGTGTATGGGGGAGGAAGGGGGGTTGGGGGAGGGAATGAGATAGAGATCACAATGGGGTATAGGTTTATGGAATATTAGGGAAGTTGGATAGAAGGAGGGGTATAGGGTGGGGGTAGAGAAAGAGATAGAGAGGTAGGAGGAGTAGGAGCTATAGAAAGAGAGGGTGATAGGGGGTGGTTATGGGAGTGGTTATGGGTGTGGAGAGAAGAAGGGGAGTTAGGGAGAGAGAGGGGGTTAGTGGTAAGGGGAGAAAGTTTCTATGTGTGTGTGTGTGTGAGAGAGAGAGAGAGAGAGAGAGAGAGATTATGGAGGATGTTATGGGGTTGGGTGGGGAGCCAAGGGTGGGTGGTAAGTGGTAGGAGTAGGTGGATTAGGAGAGAAAAGGAGAGGGAGAGGCAATTAGGGGGAGTGATAGGGTTTAGTAAGGGAGAGAGGAGGCCTTAGGGAGAGTATGAGTGGGGTTACAGGGAGAGAGGGGGGGTTAGGGGCAGTGATTTTGGGATAGAGAGGGCAGGGTGTTAGGGGGTTGTGGAAGAGAAAGACAGGGGTGGGGGTTAGGTGTAGAGGGTGTGAGAAATATATGGAGAGATAGATAATGGGGTGTCAAGGTGTGTTAGGAGGTTGAGAGAGAGAGAGAGAGAGAGAGAGAGAGAGAGAGAGGGTGTGTGTGATTAATGGTAGAAAAAGGTGGGGGTCAGGGAAGAGAAATGTATAAATATCATGACGGGGGTATAGGGGGTAGGGGTTTAAGGAATATTGGGGAAGATAGAGAGAAGGAGTTTATAGGGTGGGGTTAAAGACAGAGAGAGAGAGAGAGAGAGAGAGAGAGAGAGATTTGGGGGGTGTGAAGTGATAGGGGAGGGGATTAGGACAATAAGAGAGAGGGGGGATTGGGGGAGAGAAAGGGATAGGGTCAGAGAGTATGGTTATGTGCAGAGATAGTAGGAGGGGGTTAGAAAGAGAGAGAGTGGGGTGTTAGATGTAGTGAGAGTGTGAGTGAGAGGGGGTGGTGAAAGGGGGTATTAGAAGAGAGAGAGAGGGGTGGGAATTATGTGTAGCTAGAGGAATAGGAGAGAGTGAGGATGAGAGAGGGGGTTACTAAAGGATAGGGGGAAGAGGACACACAAACACACATACACAAAGGGTGGGATGGGGGGTTATAGGTAGTGGAAGGAGTACAGTGGTGATGATGTGAGAGAGCATGTTAGTAAGGGTTGAGAGAGAGAGCGAGAAAGAGAGAGAGATGTTAGTGGTAAGGGGAGGACAAAGGTTTGTGTGTGTGTGTGTGTTGGAGAAAGAGAGAGGGGTGTTAGGAAAGAGAGAGGGGTGTTAGGAAAGAGAGAGAGAGAGGGGTGGATGGTATGTTGTAGAGACACAGAGAGAGAACATGGGCGTTAGGGTGTTGGGGAAGAGAGAGAGGAGTGGGTGGTAAGTTTTAAGGGTAGGGGTATTAGGATAAACATAGAGAGAGGGGGTTTTTAGGGGGAGGGGGTAAGAGAGAGAGAGAGAGGTTGGGGATTAGGGTGAATATGAGTGAGGTTAGAGAGAGAGAGAGCATGTTAGGGGTAATGAGAGTGCGAGAGAGAGAGGGGGGTGTTAGGAGGCTAGGTGAAATAGAGAGAGGATTGGGGTATAGGTGTATGTGGATAGTAGGGTAGAGACAGAGTTAGAGAGTGGGTTAGGGGAGAGAGAGAGAGAGAGGAAGTGGTGTTAGAGGTAGGGGGAGGAGTAGAGCGCTAAGAAAGTGAGAGAGGGGGTTATTAATGGTTAGGGAGAGGAGGGGAGAGAGGAAGAGAGGAGGTTTAGTGTTAGGGGGGGGAGTAGTGTGTTTGTGTGTCTTAGAGAGAGAGAGAGAGAGAGAGAGAGAGAGAGAGCATGAGGTGAGGCATGTTAGAGGAATTTTTGTGTGTATGTGTAGGTGGTTAGGGACTATAGTGGGGGGAGGGGGGTATTGATTTACAGAAGATTAGAGAAGTTAGAGAGAAGGGGGAGGATGGGGGAGAGAGAGAGAGAGAGAGAGAGAGAGAGTTGGGATATTAGTAAGTCGTAGGGGGAGGGGGATTAGAGAGAGAGAGAGAGAGAGAGAGAGAGAGAGAGAGAGAGTAGGAGAGAGAGAGAGAGAGAGAGAGAGAAAGAGAGAGAGTGAGCGAAAAGTGGGTCGTTATGAGTAGGGAGAGTAGGAGGGTTTACGGAGAGAGAGAGGGGGGGGGTTAGGGGTAGTGAGAGTGAGGTAGGAGTGGTGTTAGGGGATTGGTGAAGAGAGATAAGAGTGGGAGTTAGATTTAGGTGGAGAGAGAGAGAGAGAGAGAGGGTTGGGGGGAGGAATAGGGTGGTGGCAGAGTGATAAAGGAGGTTTGCAAGAGAGAGAGAGAGAGAGAGAGAGAGAGAGAGAGAGAGAGATATTGTTAAGTGTTAAGAGGAAAACAATTTAGGTGTTGTTATTACATGGGTTAAATTATTTAAAACAAATTATTTTGTTTCTATTTAAACTTACAAGTTTTTTGGACCTATAAATGTTAAACATCATATGATTTATAAGTGTTATGTTCTAAAATATAGTGGTTACAAGTTATATGGGTTGGATGATATAGTGGGTTAAGTAGCTATGGTTTAGAAGAGTTGGGTGCGATAGGGGTTAAAGATATGTATATGTGATAATTACTAAGGAACGAGATCCTAACTCCTAGGTTGCATGAATAGAGTGTCAACAAAGGGGGGTCCCTCGTTAGACCACTTTAAAAGCCTTGTGTATACATGGTCGACCACCCAACTTGGGGCTTACTCAGAGGGCTTCTCTGGGAGTTACCTCCCTCCACCTATTACTAGCGCAACGGCGTCCTAGTTCCCAGCTACAACAAAAGGTACATGTGTCAAGATTTCGAGTTAGGAAATTGTTTCTAGGCAATTTCCCAAAATGGTCCTTTGAAAACACTCTATACAAGACTTTAATAGAAACCCTATGGTCAACATACTACATACTACTACAAACACTATAATAAAAATGTATACAATTTAATATCTATAAAAAAATAAAAATAAAAGCTATACAATCTTATTCTTTTATATATATATATATATATATATATATATATGATATGATTAACCATTAAAAAACTTTTTTTTTTACCATCATCAAAGTAAAAAAATTAACAATTATAATCTAACAAAGCTATAAGCTATTTCAACTCCCACAACAAAATAATCGACATACCATCATATCATAAAATATATATAAACAAAATCCAAAAAACTCAATTAGTAATATTTTACAAAGTACACATCATATTTACCAAAAAATTTACATCTAGTAAAATTCTAGAAAACAATACAAATAATAATTAAGTAATTAAGAAATACTATGAAAATATATATATGTCGTAAAAAAAATTCTGAAAATTTACAATGCTTGCTAAAAGTACGAAGGATGAAGCATGAAATATGAGCAAAGTTACAACCGTGTTAAGTTTAAAATACATTTAAAAAAAATTATATTAATGTAAAAAATTATAAAAATTTCATAATTAATAATAAAAAATTTATAAAAATTAATAATAAGAATTCTATGATCCTCAATTCTTTGTAATAAGAGCTCCCTAATAAAAAAACATTAACGACTTTCCACTCTTTCCCATCAGCATGATCACCACTATTTTCCCAAAACAAAAACAAAAACAAAAAGCCCGCGTCACTAAATCCCATTATTATTTCCCCCGTATTAAGCCTAATTCCGTAAATTTTTCTTTATATAAAATCCTCAATGGTATACCATTGAGTGAAAGATTAAGCATTCGTGAGTATCTTTCGATGTGCCTATGAGATTTTCTTTTACAACCAAGGTGAGATGTTACTCGGTAATTAGACTACCAAGGCCGATGCCTATAAAATTTTCTCTTACAACCAAGGTTAAATGTTACTTGGTAATTTCACTAACGAAGTAACTTCCATAAAAGTTTGAGCTACGGACAAAATTGTGTTAAGCAACCTAGAGCGCACTCATAAGGATGTATTTTAAGTACATATAGTTAATGTTTAAATAGTTAGCCAATGGACAAACACCAGATGCAAGTGAGTGAGTGATGAAATTCGACCATAGTTGAAGCAAGTGAGTGATGTTCCGATTTAAACGGACTTAAACGGACTTATGAAATTGGAAGCAAGTGAGTGATGTGCCAACTTGACAATTAGTAGCCGACAGACGTTCCTCTTTTAGTCGGATCACGTTTCTATTCAATCATGTTTTTCAATGGTATAAAAACAAATGCCACATAAGACAAAATTCTATAAGACCAAACAAAATTGTGTCAGGCAAACTAAAGTGCAAAATTGTGTCAAGCAAACTAAAGCAAAAGTTCATATAAGGAAAATTTAAAGTGGTTGGTTCGAATTCAAAGGAAAATGAACCGTAGCAAAACTATGAACCGTAGCAAAACTAAAGCAATCCAAGGCAAAAGTTCACTTAATAACAAAACTATGAACAGTAAGAAGCACAAGTACTTAGTAACAACGCACAACATGAACATTAACTCAGTGCTACATCCAAATTAAACCCAACATAACATTAAAATCACCAAATGTGATCGTTTGAGATTCTTTTTGGGAACTAAAAAGACATTCAACGCAACTCAATTAAAGACGTCTACTGTTCCGTTGAAGGTGCACATAAAAGGTTTAAAAAAACGATCCTAGACGGGCGAATAGTGAGTTTATTTACAAGGTGCAGATAAAAAGTAAAAAAAAAAAACATAATTCATTTATTTAGACGGGCCAATAATGAGACTGCAGCGAAACGAAGGGACTGAAGGGATCTGCACCCACCTAAACTACAAAATAATTTCCAAAACTATGTTTTTAATGTAGTAATTATTATCACTATAAACCTAAACTGTAATAAAAATTTCTACAAAGAGAGAAGGGTTACCAAAACACTTTCTCGAGCAGGAAAGCGATCATCCGAGCATCGAGGCGGATGTTGATGTTGTTCAGTACAGGCCCCGCCATCGGAACCCCGAAATGGACCTCCTAAGAGGCCGGCACATTGGGATCCGGCACCCTAACCTGCCAATTAAAACTTCAGACCTCTAAATTGAAATGCATAACAGGGCTAAATTGAAATGCATAGACTAAGCTAACCAGATGGAGAAACCCTTACTGTGGTGCCGGGGCCAATGGAGTGCTTGGCCAGAGCTGATGGGAGGCGTATGCAAGTGACCCATCAAATAAATTGAATGAATCGGTGAGAATAAATCGCGCTTTACTTCGTATTACTTTCTCGTATTGAAATCTCAATGCGGTTTCTCTGAAGACCTAAAACCCTGCAATTTTCCTGTAGTATAAACAAAATATAAAACACGTAAAAAGACCATGAAACAACCCTTTGAAGTTTGAACTGTATGCATAGCCATCCGAACCATCATCTACCAGAGGGCATTCCATTTTGTGTATATCATACGTCCCTAAACTGCAAACCAACCAAACACACTGCCTTAGAAAACTAAATATCTATATCCTGAAAGAGAGACAAGCATAGCAAACTCCATCAACATGGCAGAGAGGATGGCAAAGATATCACAGATAGCGGAAAAGAGAGCGAAAATATGAAAAACTGATCAGCGGAAAAGATGCTGAGCTTTATATTATTTGTACCCGCTGAAACTCAACGTATTCTTCTTGCCTCATTTTGTCTTCAGTGGCTGCTCCTCCCTGAAAGCAGTAAAATCAATAATGAAAAATTAGTAACCAGTAAAAACCTAGATAAGCAAGTGACCGATCAAATAAATTTTAGGAATCAGTGAGTCATCGCGCTTTACCTCGAGTTGCTCTCGGTGAACATACATGGCTCTTTATATACAAACGATACAAACTCACCTATTGAAATCCTAACGACCTCTCTCCCTGCAACAGAAATAAAAAAAACAAACTCACAAACAGACTTCTGAACAAACCTTTAGACGGCATGCATTGCCATGTAAGACTCTCAATCTCCACACATTTATTGCTAAAACAACTATCTAAATATATGTGAATTACCCTTCATATAAATCTGAACTCATGGGCTTCATCTCTTCTTCTGCTCTAGATCAAACCAACCAAAACAAAATTGACCTCGACCAACCGATGCAAAGACATGACAAAAAGGGTCAAAACCAATAAACAGGCATGGCCATGCCGCGGACCAAACAATACAAACCATAAAATGAGTTGAAGACGACCCATTTTAGCTTCCTTATTCTCTCCCTGTTGTCAAGCCCCACCTGAAACAGAAACTCCCGATCAGCTTCTTCTCCGAATAGCCATGGAAGATAATTAGAATTGATCAGTGGCAGGAATGGGAGATATTTGACAATCTTCTGTTCCTTTGGAATTCGTGCACCAACCATTGGACAGTTACGTTTGGCGATCTGCAGTAACTGCTAATCAATTTTCTCGCTTACCATTTGGGACTGCATGCTTAGCCTTTGGCTTTTTTATCCGATCGAGAATTCCGCTATCATACAACGGCTACTTATGATTTGAAATGCTCTTTTCGTTTGCTTTCTTTGATTTGGATGTTTTTGCAGACTTCTAGAACATTCCATACCATCTTTTGCCATATTAACATGGATTAAGGTTTTTAATAGGGCGGTTAAATTAGCATTGGTAAGGGTTTTGATTACGGCTGTATGGCCGGATTAACGTGTATTTTAATAACTTAAATTTGGGTAAGGGTTTTGGTTGTGGCCGTCAAATTAACATGTACTTTTAGGAATTTAAACATAACTATTTTTAGTAATTTAAATTTAAAGTTATTGGTAGAATTTTTTACTTAAACACTGGATATTGATTAATGGAGTGATGAGAATGTGACATCACCAAATGAATGTATCAAATTTTGAGGTATGTAATTAGATATTAATTGATTCTTAACCAGTAAAGATCCCGGTCCCTAATTTTAATAAGGTTTTTTTTTTCTCTTCTTAATTCTTAAGACATTTCTGTTATCTCTAACCAATATGAATCTTTTAATCGGTTTATGCTTCCCTTTAATCCATAATAACGAGAAGTAAACCACACAATCCTCGTCTACACAACTCGATCAAATCACACCATAGCCTGTTACAATTGAAGAAAATTATGCTTCCCCTTAATCCTCGTCTATTCAACTCGATAAAATCACACCATAGCCTGTGACAATTGAATAAATTAAATTGCAGGATTTCTAAGAACTTATACATCTTATCCTATGACCAATACACAAACGCAGGATTTCTGTGAACTAACCACCATCTTTTACTAGTGCCAATGATCATAAGGTTTATTGGAACAAATGAAAAATAAAATAAGTCAACGGAAGGCTGCCACCGTGTCAAAGGATGCAGTACATACACTAACAGGTGTCCATATGAGACGGGAATTGATATTTTTGGAATTGCGATGTCAGCATGGACCTGCAACGGCATTGTCAAAGGCAATTATCGATTCTTCAAATCACGCTGTCGGTATCAAAAATTTCTTAGGATTAGTCAAATAAGTTTTCATTCATGTGAATTTTCAATATATGAGAATAAGTATAATGTGATTAGTTAAATACATAATATAATTGAGAATTTGAATTTTTAATTTAATTTATTGAGTAAATCTATTTTCTAAATAGATTGAAAATTTGATTTTTTAATATATAGTTAAACAAGTATAGTTTTATTATTAGTTAAATATATAAAGACAATTTAAAATTTAATGTTTTAATATAGTGTTAAAATTAATATAATTTGTATCCGATATAGGGATATGGGTTTGGTGTTAGCTTTTATACATTTATATAGTGCTTATGTTTCATTTTATTTTTAGTGATTTCTTGTTATAATTTTTCGTTCATTTCATGATTATGGTAAGGATAGATTTTCTTTATTATTTTATATATTTAAAACCTTTATATTTAAATTTCATAAATATATCATTAAAATTTTAAATAATTTTTTAAAATTTGAATGATATTTTTTATTCTTTGGTATGAGATTAAATTTTAATTACAACTAATATTTGGTTATATCTATAGGATTAGAGATTAATTATTTTCTATGGATACTATTTTATTTAAAAGTGTAAAATATAACTTAAAATTGTTTCTAATTGTTTAAGAATTTAATAATGACTTAAGATTTAGACATTAATTAGGAGTGGAGTTCTACTCCAAATAGGATTCTTTTTTTGTTTATTAATATGGTTTCATTTGGGATATCATTATAAGTGGTGGAAGAATTTAATTTTTTTTTTGTTTTTTTACTATTATAAATTTAATAATATTATATCTTTATTAATTTAAAAATATTACAACATCAACTAATGTAGAATTTAAAATCGAATGAAAAACCTAAAAATATATTTAAATATGTATTTAAAAGTAATAAATGAATAAAAAACTAAAATATAAATTATGAAAATCTTGTCAATTGAGTGTAGATTGGGTGGTTGGGAGGAATGTTGTTATCCTCCCCACCCATGTTCAAATCAAATTCTATTGTCTTATATAAATCACAAAGTTATATGAAATTCTTAATGATAAATTGTTTTGTGAAACTTTATTCTCTATATGATAATAGGATTCCTAATAAAAATAGCTTACACTTAAAAGAGTTTAGAAAATCTAAATTATTAATATTTTTTTATACAATTAATTGAGAAATTTTACTAAAAATTTAAAACTTATTGAAATTTTATTCTATCTTGGAAATTGTATTCCTCGTAAATAAAATTAAAAACAAATAAAAAGTACAAATTTAAGTAAGTGGCCATAAAATAAGTTTAATATTTACCTTCTGCTCTTCACGGCACAAGGCGAAGTCCACAAGACAACTTGTGAGAACACTCCATCCCACAACCTCTCATATGGAAGTATGATTGATATTTATACACACCTCTCATATGGAAGTATGGTTAATATTTATACACATTAGGAAAAAAGTTACATCATGAAATTCGATGTCTCTTGGTGCTTGATATGGATTAAGATGGATCTATAACATTTTTATGAAGAAATGATAAATGTCCTTATTTGAATGTATAAATATTGGAACATAGCATATAATATATAGTTTCATAAATGCCTAAAATAACTAATATATAATAAAGTGGTACACTATAATTATATAGAAAATTTATATATTATTAGAAATGGATGGTTTGAAATCAAAATGCAGTAGAATTTTATTAAATGTTAAATAATGATGATGATGATAATTTTATATGCTTATATATTTTATTCTTCAAATAGATTAAGTATTAAAAAATGAAATTTCTAAAATCATAAACATTATAATAATAGAAACTAAGAAGATTTGAATTCTCATGAATTTAAATTTAAAAAATCTAAACTCAATATTTATTCAAAACTCAACATATTAGATATTCTTTTATATGATAATTTTAATAAAGAGATATTTGTTGCAAAATAAAGCATTTAAAATTAAATATAGAAAAATATGTATTTAATTTGTATTGTGATTTTTTTCATCCAAAATTACACAAACATTTATAATTGTGATAAACTATTAAAATGAAAATCTAGAAATTGCGTTTTACTACATTTTCATTTTTAACATCTCTCATTACAACCTAGTGTGTGTGTATTCCACTTTATTCATGGAAATGATAAGCAAATGCAAACAATTTACATTTATTTCCAATGCATGGATTATACAAAAAAATTTCAATGTTATGTGGTGTGGTTATTAGTTTTCATATCTAATGTCGTATGGAGACACCCAAATTTTGTGAAATTTAGTTCACACCAAGATCCGATCAAGAAATTACAAACTCTCACAAAAGATCTCACATAACTAGTCAAGAACACTAACATTCACTCACATAAGATGCAAATTGAATTACTCAAATGAATAATATTACATCAGCCAACCTTGGGCAAGTAAATGGCTATCAATATATAAAATTACATCAAAAATTCGAATGCATAAGGATTCCATTCGAGTCGTCACAAAAGAGGACTTACTAAAATAATGCAAAACCCCCCTAGGTGGCAAGTGTGTTCTCCAAATCACACCAAAGGCTAGCGAATTTCTGATTTAGTGATCAGATAGTGATGTATGATGAAAAAACATGCCAAATCCCAAAAATAAAAGGAAGAAACATCATGGAGGATGAGTGGTCCAAAAAATAGTTTCCCTAGTCAACTAGCTTTTACCTTTCACCCAAAAAGTGGTAAAAAGCAGTAATAGCCGCTAGCGCGCCAATCTAACTCAAAATTGTCTAAAAATAGCTAGAATATATTTCAGGACATACATAAATAGTCTCTAGTGCGTTTAGGGAACTTGTGGTCCACACAATGATGCTTGTGGTCCACACAATGACTCATATGCCAACTATCTAGTTTAATACATAGAAATTAATCATAGAATGATTAATTAATGCTACTGGGTGAAAATGTGAAGGTGGGAAACAATTCTGTGACAATTTGCTTTTTTCTTGTTCTAATTTTCATTTTCTCGCACGAGACAAAAGTCAACAAATTTTCTCGGGTGAGAGTTTTACTACTTCTCGGGTGAGAAATTAACCACGGTTATATTTCTCTTGTCCGTGAGTTTGTCCATAGTTAGAGAATTGTTCGCTCGAGAGTTTTTAATTTCTCGTTCGAGAGTATAACCATTTTTTTTTGTCAAACTCTCGGACAGATTTCTCAGTCGAGAGTTTTGATTCCTTTTAATGTCTTAGCCGATACATGTTTAACTATATAAACGAAATAATATTTCCCCGCCACATGCATTGTCATTTTCAACGCTGTTGTTGTTGTCATCTATTTTCACTCAAACCGACACTGTGCTGAAACATCGAAGGGAAGGAAGAGCAAGTGCACTGCAACTCTGTTTGATGAAACACCTTCAGGGAAGACCACCCACGACAACGAAGTGAACGGCAACGAGAAGAGGACCGCCACCGTCAGTTCGATCCAGATGACCATACCATCAGACGACCACACAAAGGTATGTTTCTCTCTTTCCATGGGCATCTCTCTAAAATCCAACCGAATTCAATTTCAAATTTGGCTACTGTTCCTTGGAACTAGTTTGATTTCGATCAATTCCCCTTAGGGTTAGGGTTAGAGGCCGAATTCCTCTTGTGATTGGACCAACAGTATATTTGGACCCTCTTCCAACTAGAAGCACATTTAAAAGCTCTCCTGTACTAGACATCCTAGCAAGAACATTTACGTAATCCTTCTTTGGACCCTAGTTTTCCGCTGCACCAGTTTTATCTCTTCGAACTATTAGCTAAAGCTATTTTTACTCTCATCTGGGCCATGGTGGCATGGGAAAAGATGCTTCATGGTGCAGGCATCTATGTCCATGTAAACAGAGGTTCTATCATTGATCCCCAAAAGGTCAAGATCCCAAGTCAGGATTTGATTTAGAACCTTTATCACCTCAATGGCAATGTGGGATTTGTATTACACATTCCTTTGAGCATAATCTAAGTATTTTATAACCTTCTTGTGAATACCATTGAATTCCAAGTAAAACTGCACATAAGGGATAAGGGAATGTTGTATAATGCCATGCCTCCTCTCTAAAGTCAAATTTTCAATCCTTCTTTCTCTCTTGATATTCAAGTATCCTTTGCAGTTCAAATTATTTGCTTATTTGATCATTTATTTGCTATATCCGGCACATTACAATCCTATGAAGATCATCTAATTGCTAAATGAAGCTTCTCATGTCCTTTTTAATCTCCACAAGTTATGGCTAATGCGACACCCTACAACCTTTTCCTTGGCCATTTCCAACTTAGAATCACCAAAGGTATTTAAATTCCAACCTAAACCCTTTGAGATGGCATAAACAGAGTAATAATCAATGTTATATACTAAAGGAATCCGCTTTAGACTATGCAATTCATCAACAAGAGAGATCGCAATGACAAATAATATATCATTATTTATAGGAAATTGATTAACCTTCAATGCAAAAGACACCAAAAACCTTAGTCTTCAAGCCTATGATCCTATATCGCACCATAAATACGACCAAATTTATACCCGCTTTAACTTTTATAAGAGGTTCACTATAAGTGATCCATATCTATAAAGCTCACTATATATGAGTAATATAATCCCATATGTTAGTTAAGCGTGTTGATTCTTATAGAAGTAATATCCTTATATCGTGATTGGACTGACTAGGAACCGCAGGTGGGTCATATGTCCTGCTTTGAGACCCATGGTTGATAACAGGTAGCTTAGATATGACCTAATCGTAACCATATTGATCCAAACTTACCAGGTGAGCAAACCAACATGACATAGTACAAAGCTTAGTTCCAATGCTTGCTAATTGGTGTGAGATTACAGATAAGCTTAACTAGTAATTACCTTGGATTCAATGGCTTGGATACATTTATATAACTACTAGTTCCATATTATGGATATAATGTAATCATAAACTGGATAAGAGCATCTATACATGGTATCTTAATTAGGTATATAGTATAGTAAAGCTAGTCATATAAGATGAAGTAAGTCCATTAAATATAAAAGGCATGAACAAGCCTAATCATAGCTCTTAGATACTGTGATTCATTACATATATACCTGTATAAGCTATAGTTAAGTGGTATTAATTACTTATATATAAGGAATACAACTAATGGGATTAACTTACATGTCTATAATAGTCTCGATTTTACTAGTAATACTTATCAAACCGTAATGAAAGCTGGTAATATTTATGGAGCTTCCTGCTTGTTACTATTCATAATGAGCATCACTACTTGTATTACGCTCATAGTATTTATTATGTAAACAAAGGAGATAGGACGTGTATTCAGTCAATGGAACTGGTATAACTAGTACAATACTCATAGCTTTAATAGTGCTTGTACACAATAGTCATATGTAAAGGTTAATACAAGAATCAAGTACAGATAATGGTAATCACTAACTATGCTTATCACTAGTATTCCACATGTATAAGCTCACTACAAGTAACACACTAGTAATAGGATACTATCTTTCCATAATAACTAGTATTGTATGATCCATGAAGCTTGGTTCAATGATACTTACTATAAGGTTGTCCATTACTTTAAAGGAATAAAGCTTGTTCTATTATAATAATTGTATGTGATTTATTATGTAAATAAGCACTATATGATACTAATGACCTCTTAGTAATCAAGTACGTGTTAGTTGAACTTATCTTACTAGTAACAGCTCTATTACTGGAATTCACAAGGACTAGTAGTAGAAGCTCTTATGAGTAATACTTAAATGCTCTTTATTAATAGAGCTTTGTTTATTACTAATATACATGTATCATTACTCTATGTAAGCTTAAGGCCATAAGAATATAAAAACCCTTTTACTCTAATTAAGCTATATGTTGTATAGACATTATGGTGATGCTTGATGCTTAGTTACAGTTAGATAAGTAGTGCTAATACACCTCTCTATAGGGTAACTGGTCATCATAAAGGTAACATGCTTATGAGTCCATTAGTATCACTTATACTGACAACTACTAGTATCCTATCACATAATTTAATATGGAGAATACGTAAGCTCATACCTCTATGATTAAAGTTCATGCCGAAGCTTGTACTTACTCATAAGCTCTGATTAGTCGATAGTTATGATTATCCCATTGCATATTGTCATTTATATTTATAAGCATAATTATATACGAGTTGTTTATGATAGGAATTAGAACAAAGCTCGTATTACTGTAAAACAAAGATCGTATTACTGTAAGCGTAAGACTAGAATGATTGCGTCGAGAGGCGCTCTACAGCCCAATTAAAAAAGTTAAATATTGAAATGTCGGCCATTAATAAAAAAATATGTGGTAGATCTTATAACATGTGTGAGTGTTTGTTGAGTTTGTCGAGTGTTTGTAGAGTAAAAAATTAATAACCAGTTGAAAAGTTAAATATTGAAATGTCGCCCATTAATAAACAAATGTGTAGGAGATCTATAACATGTGTGAGTGTTTGTCGAGTTTGTCGAGTGTTTGTAGAGTCAAAAATTAATAACCAATTAAAAAAGTTAAATATTGAAATGTCAACCATTAATAAACAAATATGTGGGAGATCTTATAGCTTGTGTGAGTGTTTGTCGAGTGTTTGTAGAGTAAAAAATTAATAACGAATTAAAAAAGTTAAATATTGAAACGTCGGCCATTAATAAACAAAAAGTTAAAAGGACGTGTTATGATAGTAACAGGTAAAAAAAATAGTCATAGTGATATTAACATGTAAGTTTGTCGCCATTAATAAAATTTAACATAAAGTAAAAAATTATAACTAAAAAAATAATACAAAGTAAAAAGTAATAAATATTATGTCGGCCATAAACAAAAAAGAATAATACAAAGTAAGAGTAATTAACATACTCAAGTAATTAAAAGTAATACAAAAATAATTGTAAATTTTGTTTAATATACTCACTTTTTAAAATAATAGTTTTAAGTGTAGTGCTTTAAATTTGAATCTAGTTTTTCTAAAAATAGAATTCTAAATTTTGTTTAATATACTCATTTTTTAAAAATAATAGTTTTAATGGCGGTGGATGTGTAAAAACATAAAGAAGTAAAAAAAATATTTTAGCTAACATAAAAACAAAAAACATAAAAAGTCAAGAAATAGAGAAGTAAAAAAAAATATTATAGTGGACATAAAAAGTAGAAACCAAAAAAGTAAAAAGAATAGTATAGCCCACATAAGAATAGAAAAGAAAAGCAGCCATAATAATAGTTAGATTTGCTAACGAATAATTAGAATTGATAACTAAATATAAATCCAAACAAAAATAGATTTGAATCTTGGTCTCTACTTTAAGACAAGAATTACCTCACTACTTACCAATAGATCACATACAAATGGTGTTAAAAAAAATAATATGCCTATTGATTTGATTGATTGCATTGATTTCAACAATGCATTGTTTTTTACATATACATTGAATTTATCAATCTAATAAAAAGATGTAAAAAAATATATTGTAGCCAACATAAAAAATAAAAATATAAGAAGTAAAAAAATATTATAGTGGACATAAGAAGTAAAAAAAAAAACATTGTTGCATTGATTTCAACAATGTATCCATAATAATAGTTAGACTTGATAACTAACTATAACTCCAAGAAAAAAGGGTTTTGAACCTTGGTCTCTATGTTAACACAAGCCCAATCGCCTTAATTCCTACCAATAAACCACACACAAATGTTGTTCAATAATACAAGATGTATATTTATTTCATTGGTTGCTTTGATTTTCCAGTTTAACAATTTACTCATACTTAATACTTACATTATTATAATCCTCATAATTCTTTCTGTGTTTTCAACTTAACCTGTTCCTTACAATGTTGAAAATTTTTGTTGCATATTTTTCAGTGTAGATGTTATTCTGTGGACGTATTGATTTCAGTGTATGGATGCATGGATGCATTGATTTCAGTGTATGGACACATAGATTTCAGTGTATGGATGCATTGATTTCAGTGAATGGATGCATAGATTTCAGTGTATGGAGTTTTTATTGCATATTTTTCAGTGTAGGTGTTATTCTGTGGATGCATTGATTTAAGTGTATGGATGCATTGATTTCAATGTATGGACGCATTGATTTCAGTGACAACAAAAGAACGAGAAGAAGACTTTAAACGAAAAGCAGAAGAACAAAAATAATTTTGAAAAAGGAAGTTGGATGAAATGATAGTAGAAGAACTAGAAGAACGAAGAAAACGAAATGCAGATCAACAAAAAAATATCGAAAAAGAAAGTTAGACGAATTGACAACAGAAGAACGAGAGGAACAAAGAAAATGAAACATTGATCGACAAAAAGTGTATCGAGAGAGAAAGTTGAAGCAGTTGGAAGATCTAAGAAATCAAGTTGCAGAACAACAAATAAATCAAAATGTACGAAATGGTGAAATGACGACAGAAGAAGGAGAAGAACGAACAAAACAAAATGCAGATCAACAAAAAGAAAATCGAAAAAAAAAATTAGGTGAATTGACAGCAGAAGAACGAGAAGAACAAAGAAAACGAAATGTTGATCGACAAAGAACATATTGAGAGAGAAAGTTGAAGCAATTGGAAGAACAAAAAAATTAGTTTGCAGAACAACAAATAAATCAAAATGTATGAAATGATGAAATGATGGAAGGAGAAGGAGAAGAACAAACAAAACAAAACACAGATCAACCAAAAGAGAATCGAAAAAAAAAGTTAGGCGAATTGTCTCTATTTTCCAGTTTGACAATTTACTTAATCCTTAATACTTATTACTTACATTAGGATAATCCTCGTAAATGTATCTGTGTTTTCAACTTAACCCGTTCCTTACAATGCTGATCAAACTCCAATTTTGTGTCACCTCCCATGACTGAAACTAACCTAGATCCAAATCCTAGGCTCTATCAAGTGCTGAGAGGGATCAAATCTCCTGAGGTGCAAACCTCGGCTCAGGTATTGCACTTAAGGAGAGGTTTGCACCTCGGGAGATTTGATCCCTCTCGGCGCTTGATAGAGCCTAGGATTTGGATCTAGGTTGGTACTAGTAATGAGCTTGGTCACGAGAAGCTAATAGGTCATGTATTATAATGCTTATAGCTTGTTAGTTTGTTTTTCGTACTAGTACTGCACTTTGATTCTCCTTAACTCATATAACTTCATATTCGTACGAGTAATCACTTCCTCCTAGTGAACAAACTTTAGATTGTCAATCATCAAAGAATGACATAGAATCAACTTCCCAAAGTATTTCCCACAGTGAAATATATTATGGCCATATTAGCTCACTCTCACGTCAAACCATAGAAAAATATCATTCATACTGAAGGTTGGATTGAGGTGGAGAGAAACATAGATAGTACCATGTTTCTAATGGTCCAATAGAAATGAGTAAGCCTTAGAAAGCTTCAACATCATAAGGACACAACTTCCCAAGCTACCCAAAACACCAAGAAATGAATGTCTCGTACATTCTTTTCAATTAATATTTTGAAGGGTTTATTAAAAATATAAGCACATTGGATGCACAATTTAATATTGTATCCAATGATTATCCACATGAATAATTTTTAGTAAACCTATAGGGAGATAAATTGAAAATACATGAAAATGTATGTTTCTAATCTCCCTCTAAATTTTTAATTTAAAATTTATGTAACAGAATTTGATGCATAACCAAGAGATGAGGTAGATAAGAGAGTTTTTTTTTCAAGGAGGTGGTAACGAAAGATATCATTACAATGGTTAAGCACAATAAAACATAATTCAACAAACATAGAATTGCAAGAAACTGAAATATTTTGATACACAACAATTACCGCATATGCAAACATTATCGAAATTGTTAGATTGACCCATAAGGCCATTTTATACATCATGAAGATGTAATTAACTCCCTTGAAGTGAGGAAGGTGACATCCATAGAGATTGATGATGGTGCATAACAAACTCATTTTTTATTTTTAGTGCACCATCCAATTGCTTTGGTATTTAACTACTCAACTAGTTTATTTTTAGTGCACTAATCCCATTTAAGTACTTGGCATTTTTTTACAGTAGTACATGGGTTC
This sequence comes from Larix kaempferi, assembly GCA_027924585.1. Classification (NCBI taxonomy): domain Eukaryota; kingdom Viridiplantae; phylum Streptophyta; class Pinopsida; order Pinales; family Pinaceae; genus Larix; species Larix kaempferi. The sequence goes on from BSBM01001536.1 coordinate 128,953, forward strand.
TTTGTCTCTTAATGCATTCATGTTGAAGGGGCCCTCATCCATTGGCTGAGAATGTATATTGTATTTGTATGTTAAATTGGTTTTCTTTGAGGGTTGGAATCATTTATCTCAATTCAAATCTCCTTAGATTCATTTGTTACTTTCTATGATGAGGAGCTGTATTGCAGAGGGCTATTTATACTATTTTAAAAGCCTTCAATAAAGCAATGATAGTTTTCTATTCTAGTTTTGTTGAAGGATGTTCCAGTAATGGTTACTATTTTAAGCAATTGAATCCAATCATCACCCTTCTTGTTGCTTAACAACATCCAACATACAAATAAGACATCTTTGAGTTGATGAGTAGTCCCACACAGATGATAATGTTCACAAGTGCCTTGGGTGAGACTTTACCTTTCTTAGGAATATATTGAAAACACTAATACTCGTGGACATTATTGATGGCCCACACATTGAATCTTAGGGTCTAGTGTTTAGTTCCAACGCTAAACTAAGGTAATGGAACTCAAAGGAAGGTGGTACAACACGACCAAAGGATGGTAGAGAGATATATATGTCATGGAGCACACATGGATATGACACATAATTGGGCCACACCATGACATTCCTTATGGGTAGGCATATGTGAGTACTAATGAACCAAATTTATATGCTACAAGTGGTATAAATCTAAAGTACATTCTCATAAAAAATTGAATGCATATTTGGTTAGCAACTAGTTGTAATATCATAATATAGTGTCCATGACACCTACAAAGAGACTAGATTTCATGGGACAACAACAAAAGCAAATGAATCACGTACACAACATTTTGTACTTCATTAAAGAGTCAACTAAACATTTATACAATTCGTTGTAATATTTCAAGCATTGGATTTTTGCACCCCACCCCCTAACCAAGAAAACCTTTGATCCATAATAACAAACAAAATATCTTTCTATCGGAATCCTAGGTTACCATTGGAGACCCCACTTCATTGCCTATATGAGACACTTACCGTTACACCTTTCTATAGCCTCATTTTTCCCACTTTTTTTCCACCATCACCCTCTATGCGATTCTAGGGGGGTGATGGTCAGTCTATGCAATATAACACTTTTGATTATAGAAGATTTCTAAGAGATTAGTTGTTTGAAAGTCATTTCCAGATTTCCTTTTCTTGCATTTTGTAGTTTGCTTTAGTAGAATAGTCAACCTCTACCAGAATAAGACATCAAAGATCAAGATCTAACAGGGGAGATATGATCTTGTGGTCCAATTCCAAGCTAATCCTGTGGTGTTAGTTTACCTCATTGTTTGATTTCGTATTATTACATTTTGAAGTGTGCTCGATAGCATTAATTTAGGCTAGAATAGGTTCTAATGTTGCATTTCATGTGTCTACATCTCTAAGTTTATGATTAACCTGGTTGATTTCTCATTTTTTCTTAACAAGGACACATGGATTGTCCAAAGACATCTACCATCAGTGCTAGACGAAGACATTTGATGCAGTCAGGTATATTTGATTGTTAATCTGAAATATATTTTTCTTGTTTGACATGTTTTGACATGTTTATTAATCTGTGGAAAATTCTTATCATGCACAACTTCACAGCTTCAAGGTGAAGCAAACTTGACTTCTATACAACAACACTCCATGCGATCATCGTCAGGTAAATTCAATTGTTATTCAATTTATGCTCAAGTGTATATAATCATAAATAGTTTTTAACACAAATTTCTAAGATCTTGTTGTGCATAGGTGGTGTCTCTCACAATGATAGACGTCTGTCTCAGGGGTCTATAGGTGCCGGTGGACAATCTCAAAGGACACACTTAGTGTCTTATACGCCATCGCTAGGTAGAGATTGTTTACATACATTCTGACTAGAATTCTTGTTTGACATGTTTATTAATCTGTGGAAATTTTTTATCAGGCACAGGTTCACAGCTTCAGGGTGAAGCAATCTTGACTTCTATACAACAACACTCTATGAGGTCATCGTCAGGTAAATTCAATTGTTATTCAATTTATGTTGAAGTCTATATAAACATAAATATTTTTTTACACATATTTCTAAGATCTTGTTGTGCACAGGTGGTGTCTCTCGCAATGACAGACGTCTGTCTGAGGGGTCTATAGCTGCCGGTGGACAAACTCAGAGGACACCCTTAGTGTCTTATACGCCATCATCAGAGATTGTTTACATACATTTTGACTAGAATTCTTGTTTGACATGTTTATTAATATGTGGAAAATTCTTATCAGGCACAGGTTCACAGCTTCAGGGTGAAGCAATCTTGGCTAGTATGCAGCTTCACTCCCTGAGGTCATCGTCAGGTAAATTCAATTGTCATTCAATTCATGCTCAAGTATATATAAACATAAAACTTATTTTACACAGATCTTTCTAAGATCTTGTTGTGCACAGGCGGTGGCTCTCAAAATGATAGATGTCTATCTGAGGGTGGGTCTACATGGGACATTGGACAACCATAGATGGCACCCTTAGTGTCTTATTCTTCAGATACGCCATTGCCAGGTAGAGATTGTTTACATACATTTTGACTAGAATTTTTGTTTGACATGACTGTTTTATTTGTGAAAAATTACATGATTTTTCCTGTAAACTTACATGTGATTTCCAATATTTGCTTTCCTATAGGGTCTTCTGGACATTCTAACAATAATGATGGTTCAAAAGAATTTATTTCTATTTCTCACCATGCTCATGATAATGCAGAGGTTCCATCAGGTATTTAAAATGAACACATTTTATTTAAATTTTTATAATTTGATTGACAAATTATATATATAGTTTTTAATACTTGCACATGCACTTTACTTCTTACAGGGTTTGCTGCTGCGGATCCTAATCCACCTCCCCAAACAAGGAGAGGTCGTCGGGTGTAGTAGTATGCTTGCAATTAAAGATATGATCCTCTTTACAGTCATCCTAGAGATGTTCCCGAGGAGACTCCTTGGGAAGACAACATCGCTATGTTGATTGTGGAAGAGATGAAGGAGCATTCATCGAGATTGCAAGTAGAACTTGACACTTCAAATATCTCTTTTGGTTCTCAACAGTGTCTCCAGATTGTTTTGCACAATCTGAATAGTTTGATCGAGACATATCTTGGGGTTGGACCATCAACCCATATTTTTCATGAGATGATGTGTAGGAGGTGGTTGTCAGTGATGGGTCGCCACAAGTTTGAAGAAATAAAAAAACTTGTCACAAAAGAAATGGTCTTTTCATGTTTTGACTTGCGGCCTGAAGACAAAAAACATCTAAAGATCGCAAGATTCAATGATCCACTGATTGCACCCCATATTTATTCCAGGTTCTTATGTGCATATGGGAAGTTCCCTAATAATGATGAGGTTCCTCAGTATTTTGTTAAGATGTTGATTGCAGAGTTTCAGTTTCACATGGACCCTGACTATACAGATACGGGATCCAGTTTCTATGGTGCTGGCAAAGGTCGTACATATGAACGACCTGATGCACGATGAGATGTTCAGTATAGGCGTCTGATGCCTCGGTTAGTACAACCACATCCTAGAGTCGTTGATTTTCCAGAGGAGTTGGAAATGACATCCCAAATGGCAAGAGGGGTGAGGGAAGAGATAAGAGAGCATGTTGGGGCTGCATTTGCAGGGGTGGAAATCGGCATAAATACTCTTTCATCTTCAACCAGTATGGATGAAATCCCATTTGATGATTATTCTGATGATCACTTGAGTAGCATGACTCAATTAGAGCTTCCGCAATATGCAACGTACTGTAGAGATAATTATAAGCGAGTCATCGTTGGAAAAAATCAAAACAGAGGCAAGGTACGTAAGTATGCAATAATATTTTTCAATTTATTATATGAAATCTAATTTTTTTATTCTCCAAATCTAATGTCTATAAATTATATGGAATTTATGCAGTATACTAGATTCATGAATGATGACAACTTTGATGATACGGATTTTATTGACCGGTCAAAAACAGAGGCTAGTGGCACGAATACGCATGTTGAGGAAATTGTAGTTTCTCAATTTCCACAAGGGACACAGGTATGGATATTCCTGTTTCCTGTCTTCTAATCATTGGTATTAGCTTTAGCTTAAAAGGTTTACCTCCTTTTATGGGTATTCTGTGTTATATACATAATATTGAATTTATATTCATGGTATTCTGGGCATTTTTTACTGTTAAAAATGGTTGTTCATGACCAGATTCTGATATTAGGGTTTTTTCATGCCTAGAAGACTAGCCAAAATATCTCCCAATGTACACAACTCACACTTGCAACTTGAATTATCAACTTACACTTGCAACTTGAATTAGCTTTAATGATAGCTCACACTTGTCTTTGAACTTATCTTGGTAACTCGACTTGACATTGATGATAACTCAAAAGGTCTTGTCCTTATTACCACATTTATGCTTAAAAGTTTTCATGATAAGTCTTTAGTTTAGTCAAATTTCGGCCTTTCATTGTTGCCTCTAATTCGACCAGTAATAGTTCCTAAGAAGGATAGACCCTCTAATAAGTTTCTACCTTTTGGGGGAAGTGTTACAAGGATCGAATCCTATTGAAGTGAAATATATTTTGGAAATGTTCTTGAAAATCTATCAAACTTCAATTTCATCTACTAAAAGGTTGCAACTTCGATCTAGTAGAACTAAAATTTGCTCTCGATTCAGTTTTTTCTTTAGGTGCTAGAAATGGAATTTAGAGGGCACATCCCTGGATTCAATCCATTACATGCACCCCCTAATCCTAGCCCCTCTTGCCTTGTAATATTCAAATATTTAGAGCCATGATTCCAACTCACTAATTGTCTGTATTTCATTAAAAGGTCCCACTTCCATCCATGATTGAGCTTGCTGAAGCTGACTTTGAACTTGATTTTCTTTTCCTTTCCTAGTCTTGTTCAATGCAAATTCATAAATTTCACTTCAACCTTGTTCCCTGTACTTTAGAAAGTATAGCACTATAAACTATGAATCGTTAGAATAACAAATTCTTGCTTAGTTTTGGGTTTTACAATATCTTCTCCTCGGTGTTTTACGATTTTCATGAAGTGAAATTCATGGTGTTGTCCTATTTCTGTGTTTTATACCCCTACAGAGTCCAGAAAACTAAAGAAAGAACAAAATTATTGCATAGAAAAACTATACTACATTCACATGGTCATAAAGTGTTCCCAAAAAATCTCTACCTAAACCTAGTAGGATCCTAAGAATAAAGGGTGTAGACTACTCCAAGTCTTTTCTAGGTGTGCTCAAAGTTGTAGAACAAACCATAGGAAAATGTTCATACAAATTGAGGGATTCTAGTTATGGAGAAGTTGCACCTCCCTCTAGTAGTCTAGAGTTTGTGGGGTGTGATGAACAACCAAACCCTAGGAGAACAACTCGGCCCTAAAGTTGGTCACATGCAGATGATCTTGCTTAAATCTAAAACAATAAATGGGTAGACAATGGGTATGCGTGTATCCCTTTTTAAAAAAATGTTATTATATTTGTGTTTTTTTTGTTTTTATTCATCATTAGCAGGGTTTTCTAAAATTTATTTATTATTGAGGAAGTCCAATCCAATCCTGCTTCATCAACATGTCTCAATCACCCATGGATTTAGCCATGGTTTTTCTCACCTATAACTCCTTCCTCAATGAGTTTCAATCATGGATATTCATCAATACAGAGAAACAAGGTATTTTAGAAAATCCAACACATTCTAGAAATCATGAAAGATGACTTTGCCAATCAACTCCAATTTGAAATGTTTTCATATTGTATTCCAACTGAGTCAATTATTGAAAATGGGAAAGGGAATCTTGTAGTAGAGAATAATTAACTGAGATTGTGCCACAAATTTGGATTTATATTTGAAGTTCATGCCTAATTTTGCACCATAACAATGCCAGAAATGACTTTTGATTTTAATAAAGTCCCGAGCCTGATCTCATATGAGAATAAATAATAATATTGATAGAATTCCATGGGTATTATAATAGATTTTAATTATATAGTATATATGAAGTAGCACTACATTTTGCATAAAAAATATGAGAAAATGAAAAAACAAAATAATAAAATAATAGGCACACTCTGTACAATAGTTAATTAAGACAAAAAATATAAGAAATCAATCATAAGATCCTCAATGGTTGTACTCAATTGTATTACATGAGATATCTTTTCCACCATTTGAAACCAAGTTTGTACTCAACTGTAATGTTTAGCTATGACAAAACAATAGACCCTGGGAGACATTCCGAACCCAACAAGTGATACTTGTACAAGGATGTTGCAATAGATTCCGGTACAGTTCACACAACATCAACAAACAAGAGATTTACTCCACATCTCCATACAGGGCTACATCATTTGGGAAACAAGATATATCTCATAATAAATCCCCCAGCATATCTAGATCATCTAATGGTCATCTATCATGAGCTTCTTCACTTTAGCCTCAGATGTTAGGAGAGAGGGCTTCAGGGATGGTTGGCTTGCATCTTTCAAGCATTAGATCCTCCCCCATTTCCTCTTTGGAGGTTTTGTCATTGTGTTGTTAGAAGTACTTGCATGTTTCTGCATTACCTCTTATTCTCAATTTCATGGTCTTAGCCCATAGATCTTATCTAACGTAGCATAGTTTAGATATGCTTTATGCTTTATATACTTTTATAGCAATGTCCTTTGCACTCCCACTTTTATCTTGCACTATTGTACTTAGCATTCCCTTTGTCCTATTTGTGATCAAAGGAGGGGAATATATATTAGTTATATGTTTCATTATCTTGTATCTACTCACCCTCCCTTTCTGGTCACATCAACTAGCATAGTTGCTTGTCCCAAAACATAGATGACTTATATGGAGTAAGAAAGATACAAAAGATGTCTGTAGTTTCCTTCTTCCATTTAGTGCCACAAATTAGCAGCTGGAAATCAGTATCATGGCATATCACTAGAATGGATGATGCAAAAAAAATCATGTCACCAACTCTCTTTTTGACTATTGAATCACTCACTGGATAAGAGGCAATGTTGGAAGTTGGAAGGGATTTTTTTGTGGCCCTACTAGAAGACCTGTTATAGAGGAAGTTGATAGTGAGTTCATAAAAGAATTGTTTTGTCATGAGGTGTAACTATTGGTGCGAGAGTTACAAGAGAAAGGGAAGTGGCATCGGTCATCCTGATCAGTGAGAGAATGGAGCTATAATCTGATGGCATTGGCAATCTAGATTGGCTTTTTTCTTTTGCTTCCATATAGCATTTTCAAAAAATTGCCACCTGCAAATGGAAAACTACAACTATTCCAATTTCACTTTCCATTTCTTTGATACATGATCTTCAAAACCATTTTCACTAGACTGTTTTCCTTCCATTTCCATTTATACAATGAATTTGCTTCTTCTAATAATCTAGACAATATGTATATGACCATGCAACATGTATTCTGATTCCTTTTTTTTCCATAGTTTTCATTGGCCCTAATTTTTCTGATAATATCAATAACAGTATTTTCACTTGCATCCTTTCAAGTGACACTTTGAAAAAAGTCTCACTCTCACTTGATTTCAGACTCTCGTTTTCATTCTTTTTTCTTGTAATAGGTTTTGCAGATATTCATATATCATAAAATGTTTTTGCTATTTTCTGTGCTATAACCTGTGACAGATATATGGGGCATTGAAAATAAAAAATCCATTTGTGCCACATTTTCAATGCACTTGTAGAGAATGCAAATTGCCAATGATTGAAAACACTATATTCTGCTCAGTCTGTAATCGTGAAACACCAACGACATATGAGCATGTTTTACATTGTACACTAGAAAAAGCATAAGGTATGAATATATTTTCAATTGTTTAAAAACATTTCATAGCTTTTGCATTTTTCCACTTTGCATGTCAAATTTCTAGATGGTATTGTAACATGCTTTCCTTGCCAATTTTTGCATCTTCATATCTTCTTTATTCAATGCATATTCTCAACTCAGTTTATGACAATTGATAATGTATTTTAGCTTCTTCCAGAAAATAGGTGCATGTCTTTCTTAGTAACATTGTCGTAGTTTTAATTTCCATCATTGTTGGTAGTGTAGTTTTCATTTGCATATCACACTTTTTCTTTTTCTTTCATAGTCATTGTCTTTCCTGCTATTTCCATGTCTTCTCTCTTTGTAAGGTTTTTGAGCTAGGTAATTTTGATATCATTTAAAGTATGGCTATTGAAACAAGGCTCCTATAACTGTTGGTCAATGAAGGATCTTAGTTTGTCTATGGAACCCTCCTTAGAGGGTGTGTACAGGATTATAGTTTGTCCCAAAACGTGTATACATATATATATATATATATATATATATATATATATATATATATATATATATATATATATAAACTTTTCATTTTGAATTTGCATCCCACAAAAACCCAAGAGCCATTGGTGTTCTGGTCTGAAGGTTGAGATCGATCTGCTCTACTTGTAAATCAATTGTCACCATTTTTTGCGATAGTAAGAAATGACCAAGGGCATGATGATCATTTTTGGTTACTTGAACGATCATTTTTGTTTGCTTGAACATAGTTTCCTTGTGACTGAGCTACTGGTGATCAAATTATTTGGTTATGGCAGGTATTGGAATATCACTTTTGTTTTTGTCAACTATGGTTAGAAAATGTGTGGTTACTCGCATATCTAATCATCTTATTCCTTCCTCTTGTAGCATCTCGAGTGAATCCTTGTCATCTGTCCTATTTCAAGTTTTGTGGTCGTTTTATGGTCTTGTGGTAGTTGTTATGCTATTTTTCACCTTGGATGATTATCGATGTCAGTTTTGATCTACTTTGCCATGTGTCAATATCATCCTACTGTAGCAACAAATGAGGTTGATCAGCTTTCATAATGCTTTTATGTTTTGCTTTCATAATGCTTTTATGTTTTGCTTGTTTATTAATGCTAAAGCACAACAATTGATTAGAATTTTGCTTGGTTGTTTCAAGACTGGGACAGGCAAGATCCATCTCAAATCGTCACTGAGATGTGTGGTTTTGCCACAATCCTTTCTGGCACATTTTTGCTGCATAAGACCAAATATCTCGGGGACAATTCATCATACTCATAACCAAGTGAGCATGCTCTGCAGTATGAAATGTGTTTGTGACAGACACCTGGTGCTTCAGAGGCATCTATTCGGGACTTGCCTCCATTAGATATAGGAGATCCAAGCAACTTAGATGCAATCTCCCTCTTATCTGCAAATAAAGGAAAGCCTATGGAAGCTCTTGTGGAGCAAGTTCAAGATGGAAGTACAAATACGGGTTTATTTACTCCCTACATTTCAGTTTGTGAAATTTTTCATGGCAGGGATCCAGGTGAGGCATTTGGTGTATATTGCTGTGTATTAATATTTAGAAATGAGTTTTCGAGAACTATGTATATATACCAAGTCAGCAGTCTCTAATTCATTTTGTATTTATATTTATTATTGATCTATTTTATATAAAGTGTCCATCTATTGGAAGAAAACCGGCCACAGCAGAGACCCCAACACCCACTAAAACAGTTTCAGATGAAACTATTGGGGAAGATGAATCTCCATCATCTTTAACAACTGCACATAGGCTTGCTGTGTGTACAACTGTAGCTGTTGAAGTTCTGCCATATCCACATCCCACAGAGGCAAAACATTTCATTGAAACTAGAGTTTTAAATAGAGATGTGAGTTAGTTAATGACTTGAATTCTGAGTAGATTCTTTCAAATTAGTTCTGTTTTTTGGTTTTTTGTTCGCCTTTGTTGATTCTTTGGTTGATATCTAAATGTGCCATCCATGTGTGCAGGTTTGTATCATGTTAGAAGGTGTGGATAAATTTAGTAATTTAATCAGTTCAGTACATTACCAGGATGGTGATGTTGTGAAGGACCTTGCATTAGAACTTGTAGAAAAGGTAAGTTAGCAATTTCATGTATACATTCAATACTTCTCTATAGTCTAGCAAATGTCATCTTTAAAGTGCATTAAAGTTTTGAGTTCTGATGCCACATTGTTCACTCTCTTAGTTTATGGATTGGTGTTTTAACATATTTATTGACGAGTGCTTCATCTCTATGTTTCTATTTCACTTTAGGGTTTAGCTAAATTTGTTGAATGGAGCACCAGTATGATGGAGGAGGATGCCAAAAGGTGCCTAAAGAATGATGAGCTTCAGGAAAAAAAAGATCGTTTGAAGATATGGATCAATTATGTTCCACCTCCTTCTAACTTAAAAGCAATTCATGACGACAAGTTTACTGGAAAGGTTTGTCTTCATTTGTAGTGACTGATTACTCTCCGTTGATAACACGGAGAAGAATCAAGACATTTTACTTAAACTGTGTTTAATTTTTAATCCTAAATCTCTTGATGTGAAGCAAAGCACAGCTACTTATTTTTATGTACTGAAGGTCTGCATATTTGCAAGTTGTGGAGGTTGTTAGTGGAGACTCTGTGCTTGTTGCTAATGATTTTGCTCCTTATGGGAGTGCTTTTCCTGAACATTGAGTGAATTTGTCAAGTATTAGAGCTCCAAAAATCGGCAATCCAAGAAGAGATGAAAAATTGGCTCCATATGCTCGAGAAGCAAAGGAGTATTTACATAGCATACTCATTGGCAAAGAGGCATGCTCAACTGTGTAACAGTTTTATCTATCCTCTGTTTGCAAAATATAATTCCACATTTTCTAGTACAATCTTTACAGAGGAATTAAAATTTACCATTTGTACACATTTTGCAGGTCAATGTAACAATGGAATATGCCAGGAAAGTTAGCATGATTGATGGCCCTACATCATCAGCACCATCATCGGGAATGACAGATTCAAGAATAATGGAGTTTGGATCTGTTTTCCTACAATCCAAGTCCGAGTTTGAGGATGTTTTTCCTATAGTGATGTCATCTAGCCAACCAGAGGGTATTAATGTGGCAAAAATTGTGGTTGCAGTGGGATTTGGTACAGTGATTAAGCACGGGGATTTTGAAGAGCGATCAAACTTTTATCGTGCTTTACTTTTTGTTGAATCACGAGCAATGCATGGCAAGAGAGGAATACATTCATCCAAGGATTATCCTGCTATGCATTTAACAAACCTTTCGAGGGTGAATATTTTTAAATGTTTTGATTTGTGAACAATGTCTATGATCTTTTCCAGCAGCAAGTTATAATATTGAATTGATTTGATTTATTAGTTTGTGCAATAAGCAAATGTTTTCTGGTCTGAAAATTTAACATTCTTAGTAAAATTCTGTGTAGGCACCAGCTAAGAAGCCAAAATATTTTCTAGCCTTCTTGCAGCGAACAAAAAGACAAACATCTATTGTTGATTATGTCTTAAGTGGACATCGTTTTAAGATGCTAATTCCAAAGGCAACATGCGCTATTGTATTTTTATTTTCAGGGGTGAGATGCCCAGGCCATGATGAACCATATGCAGAGGAAGCTAAAGAATTTATGCGCATAAAAATTCTACAGCGGGATGTCGAGGTATGTGGGTTGTGGCAGAGGACTGAATGCAAATATATTGTTCCACTGATCCAGTTGTATAAGATTCCTAGTCAGTTTGTTTCACTTATAGTTATTATGCTTAGAATGCTTATAGTTATTATGTTGGGCTCATTTGATATAAATTATGTTGTTCACAAAGGGTTTCTTTCAATTATAGCAGCATAATGTATTTGCATTTTTGTGTGTGCAGAGGACTGATCCAATACATAATTCTAACGGTAGATTCGGTACTCCCTAATTCCAGGTTGAAATTGAAACAATAGACAGGACTGGCACATACCTGGGATCCCTTTGGGCATCCAAAAAAAATATGGCAGCAATATTGTTAAAGGCTGGTCTTGCAAAGATGCATCCATTCTTCGATGTTGAAACGTACAAATGCTAAACATTCGGTGATCCCATATGTAAAGGTATGAACATGTATACTCTCTGGCATGAATATTTCATGGATAAATTTTACCTTGATAATTTGTAATGTTATCCATTGCAACTGACCTTGATGAATCTATTGTAGGTTTTTGCAAGAGTTTCCCCTGAGCAGAAAGAACTCATATTGACAACTATTAAATTGTGAAAATTAATGGCTTGGAGCCCAATGTTGTCAATTTATCTATTCATCCTTGTTGACGAGAAATTTGTGGACAACTCGAGACCAATAATGCTACCCATGAATTCAGTGGCCCTCCAAATGCTTTTGGAAATCAACATTCTTTTTGTAGTATACTGAGCTCCTATGTAGTCTAGATAAAGATGTTCATAAAGGGTGAAGATATGATTTCTCCTTTTCCATTTGGATAAATTCTTGATCCAAGTAGCAGAAGGTTATAGTGCAAGTCATGTTAAAACAGTTGCAAAATAATTCTCTTTTAGATATGATAAAAGTTCCTCATGATAAAAAAGATTCAGTGCTTTTGGAGATGGTCAAATTTGATAGAAACCTGTTGAACTCATCTGATTTCTATCATTTTTTATTGTAAATGATCTCTCATTTTGAGCATAGGATAAACAATAAAAATATTAGGAAAATCTTGACCATTCTAAATGTCATCAAATATTTGTTATTTCTAGCATATATAGGAAGTATTTGTCAATTGGTTCTATTGAAGACATTTGGTCTCTACCTATAGCTATAAAAACGCACCCTTCACTTGGACAAATCATAATTTGGCAAGGCATACATATAATCACACAAGCCCTCATTACATGGCCATATTGAGCATTCGCTTGGGTTAAAATCTATAATTTATGCTTTATTGTGCTTAATAATTTGCATGAGCTTGGTGGAATAGTTCTTGCCACTTGCACTTTATCCCAGTTATTATTTTTTTGATGCTATCTAGTTCTTTTAATTTAATGTGGAATCTAATGGTTTAAGTATTTGGTTGGTTCAATTAATTTATTGTTGGGTTATTGAGTCATCTTTCACCCTATGCTTTAACAAAGTTTAACTCACACATGATTATGAACTATTGAATTCGTGTAAACCAAGCAAGAAATAAATCTTCACTCAATCACCTAGAATTAAAATAGGCTGGGGAAATAACTGAAATTATTCCCCTAGCCATTAGGAAGACTAGGAGTTCATTAATCATCCCACTTTTCCTAATTCTTTCAAACAAAGTGTTAATTGTAAATAAACCTTTCTTAGTTTGAGTGGTAGAGAGTTGTTATCCTCTCATTCTTGGCTATGGGCTGGAGAGTGGTAGCTTGGCAACATGGAATATATATATGGGAAGTATCTAAACATATTTTAGTAGGAATTTTTCTTGTTTCCCCAAGGCTCCAAAATATGTATGGATGAATGTAGGCAGGACAAGAATTTCTGACAATATTAAGGGAATGATACTGAGATCATAAAAGAATTAAAGAACTCAAGTTTTTTAGAATGAATGTACATTAAAAATGGAGGATGATATTTATGGGCTAATCTCGTTTAATTGAAGATATAGTGACCGATGAACCATATAGAAGATTAACCATGTTAATGTTTAATAGGTCAAGTACTAAAAAATGATTGATCATCAATATAAAATGTTACATGTTATGACTAATGCATATCATGAAATGCGAACTAGACAAACTATCATAAAATGAATTTTAAGGAAGTGTTCTAAGAATGTTTCCAAGTAAAATGAATTTAAGGAAGTGTCTAAGAATCTTTCCAAGTAAATGTGTAACCTTCATTTCCTTCCTTCCACCACAATACTAACCCAATTCGTGACAATTGGATTCTATCAAATATTGGGAGCTCTACTTTAACATTATTCTTATGATTAAGGGCATTTCTACTATTTGTGCCCTGTGAATAATACAAAGTTCCATTTACCATCATGTTATAAATTAAAATGTTTGTTATCCATCATGTATTTATAGGCTTCCTCATCAATGAGAATGGAGCTTATTTGGATCCAGCGAAAATCAAAATCATCAAGGAAGGTCAAACATTGGACATTTTATTTTATCACCATCATTCACATTGTAGACCCACAACACAAATATCTAACCTCCTATTATATTTTTGCTCATTTACAACAAATTAATATGTGAAAAATAAATCTATATTTATCTTATAAAGAGCATGGGTATCTCATAAATACATATTTACCCCTACTCGCAACAAAATTCTACATCTTCCATCCAAAGATGTTAATATTTTTTTTTCAAAGTAATATTTTTAGATTATAGTCCATATTTTTATTTAATTATTTATCCTTTACTAAGCAAGTGATTACAATGTTTAAAATAAATAAAAAATAAAATAGCCATATTTTGGGTTATTCTTCTAATATGATATTTATCTTTAAAAATGTTTTTAATAATATTTCCTTAGTTACCAAATCCTTATCAAACAAATAGGAATGGCTCTATACATTCATCCTCTCTCATGCCTAGAGATTAATTGGCATTACCAACATGTACTACTTCATAAAATTTAAGTAGGTGGTTGCAAACTTGTTATAGCGAAAGAGATATATAGACCTATTACTATAAGTTTTCTTTATGTGAGGATAATTGGACTATGTAACCTTGGAGACCATTTATATTGGAGTAAAAATAAAATTCTAGGGTTTGAAATTGGAGGCATATTGATGTGAGAAAAATATTCTATTCAGAATATTCCACATTTTTACATGCAAATTGAGGATGCTCATTATTGTTGACCTTTTTCATGACAAAGACAAGGTGACTCATCCTTCAATTTATCAAGAGATCTATTCACCCTTGTCTTCACCATTATCTTTGGATTCATCACAACCCTTCTTCTCATCATCCCTATGTTGGAGGTTGCATGTTTCATAAGAGTCATAAGTTTGAGAAATGATCATGACCTTTTGCTTTGTGGAATGGGACAATAGATTGGTGGTTTAGTATGTGGGTGGAAGGCACATTGCAAGAATAGGAGACATGTTATGTGTGAATTGGTAGATATTAGGTGGAACATGAGAAATTATGAGCAGGGAATCAGAGATAAATGTCAAGAGGTGACAAGATAGGTATTGCAATGGAACAAATGGCATGAAATGCAGGAGGAAAATATTTTGTAGAGGTGCAGGAACATAATAGACATATGGTATATGTTGCGGTATAAATCTAAGCTTTGAAGGAGATGAAAAAAGCATCAGAGTCCACATGAAAGCACAAAAGTATCTATACTTGGAACTATAAAGAAAAATGGGCTCATTTTCTTATAGGGTTGATCATATAACAAATTTTCCATGCATGTCCCTGAAGGGCTTTCCATATGCTTCCACTCCCCCTATCAACACTCAAGGTGGGACACTCTAGGTTGGGACTATGAATGTTAAGGAGGAAAAGAATTTGGAGGAAGTTGTAGTGATCCTAGCCTAGAAATTGAACACAAAAAATATATAGAACCCTTATACTTTATAAATAACCAAAGACATTCAATGGCAGGGTGTCCCAAAGGGTGAAGCCATCTCTCTTGTTCCCTTGAACATCTATGAGCCTTGAGTTATCATTGGATATGTTGTTAAAAAGAGCTTCTCTTAGTTTCGAGAATTATATATATTCTCTACTGACGAGGCCAACCACATGAAGGTGGAAGCTCATTTGGCCCCACCCACCCACCCACCCTAGAATCAAAGAAAACATTCATCAACCTTGATGTGTTCTTGAATCATATGAAATGTGCCAGTGGCATATTTTCAAGAATGGCATTATGATCTTCTATTGACAATTTCCATTGTCGATGCTTGGAATTTTTCCTACTCTTCACTGCCTTCAACTGCAATCGAGCTGCTATGACCAAATGACTGTATTGAGCACATATAACATCTGACTCGTAGTCTTGAAAAAGAATATGGTCTTTACATTTCCTTACTTCTGCAAAGAAATGTCCCATTAAAACCATTGAACCCACTGCATACGTATAATTTGACGGGTCTTTAAATTCTTGCATCAATGTGCTTTTTGACCTAGTGCATCTCAATAAATAATAATGCACATTTTTTGGATTATCTGCTGGTGCAATGACTGCAAATACATCGCCTTTTGTAACCAAATGAAAAACACAATCATAATCTTTGTCAATCACAACCGCTTCATTGTCGCGCTCTACATCAATGATATTTCCAAATGGGGGCAATGGTGTCAATTCTTGATGTCTCCATGGTTTCACAAATTTGTTAGTTTGGTTTTGACACTCATCCAAAGACTCTACATCATCAATACATGTAAGACAGAAGCAAGAGTACTCCCATTTCTCGATTGCCTGTATATTTTCAATTTTCTTACTCCTAGTGGAGTGTAAGCCCCTTGTTTTCAGGATTGCAGTACAATTATGTGGCATTAATCTGTCAACATCGCCCATTGCAATATTCCAGAAAAAACTTCTCACATAACCCATCCTTTCATTGAATTCATGGCTCAAATTTTGTTTGCACCAATTAACAACATCGTTTGAATTTGCAAGGGGAGCAATAGAATGATTCATTTGATATCTCCTAAGTGCATGTTTCACACAGGCCCCAGCACCATCATGTTCTCCTTTTCCATGTCCTGTTTCAAAAAAGCTCCATGTGTGGTGAACATCCATTTTTCTATGAAGGCGAGACAACCATAAGAATGATCATGCCGATTTAAACTAACTAGCACAACCATCTGACCACACCCAATGTTCTTTAAAAGTGACCCTTCTTCTTTTTAATTCTTGAAAAAGCATACCAAAACAATGCTGGACAAAACATGTATCATGTGTACGATCATCACTGATGTAGAAATGATACTCCTTAATCACTTCACGATTATTTTCATTGCTATCAAAACCATCGACATCAAGCTCTGCATGTCTATACGTAATATGCACAAGTATAGATACCTGATCTGAATGATAATACTCACTTTGTATCTCCTTTTGCGGAGTGAAAGTATAATTTTCTGCAAAATCAACAATGGATAATATTGTCCCTTTTGGAAATACATCTCATGATTGCTTGAACTGTAAGTCCTGCCATCGTGTTGAGTGAGAGTGCTTGATATATTTATATATTTGATCCCTGAACAAATTCATAAAATCTGTCAAAGAGATATCACTTTCAACCAAATTAAGCTTTCTTGATGTTACTGTTGAATCTATAACTGTAGTATAGTCAACATAAACATATCTCTTGCATTTGACAATGCGATTTGACAATTGAGGATCATTTGCATCAATGGGGTAGTTAGCATTAAAAGGGGCCAAATCAGAACATTCATCACATTTTTTACCTCCGATGCATTGTTTCTTATAGAATACTTGATGAATCTCTCGAGCACATAATATTTTAGATACAAATTCACGAACACTCGAAGGAGGGGGGTTATTTGGCCAACACTGCATGCCAAAAGTTAGAAATGTCTCATAATATAATTCAAATTCTACATGGTATCAAAAACAACATGTGTCGCAAACAACGATGGGCCTAACATACCATGGTTTAAGCTTCACAAATGTGCTAAGGGCAATCTTCACATCAACATTACTCTCCGTGAAAGTTTTGAACATTTCTGCTTGAGTGATTGCTGTTATGTGTTTGGCATGAGTTTCATAGTTTCCTTTCGATATACGACATCAAACAACATCCTTTTCATTTGGTAAGACATGCGAGTTTACATCCCAAAACTCTTTCACCATGTCCCTCACATTATCCGGAAGTCTATCTTGGTAAGGTTTCCTACAGATAACACCCCAACATGCAACTTCATCATCCTCATCTAATTGAACCTGAAGCTTTTTATGCTTCCATAAACTTTTTCTTGATGTTTTTAACGGTCTTGCTGTTGTAGACAACAAACGACTGGTTGTAGTGTTTTTTGCCACAACCCCTGTTAGAATTGCTTTACGAGCAACCATGAAATTGTGAGATCATTTTTTTGCAAGTGATGCAAGGAGCGAGGTCATATTTTGTGATACAATCTGATTTGACTTAGCCTCTTTGGAACTTTGAATGCCCAATAATGTAATTGCATCTTTTAGACATTTTCGGTTTAACAATTTATGCAACATTTGAGCTTGTTGTATGACAGAAATACCTTCAAAATATTTTTTGACTATCTTATCTACTCTATAACGAGTTGTACGATCAAGCATTTGCGGTCCCACTTCTTCAATTTTACTTGGATCCGAATTCTCCAAAAAAATATCATCAATGACGATATTGTTGCAGCTTCCAGTTAATCTCTGTAAATTGCTAACTGTGGTAGGATGTTGTATGTTGGATGTCAACATTGCATTAAAATAAATATAAATTTATAAGATTTTGTTCACTTTCAAATCAGATATATATATATATATATATACTCAAGTATTATAAAGTAGATTATAAACATATAAAAAAATATTTACTCACCACTCATGGTCTCAATATCAACGCTACCCATAGTTTGCTCCACATTTTTCATTTCCTCGTCACCTCCATGTTCCTCATTTCTTTCATCAACGTGCTCTTTGACTATTTGGATTCCTTCATCACCGCCATGTGCATTCACATTTTTCATTTCTTCGTCACTGCCATGTGCATTCACATTTTGCATTTCTTCATCATTGCCATGTGCCTCCATGTTTATTTCCATTGCTCTTTTTGCTCTTAAATTTCTCATAGAAACACGAGATCTCTCTTTCCTTGCCTCTTCATCAAATCTGGTGTGATCATATTTTCTTTCACGTTTCTTTCGGTTTCCCATGTTGAAATAAATAAAGACCTAAAATCCAATGCATGAAAACATATGAGAATTGAGAGTTATATGCTGAAAAAAAAGAACAGTACATTGACCCAATAAGTATTATTCATTCAAAATGAAATAGTTCTTGTTATGGCCAAATACTATCCAAAAACCTCTTCAACATGAAATAGTTCTTATGCATGTAAAATGAATACAAAGCATTGATTGATCTAACCTTACCTTTATATCAAGAATACCATGATCATATAAAACAACAATTTCAAAATAGTGCAAGACTTGTTATGTGCTTCAGTCTCAATTCTTTAGATCTCAAATATTCATCAAAGACATGTGATACTAAAAATATTAAAACAATTCCGAATGTAATCAAAATGCTCATTATGGGTGATTCAAGAGAAAAAGTAGTGAAAACTTAGTGAATACAAACAAACGAGGCCTCTTTTAGGGAATATTTCACCATGCAACAACCAATACAATTCGCACAAGTGCTAATTCTAAAAAATAAAGAATAATGTGATGAAAACTTTCTCAATGGAAATGTACTAAAAGATTTTTCCTATCAAAATAAAAATAGTCTTCATTAAAAGCACTAAAAATTTACTTTAAATACCAATGAGTTTAATCTCCAAACCTTGCTTGATAGAAGTGGTGATTTGTAACCCTTTTCGAGTGAAATTTAACATTTTGTAAATACATAAGATGAGTTAAAGGTTCAACAACCAATAAGAGAGCAAGTGTAAATACATTTTGTAAATACATTTTGTAAAATAAACCCTTGGCTGAAAAAACCTCAGCAGAAAACAAACCCTCTGCTGAAAAAACAATCCGCTGAAAACAAATCCTCAGATGAAACAATTTGGAAGAGTATATCGGCTGAGAGATTATATATACCATTCTCGGCCGAGAATCACAGGCATCCCGTCCGAATAATGTGGAATCCCGCCCACAAATCAAGGAAATTTAATATTTAATGTGTCGGGGCCTAAAAGATTCTCGGGGGATTATGTAACAAAACTCTCGGGTGGGAAATGTTATAACCTCTACGACGAGAGTTTAAATAAACTTTCAGCCGAGAGTTTTTGTAAACTCTGGGTTAATTTTTGAGCGGGAACGACTCTCGCTCGAGACATTTTAAAGCTCTCACCTGAGACATTTTTTTGGCTCGAGAGTTTTTGGTCAATAGTTCTATTAAGATTTAATATGCTAAGATAGAAAATAGTAGCATTACCTTCCATTTCACATTAATAGCATATATAGGATCACTAAAGAAATGACAAGCACAGCATAAACACAAGAGACACAGATTTATCCTGGGAAACCCTCATGGGGTAGAAAACCTAGCAAAGCTTCCTCAATATAGATGACCAGCAAATACAAAAGATGTAACCCTAAGCATAAGCTCCTCCTTCTCCATAGCAGACCTCTCTCTCATAAGTGCGCCACTCTCAAGTGAGTGAGTGTGTGTTAAATGAGGAATACACCTCCTCTATTTATACACTACTCCAACTTGTATTTTACACAAATCATGTAGGCTCGTATTTAACCATTAGGTTAAATACCCCATTGCAACTGACTGGGCTGACCCCTCTAGGGTGGTCTAATAACCCTTTGACCCACATAACACATACAGGGCTGACCCCCACTAGGGAAGTCTAATAACCCAAGTTACCACATTCCGACGGAGGAATAAACATCTCCGGATATACAATAAGATATTCACGGAGGAATGAATCATCTCTGGAATAATAAAGTACAAATATAATATTCTTTGAAGTTACAATATCTCAACAAGTTCTAGCAGAATTTCTGCAGAATGCAGAAATGTGTCACTTTAGCAAGGTCGGACCACTGCAAACAATAAGAATTAGATGTTGAAGTTTATACTAGTAGATTCGTCATTCAATCTACTTTCTCATAATATAAAATTTTTCTAATTTCGTTTAGGATTGCTATTTTTTTCTATTTTTTTACTAAACTTTATCATTAAAAAATTTAGTGACTTAAAAATTAGTCACAATGAAAATTCAATATCATCACAATGTCGAAGCCAAAAAAATTTAAAAAAATACGGGGATGTTCCTTGAACTGTCCTCTTCAATGGGTTGGTTTTAGTTTGTTTGATAAGAGTCACATTTGAAACAAAATGAGAAGACAAAAACATGTGTCGATAATGTACCATTTTTTAAACATATGATGTTTCGATAAATAATAAAAAAATAGTTCCCAAGTCTTAAAAAACTCAAAATATAGTCCAGGATCAAGTTTAGCGTGTGTTGAATATGAGCCTACAATTTTTTTCCCTAAAATGAATAACCATCTATCAAAAAATTGTGGTCAACATGGGTCACTCATTATCCATACCTAAAATTTTCAAGTATATGTTGTTGGTTGACAACAAATTTGTCCCACAATATGTCCATAAAAAAAATACGAGTAGAAAGCTAATTCAATTCTGTAAAACCTTTGTGTTTACTTCAAGTTGAAATTCCTAAGGGATATATGGGTTTGAATAGGTCGAAGTTGAAAAACATAAAAATTAGCAGTTTTGTTTATAAAAAACAAGCCAAAATTTTCCCAACTTCATGTTTTCACCCTACTAATGTATTAATATGACATAGATAAGGGATTTACTTATTCCAATGCCCCCCATAAGTCTGAATTTATGTGCTAAAAATAAAAAATAAATACTAGGGCCCAGTAACAAGACATGGTCACCCTGTACTTGATACTGCCTGGTCCAAAAAACAAGGAAAGAAGGAAAACCTCATGGGAAAAACCTTCCCTCAAAAAAATCGACATATCAAAATTGAAGTATTGTTGATCAATCCTTCACTCCACCACATGTTCAACCATCCCAAGCAGTGATCTAAGACAGTTGAAAGTCTTCGAAGTAAAATATTTGGTGAAGATGTTTGTAGTTTGCTCACCTATTGGGAAATATTGCAAATCAATGATCTGGTCATGCACTAAACTCTTGATGTAGTGCATATGGATCTCAATATGCTTGGTCCTCTGTCTCTGTACTGGATCACTTGAGAACCTTATAGCACTCTGATTGTCACAAAAGATGATAGTAGAAAAGGAAATATCAAACTCTGAAAGAATACCCTGCAACCACACACACTGAGTAGCAGCATTCACTGATCCTCTTTACTCAGCCTCTACTGAAGATAGTGCAATTGCACTCCATTTCTTGCTAGACTAGAAAACATGACCACCTCCAAGCATGAATACAAATCTAGATGTGGATTTTCTGTCAAGGATATCACCAGCCCAATCTGAGTCAGTAAAGACAAGAAGATCTGAGCTAGAATCTGCAACATAGTGAATCCCATCAGTTTTGGTGCCTTGCACATAATGCAAGATTCTTTTTGCAGCCCTCCAATGGAGCTCATGTGGCTGATCCATGTATCTTGATGCCACACTCACAGCATATGCAAGATCAGTTCGAGTATGAGTCAAGTATAACAAGCTTCCTATACAAGGTGTTGTCAACCAAAGGTGTAGATTATGCTTCTTCAAGTCTAACTCCTGAAAGGAAAGGAGTCTTTGAAGGCTTGCAATCAGCCATCTTGAACTTCTTTAGTAGGTCAGATTCATATTTTGACTGAGATAACTTAGTTCCATTCTCAGTTTGAGAAATCTCAAGCCCCAAAAACTGCTTAAGAATTCCCAAGTCACTCATGGAAAAAGCTTGATGCAAAGCAGTCTTTAATGAAGCTATTTGATCAGTAGATCTACTTGTGATTATTATATCATCAACATATAACACTATAATAATAATTGAACCATCAATCAACTTCATGTAAACATTAGGATCATATTTTCATTTCACATAAGATTGTGACAAAAGAAAGTTGTCCATTTTGGCATACCAAGCCCGGGGGACTTGCTTAAGCCCATATAAGGACTTCCTCAACCTACACACATAGTTAGGATAATATGTATAGCTGTTGAGCCCAGAATTGGCCCTTTTTGACCACCATTTATCACTGTCCCTTACCTTGTCTTACATCAATTACCTTGGCAATTCAACTTATTGTCCTTATATATTCCCCAATTTACCAAGGTATGGCCGATTATTGTTTTATTGTGTTAATACTTATGATTGTGATGATTAAAGCTGTTCATCTCTTAATCTGTGCTAACATGATGCGATTTATGAAGGTAGTAAGACAATAGACTGCAGGAAGATCGGAGCTGAACAAGTCATGAAGGAACGATCATCGCTTGTGGAAGGTTCCTTGGGGCTCAAATCGGCAATCAAGGCATAGGCGTGGCAGGGCAGCTGTAACCGAAGAACTATCTTAAGCATGTCGCTGCTCGATTCCAGCTGTGAGCTGGAAGGACCCTCACTCTTGGGACGATTAATACTTCTCCCATATTTGGATATTTCAGTTCTGCCACGCGTTGTAACAGCTAGATTATTTAGGGCGCCTGAAGATCAGAGATCTTCACGGCTGCCCAATTATAGGTTTAGATGTTGCAATTTGTATGTATAAATATGGGGAATTACCTCGACTGAGGGGTTGGACAGCAATTAATTAATTCATCTTGTATTAGCAGTCAAGCTGAAACTGTGTACTTATCCTTCTGTTAATATAAGGAGTTGCTTCTGAGTTAAAGAGAGTGTTGTTGAACCAGCGTCTCTGTGTGAAGACTGGGCCCGTCTTCCACAGAGATTGCTGTGTTAAATTAGGATTTCATCTTTCTTGTTGTGTGATGCTTTGTTCTTCCTTTTGTACGCAGCAGCAATATTTATCGTGTGAATTTTCAGTATAGTTAAGGATCATATTTCTGTGAGTTTGGTAGATGATGTAGAATAACAGTCGACTGAGTAAGGTTTGCTTTATATACAATTCAATTACAGATCATACACACTTGTGTTCATCTTACAGCTGAGTTGCGATCCCCTGAGTTCTTACGATTTATCATTCTGATTGTGTGTTGCTTGATTTCCATTCTGCAATTTGATATTCTTAGAACAGTTAACTCAATTATTTCACAATTGGATTTCTAGATTACTGCTCAGTTTTTGCTTTACGAATTCCAGGTTGATTAGATCAGGCAAGTGATCGTTCTAGGATAGAAAGGAGATTCCTTCCTATTGTTCATTAGATCTTATGTTAATTTTTAGTTGATGCATGATAGAGAGGGTTTGAATTATAGCAGTGAGAAGGCTTTGGATTGCTTAAGATTCTGGGGATGAACATGAATGATAGAATATAGAAGTATTTATTGCTAATGGTTTTGTGTTTAAGCATATATTGTGCACTTGTCCTTTGAAATAAAAAGACTTTCTCGGGTTGACAATAAATTTCATACGCTCTGTGTGTTGATATTTAATTATCTGCAATTAGAGTGCTTGACAATAGCCTTCTGGCTGCTGCATATAAATGTCCTCCTCAATATCCCCATGGAGTAATGCACTCTTGACATCCATGTGGTGCACTTCCCAGTGCTTGGATGCAGAAATTGCCAGAACTAGTCTCATCGAATCTTTATGTGCAACTGGTGCAAAATTCCCATTATAGTCAAGGCCATGGACATGGGAGAAGCCCTTTTCGACCAACATAGCCTTATATTTCACTTATGTAACATCAGTTGCACACTTGATTTTGTAGATCCACTTACACCTTACCAATTTTCTACCTAGGTGGAGCTTGACTAGCTCCTATCTCTCATTCTTTTGCAGTGAATGAAACTCCTCATCCATAGAAGCCTTCCATTTTGCATCATG
Source organism: Larix kaempferi (assembly GCA_027924585.1). Taxonomy (NCBI): domain Eukaryota; kingdom Viridiplantae; phylum Streptophyta; class Pinopsida; order Pinales; family Pinaceae; genus Larix; species Larix kaempferi. The sequence continues at coordinate 153,414 of BSBM01001536.1, forward strand.
TGAGGCTTCATCATGTGTCTAAGGACCAGAATCCACAATCAAATAACATCTCTCAAACAAGTAAGGATCATTCACATTGAGAGCAGTCTCAAATTGTGATCTAGTCCTCCTTGTGTCCTAGGGATTTCCCACTAGTTCATCAGTTTCTTGCAAAGTCTTAGCAGCCCATTTAGGCCTTTTTGGTGAATTAGGATATATAATAAAACGTTCCTCATCATAAGAAATATCAGAATCAAAAAATTCAAGAGCAGCATCACTTATTTCTTCAGGTGGTGGTGAAGATGGTTCTCCAATTTCAACATTCTTATAGGCCTCTTCTTCAAACTTCTTTCAATGAAGGATTTTTAAGTAGCCATGTTCAACAACTTATAGCCTTTGGATTCCTATGAATATCTAACAAAGCAACAAGTTTGTATTTGGGGTTGCATAGCCCTCCTCTTCTCAAGTGGAATCCTAGCCCAAGCCTTGTAGCCAAAAATCCTGAAATGAGAAATATCAAGTTTGTGCCCAGTCCAAGCCTCAAAAGGAGTGATTCCTTTGAGATCTTTGTGAGGCACTCTATTTTGAATGTATGTGGCACAATTTATTGCCTCATCCCAAAGCCTTGGAGATAAATACTTTTCCTCAAGCATACATGTGGCCATTTCCTTCAATGATCTGTTCTTCCTCTCAGCAACAACATTCTGCTGAGGTGTATATGGAACAATGTGTTGCATTTGTGTGCCCGAAGAGGAACAAAATTGCTGAAACTCAGATTTGTTGTACTCCCCACCATTATCATATCTAAGGATCTTGATATGTCTACCATACTGGTTCTCAACTAAGGCCTTGAAAATCTTGAACAGACCGAACACTTCAGAATTTAGCTTGACGAAATAAATCCAACAGTACCTGGTAAATTCATCTATGAAGGTAAGGATGTATTTGACATAGTTGAAAGAATAATGGGGGAATGGAATTGATATGTCACTACGAATAAGCTCCATCGGTGTTGAGGTTCTCTAAGTTTTGGCTCTCTCAAATTTATGCTCTGGGTGCTTTCCTAGGATGCAGCTTTGATAAACACCTTTGGAAAACTTGATATTGGACAGCCCTATGACTATTTCTTTCTCATGGATTTGGGAAAGGTATCTATAGTTTAGGTGGCCAAATATCTCATGCCATAGTTTTCTTGATTCATTGGCATGGTTTAATAGAGATGAAGGTGAGGGGAATGGCACAAACTGAGAAAACCTATATATTTTTGAGCTATGGTCAGTAGAACCTAAGGAAACAGTTCGTCATGTTGACATTTCATAGATATCAACATCATTAGGTGTAAAGACCACCTTTTTGGGTGATCCTGTGTGATCATCTAGTGTACTAATAAAAGGTTAGCAGCAAGTCCTGGAACATATAAAAAATTAGAGAATGTACCAAAATCTAGATCAAGTTTTCCTGTACCTTTGCTTGAAGTTTCAAAATCATCACCCAACACAATGTTTGGGACACTAGAAGAATCAAGAGATGTGAAGCATTCTCTTGTGGACACCATGTTCCTTGAAGCTCTCGAGTCAATGATGAATGAGGTAGATCTTGATGTGCTTTCCATCAGTGCATGTATTCGCTCTTTATCTTCATAATTTTTTCCTCCATCCTTCCTCCTTGCGCTCTCAGGAAGAGGAATGTTGGCTTTCTCTAGGAGTTGAGCCATTTGATTAATGGTATTCTTTATGCAGGAGCTTTCAGGATGAAAGCCCTGCTGCAATAATTTCACTCTGTCTTCTCATTCTTCTTGTTTGGATTTCTCTTGAAACCTGGGGAGTCTTCATGTACTTTTTGCTTGTCCTTCCTCTGATCAGTGGGCTTCTTGGAATTTCCCCTCTTCTTTCCTTTCAAACTCTTTGAATCTCCCACATTCAAACAATGATCTTTTGATGGATTTTTTATGGATCCCATCGAGACCAATTTGTCTTGTTCTTGTGTAAGAGATTCCATGAATTCTGAGAGTGTGGGGCTCTTCCAATTTTGAACTACCTTCCTTGTGGAGTGGAAGGTCGAAACAAAGAATAAGTAATTAGGGAAAACTTGGAGAGAATGGATAAGATTAGTTACTCATCCTTTTTATCAATTCTGCATTGCTTCAATTGTACAACAAGGGACTTGAATTTCGAGAATAAATCATGGTGGTTATCAAAATTTTGTGCACTCACTGAAACTAGTTCATTATCCAATTGGTGTCCTCTTAATTCATCAGTCTTACCAAACAATTCTTGAAGCTTTAGCCAAACTTCATTGGGAGAGGTAAGACCATCAAGATGGAATAGAAGATCCATAGATGTATCAAGACACAATAAACCATAGGATTCATCTCTTAGATTATGCCACTTTGATTTCTCAATTGTTGAGGTTGGATCAGGTTCAGTTGCCATAGTCACCCTGTAGAGGCCTTTGCTCCTCAACATGATCTCCGTCTGCTCTTTCTAGTCAAAATAATTGAATGGAGTGAGGATGATCTGATGTGCAAGATCCATGGCAGCTCTGAAATATATTTTGGAGTGGTTTGGGTATGCCCCTGGATGCTCAGTTGCACCCTCTGGATGATAGAATGCGCCCTGTGGATGAATTACTACGCCCTCCTTGAGATCGGTTGGATCCTGCAAGACAATATAAGGAGAAAGGAATATCTTGATAGCTCTGATACCATGTGAAATTTAGTTCACACCAATATTTGATCAAGAAATTACACTCTCTCACAAAATATCTCACACAACTAGTCAAGAACAATGAAATTCACTCACATAAGATGCAAACTGAATTACTCAAATGAATAATATTACATCAGCCAACCTTGGGCAAGTAAATTGTTTTCAATATATAAAATTACATCAGAAATTCGAATGTATATGGATTCCATTCGAATCCTCACAAAAGCAGACTTACTAAAATAATGCAAAACCCCCCTGGGTGGAAAGTGTGTTCTCCAAGTCACACCAAAGGATCGCGAATTTCTGATTTAGTGATCAGATAGTGATGTATGATGTAAAAAAATTCCAAATCCCAAAAATGGAAGGAATAAACATCATGGAGGATGAGTGGTCCAAAAAACAGTTTCCCTAGTCAACTAGTTTTTACCTTTCACCCAAAAGGTGGTAAAAAGCAATAAAAGCAGCTAGTGCACCAATCTAACTCAGACTTGTCTAAAAATAGCCATAATTTATTTCAGGACATCCATAAATAGTCTCTAGTGCGTTTAGGAAACTTGTGGTCCACACAATGACTCATATGCCAATTATCTAGTCTAATACATAGGAATTAATCATAGAATGATTAATTAATGTTACTAATGTATTAATATGACATAGATAAGAGATTTAATTATTCCAACAAATTTACGATTGCGTATATCACCATAGCATTATTTATTTTTATTGGCTCTATATATTCAAAGTAGAATAAATATTATGGTTAGAAAGGATAATAATCATCCCCCAACCAACAATCCAATATGACAATCCCTAGGTTCCAATTACCACTATAATAAAAAATTAGCTATGACCACCTTTAACTTTGTATAAGTACTTTTGTGTTACTAGAAATAATGTGAAATATAGATGTTAGAGATTTTGTTGATTTGATTACAAACCATGTTATAAAATTTGTAAATTTAAAAATAAAAATAAAATGTCATGCACTTTTCAACTAAAATATTATGTCGTGCAATTTAGAAGGCTAGTATAAACTCCTTTTCTTTTACTTTAAGCATGCACACTCCATGAATTAGTAGCCTTATTATTGTCTTTGCAAAATATGATACATTCTCATGACAACAAAAAAATAGGCTAAACTCAACAAGTTTAGAAATGTGTGGCAAAGATAATAATAAGTGGAAGTAGAGAAGGATAATTCATCCCGTTACTTTACAAAGTTTTCCCAACAAACACTATAATTTCAAATTCCTAAAAGACCTTGCAAATATAAAATCTATGATTCTGTAACATAGCCAATACCCTCTCATTAGTTGTTCGGGGTAAGACGTATAATTTTTTTACCTTTAACTTCCAATCAATGTTTGAGATCCACAAAGATGTCAAGTCTATTTACTATGTTGTAGTGAACTAGTCACAAATATTAACAATAAATTATAATATTATCACTAATCCCTAATATCAAATTCAAGCTCTATTCCATATATTGCATACCATATGCAAAAATGAACCTTACACCTACTTACATGTAGTTATCTACATGTGAATGCATATAATTAGCATTCATTTACTTTGTATATATATCAAATGAGAGATCTACTTATATATGTTACATACTTTTCTTTATTAGCACGTTGGTTACTATAATAGAATGATATCAAATCTTACTATTCGTTTCAATCCTCTAAAGCTTATATACAAACATAACACATTAATCAGTTTTCACCTTATATGTAATGAATAATAATAATAACATATTGCTTTTCATTTCTTATCTTCCAAATTTAATATAATTCTCCAATCCTTTTAGAACTCTAACTACTCCCATAACTTATTACTATGATTATGCATGTAGGCAATATTTACTATAAATCACGATTATTCCATACATTGCTAGTATATGATTAAAATTAATTATACATTTGTTGACTTATCATTATACATTACTAATTAACATTGGAAGTAAGCATATTCCTATGACTAGGCATTGTGTGTTGTTCTCTTATATTAACATCCTTCATAAAAAACATGTAATCATCCAATCATTAGATGTAATATTGCAATAGGTAGAAACATGAGCTCATTTTAAATACTAAAACATAATCACTTAATTAGATAACAAAATTGACACAAGTAAACAGTTATCTGTAATAAATTGTCCAACAATTGAATATGTGGATTCAACATTCCACTCAACCATAGGCCAACAGTGTTAATTAATATTTTAGCACTATTACAACTGCTTAGCTGGGAAACAAATTCATTAGGAATAAAGGAACTTAGAAATATTTCTTCGAGATTTCTTAACTTGACCTAGAATCTAAGTTCACAACCATGACTAAATAAAATATTGATCTTTAATCATATAAAAAAACAACTTAGCTTGGTTACTCAAACGAGGCTTAAACAATAAGTTTGACATTTGATATTAAACTATGGATTTCAAAATAATTACCGAGCTAAAGGAGTATGACTATTGACTAAAACACAAAGACAGTTTCATATATACAATGAGTAATATACAAGGGACATAAAAAGGGAGAGGTCAAACATTTATGCGAAGGCCGATCCTCCAATCATGGCTATAGATTCCAAGCAACAACCCTTTCATGCACTCCTAGAGTTACTTGAATATTGAACGATAATTATTATACCCTTAGGACGTTGTTGTTCTTAGGACGTTGTTGTTCCTATAGTTAAAAAAAATATTAAACAATAATTATAGTGAACACATTTTTCTCCTACTATTGCAAAGATACTATGTTATTTAACAAAGTGAACTAGTTGTATCACTCTCATCCTACACCATCAATAAAATTTATAATAAACTGTAAAGGATTACATTATCCACTTCCCAAGCATGAGGCCATACTCTCATTGTGCACCGTGTGCAATGAATTATATATATGACGGAATGAAATATCAACTTTCCTAAGCACGAGATTTCAGTCTCACTGTACATAAATGATGTTGTGGATAAAACAAAGAATTAGAGTATATTCTCATCGAAGAGATATCATTTCCTTTACCCACTTATTATCTGAGCAGAACATTGAATTGGAGTCGACTCTCATCATAGAGTTGTCCTTCCCTTTACCCAAACCATACATTTTAAACTTGAGTAAAATCTCTCTCCTTACTCCACTTACACACAAGTAATATAATTTGTTTTTAAGGAGGAGGGATTCATACACACTTCGATGAGTAATAGAAGCTAGTTATCTATTTGCAGAGACTATTGCTAGGTTTTATTCTTACTATTCACATTTCTTGGGCTCTCATCTAGGGGATCGGTAAGGATATTGTGTGTAAATCCAACCATGGCTAGAGCAATTTGAGATTCAAGGTTTGGAGTAATGCAAAGAGAAATAAAGGAAATACAAAACTTGATGAGGAGGCTACACTTAGAATTGTAGGGTGTAATTGGAATCATGGAGCAACTCACTTTCTCACATTGTCCGCATAGATTTGAGGTTCGTTGCTCTCGAAAATCAGGTTTAAGTGCAAAGGCGAATGATATTGAAAATTGGATCGTGATGTTGAAGTGCACCAAGGTATGTTGTTGACTATGACTCAACGAGGCCATTCGATAAACCATGAAAATTTTCTCAAGTCTCTCGTAAAGGAAATAATTGAGGTGTCATTTTCACATGAATAGGCGGAGGCAGAAGGGAACATACGAAACTTCAAATTGATGAAAGCCTCCCTAACTCTTCTTTTATATATTATTTTTTATATATTTAGTTTTGTTAGGATAACTTATTAGAGTTTATAGTTTTAAATAACCTATCATTTATGCGTTCTTCAAATTGAAAGGAGTCTAGAACAATTTTGTAAGTTCTTACATCAAGCATTATTTTCACTTTTTTTATTAAACTTTTAATATAAATTCACTACTTCTTTTAGTTTAAAAAATAAGTAATTAGAATAGTAATCTACCTAATTTAAATTAAAAACTTAATTAATAAAAATGTAAATACATATGTTTACTAATTATTAAATTCATTACTCCAACACAATATTTACATACAAATATATTAATAAACCAATACCTTCATTAAAAAACAAGACCTTTATTCAAAATTTCTTCACCAAAACTTTGATTTCAATTTAAAATTAAATTTTTAACATGTTTACTCGCAAGACAAAAGAGTACCTAGTTATACATTAAACGCTTTTAACTTTTTTAAATCATATCAATAAAGATAATTTTCATTCAAAATTTCTTCACCAAAACTTTGATTTCAATTTAAAATTAAATTTTTAACATGTTTACTCGCAAGATAAAAGAGTACCTACTTATACATTAAACGCTTTCAGCTTTTTTAAATCAGATCAATAAAGATAATTTTCATCGACCCTTTTCTTCTTGTTTTGAAGACATGTTTAAACAATTAGCCAAAGACACTACAAGTTCAATAACAAATTAACTTTTAAAAGATTAACCTAGCATGATTACATATTTAAAACAAGAGCTACAAGAAGCAATGTCTATCACATTAACTTGCAGTTCATAGCTTGCAGCATAGATGCATGGCATGCATAGGACCACAAATTTGAACATTTGCAGATCAACCAATGTGAATCAACCAAACCCATCATCTGAATTGTAAAACTACCAATGTGATCAACCAATGCCACTATGAGCCAGTAGGCTGGGACTGTAGAACACAAAGCAATAATCGACTATGCTCTAGTTATTTTATAAACTTCTTCTATGGCGTTCATTGATTTGTCCGCAGGAAGCCATCCCACGGCACTGAAGATGTCCTTTTGGAATAGATTTTGGCTATAGAAGGTGATGTTGAACCTAAACCATGTGCTTGTAGTCCCCAATAGATGCAAGCCATGTCGCCTAGTGAAATAATTTGAAAATAAAGCGAACCCGAGCCATCCTCTGCGACCACTTCGTCTACTTGGATGCCTACTTCAATGTCTACCTCAAGAACCTTAGACATGTTAGCCATGGCTTGCTTTACATTTCTTGCGACGAGCGTCGTGTAGCGAAGAGAGATGTCAAAGCTACTGGAACAACTCCTAACATAAGAATGATACGCCATACATAATTGGCTTCATCGACAGTCGCTCCTCCATGATCAACCCGGTATGTGGGGAAGTCATATTTGTTCTTGAATGTCGAAGAGACAATAATGACCACGACACCGCCAGCAAGAATCTTGAAGCCTTGCATAGCAAACACTGCCGCATGAACCCCCCTCGGGTTTTCTTGTTGGTACTCATACATTATGGTAGCAGATAAAGGATAATATCCGCCAATGCCAAAACCAAGCAAGAATGTGAAAAAGAAAAACGTGGTCATTACGGATTTGGCTGTGCTGCCGAAAGAAAGACCTGATGCTATGGAAGTAATAAGTAATAACCATGATCATGAGAATTATTCCATAGACTTTCTTTCATCCCAGTTTGTCACCCATCCAATGAAAGAAAATTTGCTCGTCAAGTTTCCCGCATAAGGCCACCCCGTTCACAGTAGCTGAGACATTCGGAGGCAGAGAACTAGCACTCTCTGGATCGAAGTAATAAATCCTTCCATGGAGCTTCGTGATGGTGGAAATGCAGAACAAGTCATACACATCCGTGAAGAAGCCCATGCCTTCAATAATGATTTTAGTAAAGTGGTACCATTGTGTTCTTGCCAAGTACAAGGCATTTCATACTTCGAGTTAATGATTTTCCATGATGCTAACCTTGCTTCAAGGTTTATTCTGAATATTTTGTATCTGCACAGCAACAAGCGAGACTCATATATTAAACTTGGTGAGTCTGTGAACGAAAAAGGAACACCGCACAGTAAAGAAGATTTAATTGGGCAGTAGATGGGATAAGTTTTTTTCGTTTTTTTCGGACTGCGCGGACCATATAGTAGAGAACTTCATTTTTATTTTCGCGGAACACTTTCCTTACTAAGAATTAACTTCGCAGTTTTACTCTACTTCGCTGTATCCTCAAATACTTCGCGGTTCACTTAACCAAACTTTATTATGTAAAATATTTCTTTAAGACATAACAACTAAAACATCTTAATACGAAGTTATTGAATGTTAATTTAGAACTTTCACTGCGGTGAACTATTTATGAATCTTGATTTATTTTACTGCGCGTAAATGTAAACACTATTCACACGAGTAAAACTGGAGAAGATGTGTGACTTGCAATAAACAACATTCTTGAGAATGAAACAAAAAACTATAGACTTGTATATTTACCACAGTAAACTGCACAGCTCCTCAATTCATGAAAGTGAGTTTCACTGCAATCTTTTACATTCACGGAGCTTGGGCTCTTGATACAAACTTCACGGATCTTCACTTCTACTCCGCGTAATTTCTCTCATACACATCTCTCTCTGAGTTTTAACTAAGAGCTTCTATTTATAGTGTTTTCTATCAACCGACTTAGGAACCCTTCTTATGGAAGCTACATGATTGCATTAAACACTATAATAAATTCTATCCTAAGGTTTCTTGACTTGTGAACTATTAACGTGGTTACATAATTGCAAACAAGATGTGCACCAGAATGGTTATGAACTTGTTGACAAACTGATGCTGCGAACATCACACTAACACAAACAGTATGATAGAGTGACTGACATAGCCGACGCAGTAAATACGTGATCAACTCATTTAATTAGATATTTCCAACACTCGCCCTTAATTATGAGCGAATGGGAATCATTTAAACAAAATTTAAAATATTACAAAATATTTCAGAGCTAAAACATGCTTTGTTCATGACATAGTTCACTGCGCAGAACTTGTCATTCCCAAACAACTCCACAGAAATTGGAATGGGTCTTTTGCCAATGGTTTGGTAAAGATGTCTGCTACCTGATCTTCAAACCTGCAAAATTCTAAACAAATTTCTTTGTTGTTTATCAATTCTCTGATGAAGTGATACCTTGTGTCGATGTGCTTGGTTCTTTTGTGAAACACATGATTCTTTGATAGTGGGATGGCCGAATTGTTGTCGTAGAAAATGACTGTAGGTTCTTGCTAATGCTGTGACAGATCACTTAACATTATGTGCATCCAAATGGCTTGACATGCAGCGCTTGTAGCTGCAACATACTCTGCTTCTGTTGAAGAAAGAGTTACTATGGGCTGTTTCTTTGACGCCCATGATACAACACCTGTTCATACATGAAATGTATTCCCAGATGTGCTTTTTCTGTCATCTATGCTGCCTCCATTGTCACTGTCAGTGTATCCTATGAGTTTAACATTTTCTAAGGTGGAATACATAATACCAAAGTCTCTTGCTCCACTTACATACCTCATAATTCTTTTACCTGCTTGCCAATGCGATTCTTTTGGTGACTCCATGAATCTTGATATTAAGCTAACTCCATACATGATGTCTGGCCTTGTTGCTATAAGACACATAAGGCTACCAGTGAGCCTTTTAAACAATGTAGGATCTACATTGGATCCATCATCATCCTTGCTTAATTTCAAACCTGTTATCACTGTTGTTGGAGCTATTTTGCTATTTAACATCTTAAACATGTTCAATACATCACTTGCATACTTTGACTGAGATATAAAAATCCCAGTTTCATTCCGTTGGACTTCAATGCCCAAAAAGTACTTCATAAGCCCCAAATTAGTCAGTTCAAATTCACTTTCCATGACTGTTCTAAATTCTTCTATGCCAAAATCACCAGTAAATATTAAATCATCCACATATAGGCAAACAATTAGTTTATTACCTTGCTGGTTGATTTTTGTGTACAACGTTGGCTCACATTCACTTCTGTGAAATCCATTCTAAATGAGGTATGAGTCAATGCGACTGTACCAAGCTCTAGGAGCTTGCTTCAAACCATACAGTGCCTTTTTCAGTCTGTATACTCTATGTCCTTGTCCTGGAACTTCATAGCCTTGTTGCTACTCCACACATACTTCTTCTTTTAAATATCCATTTAGAAATGCGAACTTAACATCCATTTGATAGACAGGCCATTTCTTTTGTGCTGCGATGGCCAAAACTATTATGATAGTGTCCATGCGTGCTACAGGTGCAAAAGTTTCATTGAAGTCTATGCCAGGTTGCTGAGTGAACCCTCTTGCTACCAATATCGCCTTGTGCTTCTTCACATTTCCTTCAACATCTTGCTTGGTCTTATAAATCCATTTCACACTTATCACATCCTTGTCTTCAAAAACGTCAACTAGTTCCCATGTCTGATTCTTCTCAATGCATTCTATTTCTTCATCCATGGCTTATGCCCAAACTTTATCTTCAACAGCTTCTTCATATGTTAGCGGATCATTAGTTTGAGAAAATAATGCAAAACAAGAGAATGAATTAGGTGTACCAGCCTCATATATCTCACGTAGACTTCTTGTCCTTGGTGAAATTGCTGGTGTCGAACTGCGCGAACTGCTTGATGGAGTTTGCTGCGCACTTGGTGTGCTTGTCGGGGTTGCTGCAACTTGTGTCGGAGTTGCTTATGCTGAACCATGCTACGCAATCCTTGGAGTAGGCGGTGCTGCGAAGTTCTGATTCACATGCGGAGTCTCAATCACGTCTTCTGCGATGTCATCGTGTTCAACACGTGACACGATTTTTACATTCTTCTCAACAGTTCTATCCCATGCTTCATTTTTCACAAACTGAACATCACGGCTGATAATAAATTTTCTTGCAATAGGATCATACAACTTGTATGCTTTTGTGTATTCAAAATATCTAATAAAGATGCATTTCTATCCTTTATTGTCTAATTTTCTTCTCAGCTCATCTGGAACATGTGCATATGCTACACAACCAAAAAGTTTTGAATGCGAAACACTATGTTTCATACCTATCCATGCTTCCTGCGGAACTTTGTTCTTCACGCTCTTTATAGGACATCGATTCATGATGTAGACAACAGTTGCCATTGCTTCAGCCCAGTATTCATTTGATAGATGCATCGCTGCCAACATACTGTGCGCCATTTCCATGATGGTTCTATTTTTTCTCTCCGCGATACCATTTTGCTGTGGTGTATACCACATAGTGAATTGTTTCTGTATGCCATGATTCTTGCAAAAATTTAAGAAATCATTTGAGACATACTCGCCACCTCTGTCTGTTCTTAATATCTTGATGTTGTAACCACTCTGCTTCTCCACAAGTGCCTTGAATTGCTGAAAACAATCAAATGCATCAGATTTATGCTTTAGAAAATAGAACTAGGTGTTTCTTGTTAAATCGTCAATAAGTGTGAGAAGGTAAGTGCACCCTCCCATGGACGGTGTTTGCATCGGTCTACAAATATCGGAGTGCACAATTTCAAGTGGTGCGTGAGCTCTGTATGACTTTCCGACTGGAAAAGTCTCTCTATGTTGCTTTCCAAAGATACAGCCTTCAAAAATTCTCTCTGGCTTTTCAATCAATGGAATTCATTTCACCATATCCTTCATGTGCAGTAGCTTTAGCCCACCAAAATTGAGATGTTCAAATCTAAAATGCCACAACCAGGATTCATCCTTCATTTCTGTTTGAAACGCATCTTTCATTGCGCTGGATTTTTCTTCCTTGTCACTGTGAACTTCTGCTCATTTGCTTTGTGTCTTGAACACAGCTTCAGAATTTTCTTTCTAATTTTCATGAACAACATGAGTATTTTTACCTTTGATGATTGGTGTTATCCTCAAAGGAAACAAGCGATTACTTGTCATCTACATTTTGGTTATTAACTGATTGCTTGGGTATACATCTTTGATCACACAACACTTCCCTATCATATGAACTCTATAACCTTTTGTCTATCAAATGTCCAATGCTCATCAGATTATGCTTCAAACCTTGAACATAATACACATCAGGCATAAATTTATGCTCCCCCTATTTTGTTAGAATATCAACAATACCCTTACCCAAAACAATGACTTGAATATTGTTTCCAAGTGTTACATCGGTTTGAACTGATTTATCTAGGCTAGAAAATAAACTTAAATTACCAGTCATATGATTGCTATAGCCTGAGTCTAAATACCATATATCATTTGGACTTTCTTGGATGGCATTGCATTCCAGCGATGATGCGCATGCCAAGAAGAGTGAAATGTTCGTAGTGCTGTTGCTGCTTGACTGAGTTTCACCTTGCTTTCCTTGGTCATACTTCTTCTTACTACATTCATATGCGAAGTGTCCATACCTCTTACAGTAATGACATTGAATCTTTGATTTATCATACCTTTTTCCACTTAGCTGTTTGGGGGTATGATCCTGGCCTCTTCCCGCGACATGTGCAGGACTGTTGCTATGACCTCCTCTGAACGAACTTCATCCTCTGCCTCTAGATTTTGATCTTCCTTTGCCTCTACCGCGACTTATGGATAACTATGCTGCGAACGCATCTTCCAGCGATGTGTTTGAACCGCTGATTCTATGTTCATGATTGAGTAATGAGGCTTGCAACTCATCAATAGTAAATATGGGTAGATCTTTGTTCTCCTCTAGGGTTACAACCAAAGAATCAAATTTCTTTGGCAGAACTCTAAGAACCTTTTCAACAACTCTTTGGTCAGTTAGAGTTTCTCCATGAGACTTTATTTGATTAACTAGACCAATTACACGAGTATAAAATGAGTCTATTAACTCTGTATTTTTCATTGACAGAGATTCAAACTCTCTTCTAAGAATTTGAATTTTGGCAGTGTTTACCTTGTTGAAACCTTGATATGCTATTTTCAGTGTGTCCCACGCTTCCTTTTCTAACTGCGCTGCTGCTACACTTGGGAGTATGGATTCATGTGTCGCTTGATGTATGTGGAACAACGCCTTTCCATCTCTCTTCCTTTGTTCCCTCAGAACATCCTTCTCAACTTGTGTGAGATTGTTGTATGCTGCTGCATTTGCTGGTTCTGCATAACCATTCTGGACTATGTCCCATACATCTTGGCCTCTAAACAAAGCCTTCATAGTTAGAGACCAATATTCATAATTTTTACCAGTAAATATTGGGGTTTGCAAATTACCCGAAGTGGAAGCCATCCTCAACCGCTTTTTCCATACAAATTGAATTCCTTCTTTCCGTAAACCAGGCTCTGATACCAGATGAAGGGAAAAGGAACACCGCGCAGCAAAGAAGATTTAACTGTGCAGTAGATGGATACCTTCTTTTTGTTTTCTTCGGACTTCGCGGACCATACAGTAGAGAACTTCAATTTTATCTTCGCGGAACACTTTCCTCACTAAGAATTAACTTTGCAGCTTTAAATGCGTGGCAATTAACTTTTACTTCGCGGCAAGTAACTGTGTGGCATTTACTTCGCGGCAAGTAACTGCACGATTTCGACTTTTCACTGCGTGGTGAACTTCAGAGTGATGCGAAGTTAACTTGGCTGCAATACTCTACTTCGTGGTATCCTCAAATACTTCGCGGTTCACTTAACCAAACTTTATCATGTAAAACATTTCTTTAAGACATAACAACTAAAACATCTTAACGTGAAGTTACTCAATGTTAATTTAGAACTTTCAGCGCGGTGAACTATTTATGAATCTTGATTTCTTTTACTGCGGGTAAATGTAAACACTATTCACACAAGTAAAGCTGGAAAAGATGTGCGACTTGCAATAAACAACATTCTTGAGAATGAAACATAAAACTATAGACTTGTATATTTACCGCAGCTCCTCCATTCATGGAAGTGAGTTTCACTGCAATCTTTTATATTCATAGAGCTTGGGCTCTTGATACAAAATTCATGGATCTTCACTTCTACTCTGCTTAATTTCTCTCATACACGTCTCTCTCTCAGTTTTAACTAGGAGCTTCTATTTATAGATTTTTCTATTAACGACTTAGGAACGCTTCTTATGTAAGCTATAGGATTGCATTAAACACTGTAATAGATTCTATCCTAAGGTTTCTTGACTTGCGAACTATTAACGTGGTTACATAACTGCAAACAAGACATGCGTCGGAATGGTTATGAACTTGCTGACAAACTGATGATGTGAACATCGCGTTGACACAAACAGTCTAATAGAGTAACCGAAAGAGCGGGCGCAGTAAATACGCGATCAGCTCATTTAATTAGATATTTCCAACAGTTTGTCCATCTTTTCCTATAAAATTATGAAGTCTTCTCAGTACTGAGTCACGGTGACCAGGCCAAATATTGAAGAAATCAACACTTAGTCACGTGACTAGGCGAGTACAAAGATTCACAAAATCTTATATTTGAAAAACAAGCTATTTGATTGACATTTTTTTGTACTTGTCTAAATCTTCATGTGGACTAAATGAGAGCTGAAACCTACACACTAGATTAAAAAACTTCACACTATTTTTGAATTGGATCAAAGAATTTCAAAAAGCATACGGAAATGAAGGGAAAAATTTAGTCCATATAGTGGAGTAGAATACCATGGCATATTTAGTAGAAGATTTATGAGACCAGTAATTTCAAAATTTTATATTTATGTTGATAACCTTTTAGATTTCAAATATTTATATTGAAATACTCAGGAGATTTTTATATTGAAATACTGAAGGATGTTTAAAGGAGGAGGGAATTCTTAAAAGCTGAGCAGCAAGAACTTCAGAACAATTTTGAAACAAGAACCTTCAATTTCTTAGAGCAATGTTCTTCAGAGAGGAAATTGACTCTAAAAACTGAAAGAAAGCCCAAAAAACACAAAAAGGAACAACTCAAAAATCAGGGCCACAAAGTCTTCTAAAGTAAGTCAAGCTACTGAAGGAAGGGATAATTTAGAGTCGTAGCTGAGAAAACCATATAGAGTAAAATGGCTAAAGGACCGCATAAATCGTTGTTCAAGCTAACAAGGAAAAATCTAAGCCCGTTCAATGCAATAACCACAAGCGTGCAACAAAATTACTAAAATTCCTTGTTACCACTGACGAAGGCAATTTTCCTAGAAAACATAACTAGTGAAATTAAACCTCTTTGATTTCCAGGTTATTGTAGACTTGGCCTAGGAAAGAAACCAAACAGTCACATTTTTCTCAAATATAAATATGAAATCAACAGATTAGGGGGCACAAATTTTCGAGTATAGTGAGAACAATTTTTACAGTTTAAAATGAAAAAAACAACATAAAATATTAAACAGAGGCGCTAGATATTACTTATACTTACCAAGGTGAAAGAGTTTAACTCATTCTAATTCTGTGAAGAGAGAAATTTGAAAATGTGATGCAATAACTCAATAAGAGATTTTTTAGACACAATGGCACAAGGGTTTCAACAAAAAGATAAAACGACTACAGGCTACAAGACTGAATTTGTCCCTGTTCGTCTGTGGAATGTCAAACCTTTGGGAAATTGAATGATAGCATTGTACCAGAAGATCATCACAAATAAAGTGTACCAAATAGAGAATCCGTTGGGTCATGACAACTTGGCTGTTCTGTTGCTTCTAAAAAAATTCCGGTCAAGATGCTTCAAGAGTGTACGGCGGGGAAAACCCACCACTTTTTTCAGGAATCAAACCCTGGTGGGGCTGTAACAGTTCCCAACTCTCACCAAACTGATTCGGTTGGTTGGCTCTCGTGGTTGTTCGGTTGCTTTAACAATTGTTGGGAATTCCAAAAGGTTGTCGTGTGCACTAAACGCCTATGATCAAACAACAGGCTCTGATAACTTGCCTAGCAATTATGTTCAGTTCATCGCTTCAAATCCTTCAATAACAAAACCCTAAACAGGTTCAACTATGTGAAGGTTATTGTACCAAAATCCTTAAAAGCATTTAAATAAGCCCTAAACAGGATTTAAATGTTTAAGACATGTCTATAATTCTTGTAAAACGAATCTGAAAATCCATAAACATGTCTAACCTTCGAATGATAATCTTTACAGAAAATAAACGATTTCTCGAGTAAAGTAAAGAAACACATAGCAGCTTACAGAAAATAAAATCTGAATCGTTGAAAGTAAAATGATGGTCAAGAGGATGATATTCCGGTTTTTCTTCCGTGTAGGTGAGAGCAGAGCTCTGAGCGTGAGGCCTTCCTCCCAATAAGTGGCTTGGACGCATTTCAAGTGAAGGTACATTGAATTTTCTCATTTTCTACTGATATGAAAACCCGTTTCTAAACCGACCCACTTTAGTGTTAAATCAAGCGGCAACAGTCACGGGAGACAGAACGGCACGCAACAGCAGGACGACACGAGGACGACACGGATGAGGGGGAGGACGGCACATATGAGGGGCACGCGGCAGCAGAAACCCTGCAACAAATTTCGAGGAAAGAATTAAAACGAAAACATTGCCAAACTTTAAGAAAATAAAAAATCATTTTGATGCGGTGAAAGTAATATATCCAAAATGAACACAATATGTCATAGACATACCAATGACCAATTTCTCATCAACGATGCCAAATCTTTTTCTAGTTGTTTGAATCAACCTCAGAGTTTTCTATCTCACTTACATCATCTTAAGAAAGACTACATTCATCATTATGAATCATGATTACCATATGGAAAAACAAACTAAAAAATATATTCCGCCATAATGATAAAGAATAAACCATGCTTATGTTTGGATGTGGTAATGATTATATTGGGAAGTGGAAGTAAAGAATCATCATCAACAAGGATGACATTCATGGTGATGATGACAATATGACAAAACAAATTAAAAATATATATATATTCCACTCTCTTTCATATTCCAAAATAAGAATTTAAAAAAAAAAAAAAAATCACATAAAATATGAAAAAAATCAACACCCTGGAACAATAAAAATCTAAGTAACATTTTCAAACCAAATAACCAAAATCACGATCCAAACATAAATAATTGAACTTTGAAGCCATGGATTTTTTTTAATATTTTTCTTCAGGATTTTTGTAATTAAAAAAAATGTGTTTCTAAGTTTCTTCATGTTTAGCAACTTAGGAGAAAGGGTTATGTTTTTCTATGTGAAATATATGATCACAAACATACAATAAATTTTTATACACATAGGTCGAATCAAGGGTTATGTATTTTTATGTGAAATATTATATGACCTAAACATACAATAAATTCTTATACACATAAGTGGAATCAAATCTTGACACCAAAGATTTATCTAGAAGATGAATCGAATGGATAACCTTGTGTCAAACTTTATGGTCATTCTTATTACGGACTTATGATAACTAGATCGATGCTTACATGTCATCGTGTGTATAGAATGAATTAAAATAAATATAAAGACAAATGGAATGCTAATTGGCTAGGTAAATGGAATATCAGACATATCAAAACTAAAAATCACCGGGAATATTATTGTTCTTGCTTGATGAAACTCATTATTTAATTCTTATCCTAAACTTCCTAATAAAAAAATGGTACATTTAGCAAAGTCCAACATTGAGAATGGAAAAACATATTAAAGAAGGGAAGTAATAATTTTATTTTAGCAAATTTGTTATTAAATTTCAATCTTTTAACTTTTAAAAACAACTACAATTAAAATTTTCATAATTTACAATTTTAAAAAACTATACAATTAAAATTTTCATCATTTACAACTTTCAAACACTATAAACCATGGATTGATATCATCTATTTATACAACTAACATGCAAATTACATACACTACATTGCTCCTCAACCATATGTATCCCCTTTATTATATGTCAAAACATTATCCCTTCAAATCGTGGTATGGGTTTTCTACGGTATGAGGAAACATTTGTTATAATTATTTACGATTTGAGAAAACATTTGTTAGAATTATTTTTTTGAAATTACAATAACTCAATATGAAAGATCAGCTTTATATTTGTTCATAATTATATAAAATATTCTTTTAATTAAAAAATTAAAAAATATTAAAATCCCTAACAAAGTTAGGGAAATATAAATGTAAAAATACAAAACTGAAACGACCAACATACAACCTAAAATGAAAAAACATACAACCTAAACTGAAAAGTATGTAAAAAAAACACTACACAAAAGAAAATCGACATAGCATAAAGAGCATAGACAACTAAAAAGGATATGCACACCCAAAAATACACAGAAAAGTGAGATAAGGTTCTAGTAGGCAATTCTAAAGGATAAGGTAAGAGATGCTTCGGATAAGGTTCTAGTAGGCAATTATAGGTTAAGTGTTTCTAACACATAAATAAGAAATTATTGTGATGAATAAGTTTGTCTACATCTTGTGAAGCACCATTTCATTTTAAATCATTATAAAGTAGTTAGATATCCATTTTCAATAGATTTTCCAAGCATTCATTATGATTAAAATATTCATCAACAGTTACATACTAATCTTGGGTTCACTGCAAAACTGCCAAGTCCTCTTCAAGATTCTCTCTGGTGCTGCTCGAAGGTGTTGCTGCCAGGAATTATTTGAATGAGAGGCCCAGAGTCCCTCCTTCGATCTATCACAATAATACAAACTAAACCCTTATACAAAATTCTTATAGCTTTTTCTTACACAAAATTCCTATAACAACTTTCTCTCAAACTCTAATTTCATTTGCATAAACAAAAATATAATATCTAAATATGATAATGCAAACCAAACAATAATGTCTTTATTGAATAATTTTTAAGATATTGTAGTGATTTACATTGTAGGTTTTCATTTTTAGAGTTGATGTAAAAAAGACCATCTTCATTGACCCCTTCCTTCTGCATCTTAAAAAGTTACTCTTCCAACCAAATTGTATGTTTAAGAACAAATTTAGAAAGGACATAAAACTAATTATAATAATCTGGTGCATACTATCTCATTTGAAAATGAGACAATCAGCAGAATTAGATCGCCAATACTACCGATTTATGAATAGATTACCTGTGAAAATATTATCGGCCTGCCTGTACATGCAGTAGTTACAAGTGAATGCTATAGATGTTCAATAGTTTCGAGTTGTTTAAAAATTTGATAATTTGGTTTGGATTGGTTTTCATTATAATCTGTTTTTTTTGGAACATCATAAAAAATTCCAGGTGTTTTTTACTTGCAATACCATTGAAAACTTTATGGAAACTAAAAATTTCAGAGGTTAAAAGTTGTAATCAGAATTTTTAAAAATTTCTGTCAATTTTTTTCAAAACAATACCGAAAAAATCAAATTTATCTGTCTCTATTCTATTTTGTTCCTTTTTTTTAAATCCACAATTAACCCTAATCCTAATTAAAAAACTGACAGAGACACAGAAGCCTATCAACTAAACATTAACAAACAAACTGCAATAACACAGATGGCTGATCCACAGAAATCACACATCCATATACAAAATGCAGAGAAACAACCTGACTACTAAATTGTAGATGGAGAAGAGAATTGGAAAAGAAAATGACAAGATGGAATTGAAACAAATTATATAAAGCTGCGTGAGAGCTTTTTGAAAGTAACGGCTAATTTCTCATCAAGCAACCAGATTGCATCCTCCCACTTTATATTGTTATTGATAATTATATAAGGTATCAAGAGTACGTACAACATCACAATGCAAGATTCTTGCCGTTCACCATACTCCCACATAAATTATCAACAACAATGCATTCATTGTTATGAACAGATTCAAAATATATTCCACGATCTTTAATATTCCACATCGTCTCATCCTCATAAGGAATAATCAACGGTTATATTCGATAATGGTGATCAAGGATGATCAACGGTTATATTGGGAAGTGGAATTCATCATTAGAAAGAATAATCATAAAGAATAATCAACGGTTATATTTGATAGTGGTGATCGAAGATTATCAACGGTTATATTGGGAAGTGGAAGTCATCATGAGAAAGAATGATCAAAGGTTAGATTTGAAAGTGTACATAAAGAATATTAAACGGTTACATTGGGAAGTGGATGCAGTTATTTGACAATATTTGAGAGTTTGAAAGTGGACATAAAGAATATTAAACGGTTGCATTGGGAAGTGGATGTAGTTATTTGAAAATATTTGAGAGTTTTCTTGAACATTTCAATGTGTTTTTTTGGTTTGTTAAAGAACATTGGAACATTTAAAAATTATATAAGAGCTTTAGAATATATTAGTATAGGTTTATTTTAATTTTTAATAAGAATTAAATTTTTATAATTTTTATAAGTGAACGAGTGTAATAATTTGATGAAAAGTTTACATCTAGAAGGATCTGATCATTATATATACATGTTAGATCTTGAGTTAAGATTGATCTATGTTCGTAATACAATTATATTATATAAAATCATAAAAAATGAATAGCACCACCATTATAATAAAACATATAAATTTGAAAGAGGTAAAGATAAACAATTCCAAAATCTTCATATCAAATAATTAATTGAACATAACCAAACTTCCATTGGTTGATATCAATTAGCAAATTAGATAATTTAATACTTCTTGTTGAAAACAGAGAGAAATATTGATGTTTTATTAATTATTTTAGTTTTCATTAATTCTAGAGTATATATATGTTTTGAAATTTATCTATGTTTTATTAAGTATTTTAGTTTTGATTAATTGAAATATATATATCTTATATTAAATTTTAAGTTAGAATTGATATTGTCGTTTTTAAAATTTTATTATTTTATTAAAAAATTAAGTATGAGCTTCACATAGAACACAAATTACACTTCTTCACATTGTTTGTTTTTAAAAAGGTCTAAAATTTTTAAATTAAAAATTTAAATGTATTAAGTGATATGAGAAAATCACATAGTATTTAAATAATAATGAAAAGTAAATAAGATATTTATTTTT
Organism: Larix kaempferi; assembly: GCA_027924585.1. NCBI lineage: Eukaryota > Viridiplantae > Streptophyta > Pinopsida > Pinales > Pinaceae > Larix > Larix kaempferi. The sequence continues at coordinate 174,798 of BSBM01001536.1, forward strand.
GTTCATCTTCATAATATTGTAAAAATAAAAATAAAAAATTGTTTTATTATTTTTAGAAAAGTACATACCATATTTATTTTTGTTCATATGGATAATATTGTAAAAATAAAAATAAAAATTTATTTTACTATTTTTATAAGATAATTTATTTTATTTTTATAGTATTATAATTTATTTTTAAATTTAATAATATCAATTTATTTTTAAATGTAAATGAGATAATTTTTTATGATAACATTAATATAATGTTATAGTAGTGACAGTAATATAATATTTTTTTTGTTTTTTGGATTCCTGTTACTGAAGGTTGATAGTAATGAACTTCCTCAAAGTCACTTGAGAATTGCACCCGACCTAGTCAAAATTACACTGGATTTTCAATGAGGCCAGACTCGCGCATTTTCAACGTCAGTGACATGGTCAATCCGTCGAAAACGGGCCGGTGTCCTGTCTGTTTGTTAAACGATTGAGTCTCGTAAAGCAAGGAGAGGTTCGGAGTCGGACGGTGCTCTTCATCGGAATTTATAAACTTCCAATCATTTCTTGATTCATTGAGGCATCGGAGGCGCTGTCTATTTGGAGAAACTGAGCTCCATTACCACGTAATATGCGAATATAATTTGTCTCAATCTTTTGTCGGAGACGTAATTGGCAATGAGCATGGAACATCCTCTTGATCAGGAGAATTATGATTTGGCGAGATATGTCATAATGGACAGAAGCATGATACCAGCCATAATTGTTCTTGTTCTTGTGCTAATTTGTCTCATTTTTATCCTTTTCCTTCTCTACGCTTATGGCAGATGTAATTGGACACAGATCATCACTGCTACATTTTTCAGATAGAAACGACAGATATCAGGTCCTTATAGACATCCTCAGTTGCATTTTACAGGACAAGTACCGGCGAGGCTGCGGAATGTGAGGTTGGATTCTACGATTTTAGCGACTCCGCCCATTTGTGCAGTCTGCCTGCTTGCGTTGGACGTCGAGAATGAGACAGTCTGGCATCTACCCAATTGCAGGCATAGTTTTCATGGAGAGTGTATTGACACGTCAGTTTGTTCGCATTTCACTTGTCCACTTTGCAGAACCGGCGCCCAGCCCGAACACCCAGTTTTAGAATCCGCTGGAAGAGATAGGTTTCGGCTACAATCTCAGAAGCAATTACTTTAATTATCCATGACAATTTCAAATGGGAGCAAGAGCAGAGCGCACGATCTGGAGTACAATTGAATGTACGGAGGCAGAGGATAGTGAGTAGAGACAGAGAGAGGATTCAGGTCTTCCCATATATATATATATAATTTTTAATTTTGACGACCTTATAATGAACGAAAAATTCATCAAGATTGAGGTGTATCGTCGCCTTTATTCTATTAGGATAAAATGTATATCGTGGCCAGATATTTGCATATAATATATTCATTATTTTTGTTTTATGTCGTTTCTTGATTTTCTTTTGGATTGAAACCAAACTCAATTGATGAATACATTGCAACCCAATAGACGTTTGCAAACAACGACCAACATTCATTTCAACATACAGATTATTTAATTATCTCCGATTGGTTCAAATGATAGGGTTGGATCAATATGGAAAAATAATTTCAAAGCAAGCACGATCACTTTTCAAATCAGACTGTACAGGAAATTCATAGGTATTCTATTGTTGGGCCGCGATTTCTAGCTTTGGATTTCTCTGCAGCTCCATTAAATTGGGATACGTACCCAACAATTGGTTTCAGACAACATAAAAAGATTAAAAACTGACGATTATAATTTTAGCCACATAATTGAAGTGCACAGTACGGGTGATTAAAATTTCACATATGTGGTGGTTCGGTGAATTTATTAATTCATGCTATTCCTCAAATTTTAAAGTAAAAGAGAGTTTCAATTCATCCTATTCCTCAAATTTTGAAGTAAAAGAGAGTTTCATTTTTCTGTTTGGTAGTTATTATTAATTTTTATAAGTTAAACATAATTTAATTTAAATTAATTGTTTCTATATAAATTTATAATTTATTTTTAATAAACAAAATGTAATACTTATTTTTAAAAAATTACCATATTCAAATATAAGATACAGAATATGTGATAATGTTATTAATAACCCTGAGTTTTATGTTCTTTATCCACCAATCATCAGATTTCACATTTTATTTGGCCTCATCTCGATGACAAAAGCAAAATAAGGCATTGTTTTGCTATTTTTTGGCTTCTTTATCCACCAATCATCAGATTTCACGTTTTATATGGCCTCATTCCGAGGCCAAAAGCAAAATAAGGCATTGTTTTGCTAATTTTTTGGAAAGCAAAATGTTGAGTCTGAATTAATGCCAGCATTAATCTTTGAACATAAGTTCTTTGGATGATTAATGAGCCACCGTCGTTCAACTGTTATCGTTTGATAGACGATGTTATGGCTGTCCTCACGTGCAACAACTGTTCTCGTGCAAAGATGTTTCTACTGTTGTGTGCTCTTATTGCAAGTCTCAAATACTCAAAGTCCTTCCAGATTTTATTCATTCTTTTTGGTTAGGAGAGCAGCCCAGAAGCACAATCTTATTCATTCCCTTTGGTCAGAAGCACAATCCAATGCTAGTAAGTTAGTACTCTTGATTGTCTATTTCAGAAGATATTTAGTTGATCGCTTGAGCTGCCTAATATGAAAAGCGTTTTGAACGGTTATATGTAATGTATTTACTTGTGAATCTGTTTACTTTTAAAAAATTATTCTAAGTAAAGAAAAATAAGAAATAAGAAATAAGAAATTAACAATTTTGATTTTAACAATGTGTAGATAAAATATTTAGAAATATTTATAATGAAATTTATTTTAATTATTATTTAATATTTATTATAAAGTTAATTTATTATCATTTAATTAATTATAATTTTATTAATTAAAAATATTTTTTTCATTAAAATAAGATTTAATTGTAAAAGTTTTGCTAATATGTTCAATAATTTTCCATAATTATAATACTTAGTGTTAAAGGATAACAACATTCCTCCCAACCATTTATACTTAATTGACTAAAACTAAAATTTTATTATTGTAAAGATATTTCCATTTACATTATAACAATATTTGTAATAATATTTGTAAGTAAATCTTTTACATATAGTGTCTTTTTTTACATTTTACATATTAGTATTTAGATTTATATGTAAATATGAGAATTCTCTCTTTTTGTTGCTAAGGTTTGATATTTTAAATGTTATCATGACCCTCTATATTATTCTCTATATTATTCTTCAAGTAATAGAGCTTATGAAGGAGGATTTGTGATGTTGCTAAGGTTTGATATTTTAAATGTTATCATGACCCTCTATATTATTCTTTAAGTAATAGAGCTTAAGAATGAAGATTTGTGATATGGATTTACAAGAAGAACTATTATTCAAACTCAATTTACGGGTGTGTGCAAGAAGATGAGGGTCACTTTAGATGCAATACTAGTTTTTTAAAACTCGTTTCTGACACATAAAAACATAATGCGTTTCTGATACTTAACACTTGGTATGGTAAAACCCAAGCCTGACATGTCATTAGACATGTAGGTGAGGTAACCATAACGCATACACGTTATAGAACTACAAAACGCATACGCATTATGTAGTTACAAAATGCGTATGCGTTATGTAGTTACAAAACGCGTACGCATTTTGTAAATCTAAAATCAATTTAAAAATATAGTTCGGACCATCCCTGACCACCCGCGACACTTTTCACGCATTAGAAACGCAAATTTGAGCTTGGACGAGGATGCTTTGTGTGCCCTGGAGTATCTGAGGAGCTCGATTTAGTTGGAGGGGAGGCAAATTCACTTGTGTATTGTCATCTAATCAGGTAATTCATTCACCCATACCATTTTTTTGTCATTTCTTAACCTAAATTACCATTTTTTTATAGTTTAAAACAACCTAGTTTTGTAATATTTATAAAATTGGAAATAACCCAATTTCTAATTAAATTCACATCTCCCTCAACGAAGATGAGTGAATAATTACAATGAATCCCTTTTCAAAAACTCAAAAATTCCTAATCCAACCAAAAATCGAAAAAATAGAACTCCTCCCTTTCTACAATGTATCCATCCACATGAAACCCAAATTTTCAACCCTCAAAGGCCATTTCCCATGATACTAATTAAATAATTGTCCTCGGAAATGGCCATAACAAGATGAAGTGCATGCACAAGCGTGAATCGAAAAAATGCATAAAAAATTAGTAATTTGGTTTCTCAAAATTTCATCACAATCATTTGTCCATGAACATAATCAAAATTTCATCACAATCATTTGTCCATGAACATAATCAAAATTTCATCACAAGTGTATATAGCTATACATTGCCTCTTAGTGAAGCACTCTTAACTAAATGTCAAAACACATTAACAAAGTGACTCTCGGGCCTGCCCTATCCACACCCTCGATCAATCTACTCAACGCTCATGGACCGTCGATTCAACTCAAAGACTTCATATAAAAAATCACTATGTTTTTTATTTAATTTTTTGAACTTGCCATACAATGTAGAGATCGATTTTGCAAAGAGAAATTGTCTCTATTTTGCTCCAAGGAATTGTCACTTTTGGTTGGTTTTCATGTTTTTAGAACAATGGTGAACACCCATGAACTACCTAGAGTGTGTAGTGAGAGTGTTTCCAACCATGATCGAGTTAATTTTGTCCTATTTTCTTGCCTCACATATCCTAATAGTCCCTCACCCTTTTCTTTTACATATCCAACAATCCTAATCTACACTCAGAAAGACCTGCGGCCCTGACCTAGTAACTACTCCTAGAAACCTATCCTAAAACCCTTCTAACATTCTTACCTATCTCAGACCTTCTTCCCTTGGATGTTGTCCTAACCCTACATCTATCCTAAACTTCCATCCCTCTTAAAGACTGTGTTTAAGACATGGGTCTGAGTTTTACCACCTGACACGCCCTCGGGCATGTTACCTTAACCATCTTTCTAAGCCTAACAAGTCATATCCTATTCTTACTTAAATTCATTAACTGAATGTGGTCATAGTCTTAGGGCTATGACATTTAAATTTTGTTGTTCTATCTCAACAAGTAATCTTCATCCTCCTAATCAACCATCTTGTCATATCAATCACATATCATAATACTTGGATCAAATTAATAAATATGCATGTGATAATTCTGAGATAACACTATCATATTCCACTTATGATATCTTATTAATTCGACATTGTTGTTATTGTCATTCTAGTCACAATATCTTGTTGATTATTCAACATCTTAATCATTGATAGTCATCTCAAGTACATATGTAATCATATTGGCAAGACAAACTCATACATATCCATTTCATTCCATGCCACTTTGTCCTTCCCTCCAACCACAAGGCATAATATGTTGAAATCAATAAATTTAATGTTAGCTTATGAACTTGATGGAAATATTGTTTTCTGTAAGGGACGTAAGGGCCAAAACATGTGAAAATAACACTCCTAAATTTTAAGAAGTTTAAACTCAAGATTGCATGGAAAAGTCACAAATGAGGGTTAAGAAGTGCCTTAACTTCTAGAAAGAAGTTGAACGAAACTTACTTTTTAATTGTTAAATGTTTAATTTTAAGTTTTAAATGTATGTAAGTGAATGCCATTAAATTGCTTACTTGAGTTTGATTTAATACATTTTCAATTTTGAAGAGACGTCATTATATACCATGTATATGTTTCTAATGATTTTCGTATTGATTTTTTTATTGTAGTTGCAGCTATCGACACAAACACTGAGATACTGATTGAGCTTGTTCACTTGAAGGGCATTATTGCAGCTTTTAGTGGCAGTGACAGGATTCAACGCTCATTTGCATCAACCTTGGATGCAATTGTTGACACCATTTCAGAGTCCAGCAATGTACTATATGATATTACATCATATAGAGAAAGAAAAAGACAAGAATATGCTGATGGGCTAGACTACAATGCAATAAAAAAGTTGAAAATATCCAAAGAGCTCATATTTGCATTGTTTAGGGACCCTCAGTCGGGGGAAATCCCAAATGCAAACAAGCCTGATATCTCCATTGAGTGGTGCACGTTTGAAACATTTGTTGATAATTGGTTGGATAGATGGTACATGGTTTTTGACATGCCACCACACAACAACAGGAAAATTCCCTTGTATTTCCTTCGAAATATGTATGCAGAGTTCATGTTACATAAACAAGTAAAGTATTTTGATATCTTGCATTTTTAGGGGATCGGTGGGGGGATGCCCCAAAACCAACACAATGCGAGGCTTCGAGACCGGGATCGCCCTATCCCTGCACCTCACAGGCAGTTGCCTGGGCCAGATGTCCCACCTGCACATCATGTTATTCCATAGACACGTGATGCATTTTTGAGTTTGGCATGGGCAGTTGTTTGCCATGGCACTATGGTTCAGCATATGGATGAGGAAGGGACATCTGTCCCTGGTGTGGTACATACACCAGGTTGTCACCATGCAGGACCATCATCTAGTGCAGGACCATCCACTAGTGCAGGACCATCGACACATCACCATCCTAGTATTGAGCCTCATGAGTGCACATCGTGTGGTCGTCCCTGCTATGGTCTTGCCTCAGATGTTGCCTTCAGTGGATTTTTGAGTGAGGTATGTAGATGGTTAATTGTAATAAATTCTTCAATTATTTTTGTCTTTGTACACATATATATAGTTTGAGCTAATATATTAATTTTGTGAACTTGTAGTTGATGCTTTATGTCGGAAGTGATGCCCCAGAGTCAGATGTTCCAGACTCTACAGGGAGGCATGATGGTACCCATTTGGCAAGCCCATATTATATAGCATCCATTGCCATATCTCACACCAAGGTAAACATTTTAAAATTTCAGTTTTTTAATAGTTGTTAATTTGTTAATTTCTACATACTTTACATTTTAGTTCACTAATGCTATCTACGGTCTAATATTTACAATTATTAAACTTGCAGATGGCAGATCCTTCACTGGGGCAAGATAATGTGGAGGTAGCACCCATGGTCGTACCGTCTGAGGAAACATCTAGGCTCCAGGTAAACAATTAAAAATGTCATTTTTTAGATACATGTTTGTTTATTGAATCATGCATGTCTAACTACATGAACACTTGCTGATTGTAGGCACCATCCGAGACATTTGGAACATTGCCTGGATTTGTATCTCCCACTAGGCCATTCATGAACAAGGGTTGTGTGTATGTGAGGAGGCCTACTCCTCGCAAGACTCCAGCTGCCCACGACCATGGGATTACTCATACCATGGTAATGTATATCCTTCGATGATATTTGTTGTTTAACTTGAAATCCAGTGCATAAATCGTTTTTGTTAATGTTTGAATTGCATGTTTACTGCATCAGGAACCCGAGTTGTCTACTCAAAACCTCGCATTGATGGTTGATGCAGCAGTCAGTGCTGCATCTGCAATGGCAACTAATCACACACAAATATGTAACTATTTCAACATGATCTTTACATAGTTTATTATCGTTGTCTATTGTTTATTCATGCATGTCTAACCATTTCAACATTTTGTGATTGTAGCCACCACCAGCAGGAGCAGTTCTTGGCCCCCTGGTTCGACCATCCTGGATGTTCAACCAATGGCTCCATCTGCTACACAAGAAACACAATCCCCTTTGTCTGTTGAGGTGAGGTGTCCTTCAGTGACCAAGTGTTTCATGCACTTTCCATGCACAAGTTGATAATTGTTGAGTTAATTGTTGAGCTAATGTATTAGTACATAGTTAGTTGAATTTAACAGTTGATATTTAATTTGCAGGATCCAGAGACGCACACTGATCCTAGAGATGTGCCTAGAGGATCAATGTCGGGAAAGAACAAGAGGAAGCTTGAGTTTTCATGTGTCTTATGGGATATATGTACATTTGGGTACATGTACATGTGGCTTGGATAGTTTTGGATAGTTTTGGACACATGTGCTTTTGGATACTTTTGGATATATATGTACTTTTCAATACATTCACTTTTGGAGACATGTACATTGACTTCAATGTGCATGTACTTTTGGAGACATGTACATTGACATTTCACTTATAAATGAATGATACATTTCACTTTGTATTTGTTCTTCGGTTTCCACATGTTCTTGTTCCAATCTATCATGTTGATTTGTGTGGATTATCTATTACTCATGAATGCGCTATGTCAAAAGAACAAACTATTATATTTAAAGGTTTCAATGAACTCACTACATGCATGCACTAATTGGTATCTAATTAAAAATTGTGATTTTGAATTATCATTACAAGTTAAGCCAAAGTTCTTGCTCGTGTAATTTAATCAAACTAAGTGCAATACAATGTTTTTCAAGGTTTCAATGAACTCACTCATGCACACTAATTGGATAGGTCTAGTTAAAATTTGTGAGTTTGGATGATTAAATTACCAGTTAAGTCAATGTTCAAGTGTAGTTTAATAAAACTAAGTGCAAAACATGCTACACATTTCATCAATGCCCAATATTTGATTGTACAATTAGATTCAACATTACATATGACTAAATACATACAAGTGCTCAAAGCAACATTGGTGAAAGGAACAAACATTACCTCGGGATTCGAGAAATAAAGTGCCTTCTATTGTTGGTTGGGAAGGATATGCTTGGATATCCTTATGGCTTGAAGGTCATCTTCATGTAGATAAGTACTCTTGTTGCCATGTGTCATTAAGGTTTTTTCATGTGGTAAAACCCTTCAGGGTTAGGGTTTGTTCATGGTTTCATTGTACTTGTTTTCTAAACATATAATTATTCTAAGAAAGGTTGCTAGGTTTTCTTCTCCATGAGGGTTTCCTGGGATAATATGTTGTGTGTCTTGTGCATTGTTATTCTTAACTAGATCCTACATGTTAAATTCTTTATGTAAATGTTTTATGGTTAAATTTATGCATTGAACTAATGGTTATAATTGGTATAAAGCATTTATCTAGATCAAGTATAAAAAATGTAACATGGTATAAGAGGTGAGCTGTCAAGAAGGAAATTATACAAGCCTTAAAAAACATAAACCCTAGGAGGACTGAAAGTCACCAAGTGTCCCGGACGGAAAGTCACCAAGTGTCATTGAACGACATTTCCATGTGACTTGTAGCTTGACATATCTCGAAAATCAGAGGTCGGACCAACCAACCATCAACTCCGTTGGTCTCCTGGCATGCGATTACCTCTAGGGGGCCCTCTCCCTCGTCTTCTTATGGCCTAGTGGCTTCATTGTGCATTCATTTCATAAACTAGGGTTTTGCTCAATTTCATTACATGCAATCCCGCATTGGTGGGTCAACTCTCCAAAAGCCTCCCCCGAGCCAGTGTTGGTAGTGTTCCGACGTCTGCATTTCCCACACACACTTGCAGGAGCCAACGACAGGCAATCTTGCTGCTCCGTTTTCTTTTTTGCTCCCAGACCAAAAGTCACCAAGTGTCGTTGAACAACATTTTCATGCGACTTGCAACTCGACATAACTTGGAAATAGGAGGTTAGATCAATGAATCGTCAACTCTGTTGGTCTCCTGGCATGCGATTACCTCTAGGGGGCCCTCTCCCTCGTCTTCTCATGGCCCAGTGGCTTCATTGTGCATTCATTTCGTAAAATAGGGTTTTGCTCAGTTTCATTGCATGCAATCTCGCATTGGTGGGTCAACTCTGCAAAACCCTCCCTCGAGCCAATGTTGGCAGTGTTCCCATGTCAGCATTGCCCATACACACTTGCAGGAGCCAATGACACATAATCTTGCTGCTCTGTTTACTTTTTGGTTCCCAGATCGAAAGTCACCAAGTGTCCTTGAACGACATTTTCATGTGACTTGCAACTCGACATAGCTTGGAAACCGGAGGTCGAACTGATGAACCGTCGACTCGGTTGGTCTCATGGCGTGTGATTACCTCCAGGGGGACCTCTCCCTTGTCTTCTCATAGACTAGTGGCTTCATTGTGCATTCATTTCGTAAACGAGGGTTTTGCTCAGTTTCATTGCATGCAATCTCGCATTGGTGGGTCAACTCTACAAAACCCTCCTCCGAGCCAGTGTTGGAAGTGTTCCCATGTCAGCATTTCCCACACACACTTGCAGGAGCCAACGACACACAATCTTGCTACTCTATTCACTTTTTTGCTCCTGGACCGAAAGTCATCAAGTGTCCCTAAACGACATTTTCATGCGACTTGCAACTCGAAAAAACTCGTAAATCGGATGATGGATCGACAAATCATCAACTCCCTTGGTCTCATGGCATGCGATTACCTCTAGGGTGGCCTCTCCCTTGTCTTCTCATGGCTCAATGGATTCATTGTACATTCATTTCGTAAACTAGGGTTTTGCTCAGTTTCATTGCATGCAATCTCACATTGGTGGGTCAACTCTGCAAAACCCTCCCCCGATCCAGTGTTGGCAGTGTTTCGATTTCGGCATTTCCCATACACACTTGCAGGGGCCAATGGCATGCAATCTTGCTGCTCCGTTTTCTTTTTGGCCTACGGACCGAAAGTCACCAAGTGTCCTTGAACAACATTTTCATGCAACTTGCAACTCGATATAGCTCAGAAACTGGAGGTCGAACCGGTGAACCGTCAACCTTGTTGGTCTCTTGGCATGCAATTACCTCTAGGGGGGCCTCTCCCTTGTCTTCTTATGGCCCAGTGGCTTCATTGTGCATTCATTTCGTAAACTAGGGTTTTGCTTAGTTTCATTGCATGCAATCTCGCATTGGTGGGTCAACTCTGTAAAACCCTCCATAGAGCCAGTGTTGGTAGTGTTCCCATGTCGGCATTTCCCATACACACTTGTAGGAGCCAACGGCACACAATCTTGCTGCTTCATTTGCTTTTTTGCTCCTGTACCGAATGTCACCAAGTGTCCCTGAATGACATTTTCATGCAACTTGCAAGTCGACATAACTCAGAAACGGGAGGTTGGATCGATGAACCATTGACTCCGTTGGTCTCCTTGCGTGCGATTACCTCTAGGGGTCCCTCTCCCTCGTCGGCCTAGTGGCTTCATTGTGCATTCATTTCATAAACTAGGGTTTTGCTCAGTTTCATTGCATGCAATCTCGCATTGGTGGGTCAACTCTGCAAAACCCTCCACTGAGAGAGTGTTGGTAGTCTTCACACGTCGTCATTTCCCACACACACTTGCAGGAGCCAATGGCACGCAATCTTGCTGCTCCATTTTCTTTTTTGCTCCCAGACCAAAAGTCACTAAGTGTCCCTGAACGACATTTTCATGCGACTTGTAACTCAACATAACTTGGAAACCAGAGGTCGGACCGACGAACCGTTGACTCCGTTGGTCTCCTGGCATGCTATTACCTCTAGGGGGCCCTCTCCCTCGTCTTCTCATGGCACAGTGGCTTCATCATGCATTCATTTCGTAAACTAGGGTTTTGCTCAATTTCATTACATGCAATCTCGCATTGGTGGGTCAACTCTGCAAAACCCTCCACCAAGTCAGTGTTGGCAGTGTTCCCACGTTAACATTTCCCATACACAATTGCAGGAGAGAACAACATGCATTCTTGCTGCTCCGTTTGCTTTTTGGCTCCCGGACCAAAAGTCACCAACTGTCCCTGAATGGCATTTTCATGTGACTTGCAGCTCGACTAGAATGCTCGTAGCACCCAAACTGTGGCTCCATTTTTGAAATGTCGATTCTAGTGTGTCCGAGGTGCCAAGTTCCATGGCCCCATGGCCCCGGAGCAAATCCTCCAAGTGTCCCTGAATGGCCCTGGGGTTCCCGACTTGAATTCCCATAGCACCCAAACTGTGGCTCCATTCATGCATAGGTTTTCCATAGAACGCCTGATCGATAAAGGGAATGTCACCTTCTCGGAGGAGAGAAGATCCCTTAATGAAATCAAACAGGAAAGTTCTGTTTGGAGATTGAAAGCCTCTGGATGGTTTCATCCATTTGCCTTCCGATATACTATGTATAAAAGCATCCAGCATCTTTCGCTTTTTTTTCAAATATTGGATCCACTGCAGCAGAAGAAATGCATTCTCCTTTGTCAAAGCATGGGAAACAGTAGAAATATTGGCATTCAGAGGAAATAGCTCTGGAATATCTACTACATCAAGGTGTCTTTGAAAGAATGAAACTAAATCATTAACTGAATACATCAAATCTCCTGCACAAGATGTTAGTGTAAGGTAACCTTTAGAAAGGTTGAAAACCCATGGTAGTCCAGGGATTCCTTCCCATTAAATTGGCCCAATTACTTGTGGATGAAGGCTAGAGAAACTTTACAGAGCCTCGTACCCTAATGATTTTCCCACCTTCATCTACTAGGGGAATATTCTTGCAAAGACTGGTAAGATCTTCGGGTTATGGCATCATTTAATACACTAGCGAAATCTATGTTGTTGGAAGAACTTACATATTTCAGCAAAGGAGTGTTTTGTAGGTGACTTCAAAATCCCTTCCAATTTTCAGCAATAAAACAAAGAAGTTCAACATACAGATTTTTAGGCAAGCTTTTCAACCAATCAGAAAACCAAATACAGGGAGATAACCACGCCCAAAAAACTCAAGCTATCATAAAACTCTTGTTTATCAAGATAAGGATGGACTATGTGTACATTACGAGAATATAGATGAATGAAGTCGCTTTCATAAACTTGTTCTCTCGCTTTGAGGCTACCAATATGATCTCAATTTACGAGAAGCTTCCACGTAGCAATAATTTATACTCTATATAAAGTGAATATTATTACTTGTTTTAAAATTTGTTTCCCTCCCTTAATCCCATTTTGTAGATCTGTGCTAGCCATTGTTTGGAGGGAGTTATCTTGCCCAATTCTGTGGCCATTTTCCGTTAGATTATGTGAAAAAATACAACATTTATTGTCCTCGACCTAGCTCATTTTACCTCTTCCTAGTTCAAAGGCGCTCATGCTCCTCTGTTTAAAATCACATAAATTTTGGACCAAGATATCAATGATGTGCAAGCAAGTTCGACCAATTGGTTGGTCCGGGTCCCAAAAAGACCGAAATACTCCACTCAACCCGCTTAAATGAATTTGAGAAATAATACCCCTATGACTCTATCGGGATAGTTTCAACGGTTAAAAATTTCATGTGGGTAGGCCATAAAAGGTTGATCAAGTTCTAAAACCACGCACCGGTTCTAAAACCAAAGTAAGCAATTTAGGTATAACTCTTACTTGCAGCAGATTATCCACTGACCATAATTCATGTTAGACTCAGTGGCAGGTGTAGATTGAGAGAACCTAACATAAACTCCATGAGAAAAAGGTGAAGAGGGGGAACTCATTCGTATTTGCATAGCTGGCCATTTTTCTCTAATATAAGATAAAAATAATAGCTAATATCAGAGAAAAATGCCCAGCTATGCAAATTATTGCTACATGGAAGCTTCTCATAAATTGAGATCATATTGAAAGCCTCCACTATTAATTTATATGATGTTGCAAGGATTTTGTAATGTGACAATGTTTTTCTCTACGCTAGCATTCCCGGCTCGAATTTTAATCATTCATGTCACTGTTAAAATTTAATATGCTAAGACAGAAAATAGCAGCATTACATTCCATTTCACAATAATAGCATATACAGGATCACTGAAGAAACAACAAGCATAGCATAAAGACAAGAGACACAGATTTATCCTGGGAAACCCTCATGGGGTAGAAAACCCAGTAAAGCTTCCTCAATATAGATGACCAGCAATATACAAAGATGCAAACCAAAGACATGATCTCCTTCTCCACCATAGCAGACCTCTCCTCCACAAGTGCGCCTCTCTCAAGTGTGTGTGTGTGTCAAATGAGGAACATACCTCCTCTATTTATACACTACACTGACATGTATTTACACAAGTACATGTAGGCTCGTATTTAACCATTAGGTTAAATACCCTATTATAACTGACTGGGCCGACCCCCACATGGTGGGTCTAATAACCCTAGTTACCACAACCAATTCGGAGGAATAAACATCTCCGGATTCATAGTATAATCACATCGGAGGTATGAAACATCTCCGGAATAAATAATATACAAATATAATATTCTTAGAAGTTACAATATTCAACACTCCCCCTTAACGAGAAGGATATTATAACAACATTTGCAGGAGCAACGAGTCATACATCATACATGATACATCTATAAATCATTGGAAGCTTTCTTAATATCATCAGTAACTCAACCAGTTACTGGAACATCAACATTTTCAGTACTGAGTCTTTATCTTCTGCAACACTCGAACAACTATAGCAACATCAACATTTGGATCCTCACGATCATCAACATCGTCATCTAGACCATCACGATCAGCATCATCGTCATCATACAATCATCAGCATCATCATTACACGATCATCAGCATCGTCATCTCACGATCATCAGCATCGTCATCGCACGATCATCAGTATCGTCATCACACGATCATCAGCATCGTCATCACACGATCATCAGCATTGTCATCACACGATCATCAGCATCGTCATCACACGATCATCAGCATCGTCATCATACGATCATCAGTATCGTCATCACATGATCAGCAGCATCGTCATCACACGATCAGCAGCATCATCATCACACGATCATCAGCATCGTCATCTATATACATGATCCTTCCTTTCGGAATTATTGGATCAATCTCATCACAATCATATTTAAGACTATCCTTCCTTTTGGAATTACTGGATTTACTGTCTAAGGATGATTAGTCCAACCACAATCATATTTAAGACTATCCTTCCTTTTGAAATTACTGGATTTACTGTCTAAGGATGATTAATCCAACCACAATCGCATTTAAGACTATCCTTCCTTTCGGAATTACTGGATTTACTGTCTAAGGATGATTAATCCAACCACAATCGCATTTAAGACTATCCTTCCTTTCGGAATTACTGGATTTACTGTCTAAGGATGATTAATCCAACCACAATCGCATTTAAGACTATCCTTCCTGGATTTACCGTCTAAGGATGATTAATCCAATCACAATCACATTTAAGACTATCCTTCCTGGATTTACTGTCTAAGGATGATTAATCCTACCACAATCACATTTAAGACTATCCTTCCTGGATTTACTGTCTAAGGATGATTAATCCAATCACAATCACATTTAAGACTATCCTTCCTGGATTTACTGTCTAAGGATGATTAATCCAATCACAATCACATTTAAGACTATCCTTCCTGGATTTACTGTCTAAGGATGATTAATCCAATCACAATCACGTTTAAGACTATCCTTCCTGGATTTACTGTCTAAGGATGATTAATCCAATCACAATCACGTTTAAGACTATCCTTCCTGGATTTACTATCTAAGGATGATTAATCCAATCACAATCACATTTAAGACTATCCTTCCTAGATTTACTGTCTAAGGATGATTAATCCAATCACGTGCATTTTGAACCAAGGTCCAGGGATGATGCAGTCCTATCCTCTATTCTCGGAGACACCTGTCTACGGCTCACTTTAGAACTTGAGTTCAAGGATGATCCAATCCTCTCAAGTCCACCAAGGACTTCATTCTCGAAGACCTCACGTCTACGGCTCTCTTTAGGACTGAAAGTCCAGGGATGATCCAATCCCCTCAAGTCCACCAAGGACTTCATTCTCGGAGACCTCACGTCTACGACTCTCTTTAGGACTGAAAGTCCAGGGATGATCCAATCCCCTCAAGTCCACCAAGGACTTCATTCTCGGAGACCTCACGTCTACGGCTCTCTTTAGGACTGAAATTCCAGGGATGATCCAATCACCTCAAGTCCACCAAGGAATTCATTCTCGGAGACCTCACGTCTACGGCTCTCTTTAGGACTGAAAGTCCAGGGATGATCCAATCCTCTCAACTGTCCACTAAGGACTTCATTCTCGGAGACCTCACGTCTACGGCTCTCTTTAGGACTAAAAGTCCAGGGATGATCCAATCCCCTCAAGTCCACCAAGGACTTCATTCTCGGAGACCTCACATCTACAGCTCTCTTTAGGACTGAAATTCCAGGGATGATCCAATCCTCTCAACTGTCCACTAAGGACTTCATTCTCGGAGACCTCACGTCTACGACTCTCTTTAGGACTGAAAGTCCAGGGATGATCCAATCCCCTCAACTGTCCACTAAGGAATTCATTTTCGGAGACCTCATGTCTACGGCTCTCTTTAGGACTGAAAGTCTAGGGATGATCCAATCCCCTCAACTGTCCACTAAGGACTTCATTTTCAGAGACCTCACGTCTACGGCTCACTTTAGAATTGAATTTCAAGGATGATCCAATCCTCATCTGTATTCTCATCTATACAGATACAAATATCCAAGAGCATGTATCACATCAAAACATGTATACATCACTAATCAAAACATGTATACATCACACCAAAACATGTATACATCTAGCATGTATTCTCACTAATACATCTAACATCAAAACATGTATACATCACATCAAAACATGTATACATCTAGCATGTATTCTCACTAATACATCTAACATCAAAACATGTATACATCACATCAAAACATGTATACATCTAGCATGTATTCTCACTAATACATCTAACATCAAAACATGTATACATCACATCAAAACATGTATACATCACTAATCAAAACTTGTATACATCACACCAAAACATGTATACATCTAGCATGTATTCTCACTAATACATCTAACATCAAAACATGTATACATCACATCAAAACATGTATACATCTAGCATGTATTCTCACTAATACATCTAACATCAAAACATGTATACATCACATCAAAACATGTATACATCTAAAAATAAAAGATATATAAGAGTTCTAAATCTAAGTAATTCTAAGTAACTAAGTGCAACAAAACAAAATTTAAGGGACAGACTTGTTATCAAGTACTATACTACTCCCCCTTTCGAGGAGAGTCCTTCTGGACTATACCAAGCTTGTCTCAGAAGTACTCAAACTTTACTCCAGACAAAGGTTTAGTCAGGATATCGGCAATTTGATCCTCAGTGCTTATATACTCGAGCTTGATAGCTCCTCTCTGCACCATGTCTCGTATATAGAAGTATCGGATCTCAATGTGTTTTGACTTATCGTGGAACACAGGATATTCAGACATCTTAATGCAGCTTTGATTATCACACATAATCACAGTGGGATCCATTTCTAAGTCAAACACTCCATATAAAAGCTTCTGAAGCCATACTGCTTCACAGCTGGCAGAGCAGACAGCCATATATTCTACTTCAGCAGTACTGAGAGCCACACTAGAATGTTTCTTGTTGAACCATGAGATCATGGCAGATTCAAGACTATAACATCCACCTGATGTACTCTTTCTGTCTGAGACACTTCCTGCCCAATCAGAATCTGAGTAACCATGTAAACGGAGTTCATGACCTCCAAGATAATATAGACCAAAAATCTAATGTACCTTTTAGGTACCTCACTACATGCTTTGTAGCTATTAAGTGAACCTTTCTAGGTTCTACTAGATACTGACTTAGGGTATTTACAGCAAAGCATATATCTGGCCTAGTATTTGTTAAATACATCAATGACTATATAGGGTTAGGTCCACTAAATACGATGAGTCATTAACTAACAACTTCAAGTTGGAGACCATGGGAGTGGCCATGGCTTTATACTCCAACATATCAAATCTTTTTAGAAACTTCACAGCATACTTACCTTGATTTAAAAGATTCCTTTTGGATCTTGCCATACTTCTAGACCTAATAAGTAGTGCATTAATTCGAGATCTTTCATTTTCATTTCTGCAGCCATTTTCATGACCTGTTTCTCATTCCTTGTCAGAAAGATATCATCGTCATACAATAATGGCATGATAGGTTCATCATCGACAACCTTAAGGTAAAGGTTAGGAACATTTTTACTTCTGGTAAAGCCCAAGCTTTGTCATGAAGCTGTCAATTTGTCCATTATTCACACTCAGCATTGAGTGATCTTCTGCATATCTATCTGTGCCATCTCTCGTCAGATGGGTCTACTAATATGAACCTCAAAATCATTCAAACTCTGTGGTGAGTTCCTTCTTGCATCCATGTCATATGTGTATATAACCCATATTCAACCTTGTAGAAAAGGTTGAGATCCACATCACCCATGATGATCATTAAGCTCATCAATTGACTACTGATCCTGGGAACCCATACAGAACCTGATTACATTATTAAGAGAATGGTCTTATCTAGTCCCTTGGAGCAAAATGATTCTCTTCCTCTTTCTAAGAGAATCTCTTAACCACAAGCTTTCTATAGTGTGTTTGATTTGTAAATCTTTTGTTGAACATCCATCGCTTGTTCAGAGTTCATCATTCATCATGATCTTTCCTACAAATCAAAATTAAGTACATGATTAGTAATACTTCATAATCATCAAATCATATTGACATGATAACCTACTATGCATACAGATATCATTTACATAGTTATGCAACTATTTTGACCAATACTTTGGCACAACACTTTCCCATATCCTGTATGCATACAGTGGCTATCTAGATGCCTTCCATCTCTACCAGAACATACTATCGAGAGTGTGCACAGCTCTCAGTATGTCAGCAAAGAGGTTTCATTCTAGACAAGCAACAATGGAATGTTTGTCCAATTTACCAATCATATGCATATTAGTAGTATATTGTTCAATGCTTTATGAATGTTTACACTCAGCATGATATATCCTAGGAATACAAATATGCATACAAGCAATATCATTTACTATTTCTAATAACAACTCAAATACTTATCTTTTATGTTTGTGTGGTTGTCTCCCGCTTGATCTTCTGTATGTCTTCTGAACTTCTATTCATTCTGTACCACTGTGCATGCTCAAGTGTACACTAGTGTCATCCTCATGATCTCATACACAAACATACATTCATTAGTATATTCTCAATATTATCAAAACATTCTAATTCTAAATAATCTTGAATATGTACAGTCATGATTATTAGTATTCAAGGTTTCAAGGAAGTCTTCTTTCACTCATGCATATTCTTGTTTGATCTAGTATGCATAAACCCTTGATTACTAACCAATCATACCAAGTATACTTACACAAGGTAAGATTCTAACATGACATAGGAAAACATACCTGGATTAGTATACTTGCTTATTTATGTACAACATACCTAAACAATCTCTTCAATGATTTAGAGATCCTGAGCTAGAACCTGCATGTCTCATAGGTTAAACATAATATAACAAAGTCATACATACCTCGTGAGTCTTTGTCTTCATGTTGTCATGGTCATGGAACTTGATTTGTCTTTTGTGATGTACCTGTGTCTTGTTAGCAGACAACATCAACCTTACACAACACCATAATGCATAAGTACAATCATATAGCCCTAATCAATGAATGTCTTCGATCATTCACATGCATTCATATTGTTACTAGGGTGATAAGAAAATTAATAACATTAATCAAGATTGTACTAATAAATAACATGAAGACAAACACATTATGAACTTAATCAAGAATCAGATTTCAAGGCATACCTGAACCTCCTTAAGTCATACCTGTCGAGATGTTTTGTAGTCTTCTTATGTAAAGCCTTAGCCTCAACTCCCCCTGAAACTTGATCTGGAGCTTGATTAGGGTTTGCTAGAGAAACCCTAAAAATTCAATCTTTGATTTTCACACTTCTCAATGGATGGAAGAATGTGTCTTGCTGAGCTGATCAACCTAGCATTCTTCAATTTTGAAATCTCCAAAATTTGACCCCTCAAAATTGCCTTCGAAACTTCTGGATCTTCTAGACAGGAACCCGAACTAGGGTTTGATGAAGCCCAGTCTTCTACCCAACCAAAAATTTGATCTTGGTCTATAAATTTCAATTTTTCTGAGTAGCATTCAGCCGTGGACTCCGATTCCAAAAATTCTAACTTTCTCCGAAACCCTAAATTCCGGAAGCCATGAATAAAGGTGCTCCAAAAATAATTATGTTTTGACAGAAATATGCACCTGATTGTTTCTGCTATAACTCTGAAATTTCTTCTCCACAGGGTCTGAAAACTTTTTCTGTAGTAGCCTGACCTGTCATCTTTCCATCCTGATAGGTCTGACCTCAATTGGATTTTCTGAGAGAGAGTTATGCCAAGTGTCGCAACGTGACCTATTTATGGGATAAAACAGGAGAGCGAACTTGTACGGCATGCCATGTGTCACTGTTTGAACTTCGGCCTCTAAAAACTTTTCTTGACATATCTCGCCCTGTTATCTTTCCATCTTGACAGGTCTGACCTCAATTGGACTCTCTGAGAGAGAGTTATGCCAAGTGTCGGAACGTGACCTGTTTATGAGATCAAACAGGAGAGCGAACTTGTACGGCGTGCCACGTGTCACTAGTTCACCTTCGGCCTCTTAAAACGTTTTTTGATATAGTACAGTCTGTGTACTACCCGTCACTTTTTACGAAATTTCATTTGGAGCTTCCTAGCCCAAGTTATGACCCTTTTTCCAAGGTGACCTGATTTTGACTGAGATCTGGAAGAGGCAAAAACCCTAACTTGTACTGATCATAACTTATAAAGTACAACGAATCTGAGGGTGCCCTTTGGACACAAGGTACCTGGGGATGTTATCTTCGACCTGTAAAATTTTCAGATGCTGATCCTTCGCAGAAATGGATTTATAGCGAAAGTTCCACGATGACTGGTTTTTGCTATGTAAAACCCTAACCTTCAAATTGTTGTAAGTAAAGCAAGTGTCGTAAGTGCCATACCTTGTCTTCCTTTAGGTTAGCTCTGATACCATGTTAAAATTTAATATGCTAAGACAGAAAATAGCAGCATTACATTCCATTTCACAATAATAGCATATACAGGATCACTGAAGAAACAACAAGCATAGCATAAACACAAGAGACACAGATTTATCCTGGGAAACCCTCATGGGGTAGAAAACCCAGTAAAGCTTCCTCAATATAGATGACCAGCAATATACAAAGATGCAAACCAAAGACATGATCTCCTTCTCCACCATAGCAGACCTCTCCTCCACAAGTGTGCCTCTCTCAAGTGTGTGTGTGTGTCAAATGAGGAACATACCTCCTCTATTTATACACTACACTGACATGTATTTACACAAGTACATGTAGGCTCATATTTAACCATTAGGTTAAATACCCTATTATAACTGATTGGGATGACCCCCACATGGTGGGTCTAATAACCCTAGTTACCACAACAAATTCGGAGGAATAAACATCTCCAGATTCATAGTATAATCACATCGGAGGTATGGACCATCTCCGGAATAAATAATATACAAATATAATATTCTTAGAAGTTACAATATTCAACAGTCACATCCAATTGAATTTTAATGGAGTCTAGGTTCCCATGCTCCCGTCTAATTAGGCCCATCATTGAATGAAATGAAGCTAGCTAAGGTGTTGAATTTAAATAATTCATTTCATGTCCAATTGAATTTGAATGGAGTCAGTGAAGCTATCTAATGCAATAGTTAACGGTTAATCTATGAAACTAGGGTTTTGCTCAGTGAGGGAGTGTGCAATTTTTACACACGGGGTTCAACTTTGCAAAATCCTCCACTGGGCACTTACGGCTAGTATTCCTAGCCAAAACCTCCCTAAACACACTTGCAGGACTCCCCGGAACCAAGTTTTGCTGCACAGTTGGAGTTCTATGCCCCCGGCAGGTATCCAATAGGTGTCCCTGAAGGCCTTTTGGATGTGAGACGAAACGAGCCATAGAATGACGACCATGGCTCTAATCGATGAAACATCAACTCCGTTGGATTCAGGATGTCTGGATAGTGCTAAGGGTTCCCCTCTCCTCTGGTCCCGTGGCCCAAGTGTCACCTTGCAGGTCCATCTTGAAAACTAGGGTTTTGCTCAGTGAGGGAGTGTGCAATTTTTGCACACGGGGGTCAACTTTGCAAAATCCTCCACTGGGCACTTATGGCTAGCATTCTAAGACCGAACCTCCATAGACACACTTGCAGGACTCTCCAGAACCAGGTTTTGCTGCACGGTTGGAATTCTATGCCCTCGGCAGGTATCTAACAGGTGTCCCTGAAGGCCTTTTGGATGCGAGACGGAACGAGCCATAGAATGACAACCGTGGCTCCGATCGATGAATCGTTGACTCCGTTGGATTTAGGACATCCGGATATTTCTATGGGTGTCCCTCTCCTTTGGTCGCATGGCCCAGGTGTCACCTTGCAAGTCCATCTTGGAAACTAGGGTTTTTCTCAGTGAGGGAGTGTGCAATTTTTGCACACAGTGGTCAACTTTGAAAAATCCTCCACTGGGCACTTAAGGCTAGTGTTCTCAGCTGGAACCTCCCTAGACACACTTGTAAGACTCTTTAGAACCAGGTTTTTCTACACGGTTGGAATTCTATGCCCCCGGCAGGTGTCCCTGAAGGCCTTTTGGATGCGAGACGGGACGAGCCATAGAATGACAACCGTGGCTCCAATCGATGAACTGTTGAATTTGTTGGATTCAGGACTTTCGGATAGTGCTAGGGGTGCCCCTCTCCTCCAGTCCCATGCCCTAGGTGTCAACTTGTAGGTACATCTTGGAAAATAGGGTTTTGCTCAGTGAAGGAGTGTGCAATTTTTGCACATGGGGGTCAACTTTGTAAAATCCTCCACCGGGCACTTACGACTAGCATTGATGAGGAACCTAGAGATAACAATGATGATGAATAATGATGGTGATGATGAAGATGTTGATGATGATGGTGATGGTGATGAAGATGATGATGAAGATGATGAGGATGAAGAAGATGATGATGACAGAGATGTTGATGAGGAAGGGGGAGATGACAATGATGATGAAGATGTTGATGATGATGATGATGATGGTGATGGTGATGATGAATATGTTGATGATGATGGTGATGGTGGTGATGATGATGATGATGATAATGATGATGATGATGATGAAGAAGATGATGATGATGGAGATGTTGATGATGAACCTAGAGCTGACAATGATGATGAAGGGTTTGCTCAGTAAATTTATCAAGCTTTTGAGTTTCATGATAGTGGCACCATTGTGGAGAGGGTGAAGAGACCTAGTGTTACTTGTAGGGAGATTAGGACATATTGGAGGAAGTATCTAAATGGTACATAGGGTTTAGTGGTAGGGTTTGGTTGAGGGTTAGCGTTAGAGTTATAGAAGGAAGTTGAATTAGGTCATTTCTCTAATGTACATTTTAAATTAATGGTATGTCTTGGTCTAAGTTGGTGCTATCAAATAGCTAATTCATTATGAAATATTTAACAAGACATGAATTAAATTTAATATAAGCATATTGTTAAATATAGTGAGCATTGAGCATGGGAAACCAAATCTATGAATATGTGTATTATTAAATATAATTTTGTTTGGTGAAGCCAATAACTAACATAATCAACATAATATAATCTTAGGGTTTATTGATCATATGTAAAAAATGGCATATTCATAAACTTGACATACAAGAGAACTTTTGGCATATTTATAAACAACGTAAATGTAAATTTGGCATATCAAGAACACAAAATTGACATATTCATAAACAACATACATGACAAAATTGATCATATATCAATATTCAATTACAAATAGTATAGTATTAAAAGTATGTAACATACCTCATCATGCTAGATCCCACCTATTATCATACAACCAAGCCCTCTGGATCATCTCTTATGCTAATGGTCTCCATTAGTCTCTCATGCTCTGTATCCGATAAGGAGTAGCGTACCTTCGATGTATTTCGGCTAGGCATTGTTCATAGCTGGAGGTTTGTACCAATGATTAAGTTGGTAAAGTGATACACACTTGCACCTGATTTGTAATCCCTATAAACATATCCACCCTTCTTTCTTACATTGTTGTCCTTTGTCAAGTATTCACCTTTAACAACCATAGACCCGGTTGGGTAGTGGTTGTTTTCATCATTAGTCATGGACATAATGAGTGTTTGCTTTCCATCTATACAACGTGCCAACCAGTAATCACCACCCCATTCACTATCTTTTGAGGAAACCACTGCGTATATGTGCCCTGCATAATATGATTGTAGATATATGATCAAAATATTTTTCGTGCGATACAAGGCCATTAATGTGCATTTTAAGACTATGTAAATAAACAAAAAAATGTTAAGGAAATGCATCATACCAGGCTATACAAGGTCTGAGACATAATCAAAATCTGCAAAAATAGATGATTGGTCTTCTTCCAATGGAGTTAACTCAACAAATGCATGCTGATAAAGTTGAAGTGATATGCGATCCCATCCATCAATCCAATCTGATGATTCACACCCATCCTAGTCACCATCACAACAAGGCGGGCAAAAACAAGCGAGTTGTTTGGTCCAAATTTCAAATACTGGGTTATCAGAGCTTCGAACCGAATGAAAGCCATGAGTCCCAGGCACAGTCTTGCATTCCCATGCATGTGAACGATCTATGTCTACCACCTCCCAAAAAATCTCTCCACATGTCTCTTTCTTGTGGATTCTATTCGCATAGTTGATTCCTCTCCCATTACTCACGTGCACCACCTAACTATAGATTGACCATTTTGAATAGTAGATTCGGTAGATACTTTCAATTCCTCTCTTCGTAGGGTTGTTTTGACACATGATACAGCTCCATCATGCTCTCCTTTACCATGCCCAGTCTCAAAATAGTTCCACATATGTGGCACTTTGTAGTTTGCATGCAATGAACACAACCATTGAAATATGTGTGCATTTTTTAACTGACCAGCACATCCATCAGACAAAATCCAGTGTCGATCCATCTGAATGTTCCTTCCCTTCAAGTGATCATAGAACATGATGAAGCAATGACGTACATAGTGGAAGTCGTGGCACCTATCATCACTTATGTAGAAGTGATATTCCTTCAAATTTTCTCTTTTCTCTTCATTGCTATTTGGGCCATGCCTATATGTGATATCGACCATCAAGGAAACCTGCTTAGAGTGATAATACTGACTTTGGATCTCATTTTGAGGTTCCAGAGTGTAGTTATCGGCAAAATCAACAACTGAAAGTATAGTACCATGGGGAAATGTATCTCTACATATTCTAAACTGTTCATCCTACCATCGTGCCAAGTGGACATGATGAACATAATCATGTGTCTTTTCAATAAATTCCTTAACAAAGTCACTAACTGGTACCTGGTGACACAAAATGATCTCAATGTGAGTTTTTTTCTAAGAAAGGATTGAAATGTAACTGTTCAAACATAATTTTATAGATATAAATGCATACCTGAGATGTCACCAATTGTACTTTTTTGCTTTCTTTCCCTGGGACTATTTCATAGCTGATATATTTGAAACTTTTCATGTCTACGACTATTTTCCCAAATTCACTGTCTCCACTGTCGTGCATACATTGGCTCAATAATGCCATTCCAACACAGTTGGGGCATGTTCCATCCAAACAAGATTTTGCATAGTATGTTTGCCTCTCAGGCCTATTGCACATGATGCTCTGAATGAATTCTCTTGATGAAGTCGGTGGTATTGTCAGGGAGCAATCCTGCACATGGTTAGTATGCAACACACAACGAATGTACAAAAATGTTTCATAGTAATATTCATATTCTACATGGTATCTACAACAACAAGTGTTACGAAGAGTATTTATTCTAACATACCATAGCTTACATTTCTCAAAAGATCTTTTCCCCAAGTTCAATTGTCTATGTTCATTCCTAAATTTCTCGTATAGTTCTGTCTGTGTTATATCAAGAATATTCTTAGTATGTGGTTCACGATCCTTTGAACCCCTTCTCATTTTTAGTACATCCTTTCGGTTTGAAGAAGGCCTTGTGTGATCATGCCAAAAACTCTGCACTAGTCCCTTTACTGTATCAACTAGCTTCATGTCACAACACGGAAATCGACCAATAAAGGCCCAAAACTTTGTCTAGCCGATTGTGTCAATATGTTCTCTTCTAATAGAATACCTACAGAGGGTTTTTACATTCAAATTAACTAGTTTGGATGTAGGCATGAGAATACGAAGGACCCTAGTGTTCTTATTTGCAATTGATTATGACAACACACGACGAGGCGCATTGCGGTCCTTTGAACATGTGTTCTTACCAATTTTACCAAATGCATCTACTAATCTTTTAACTATATGAGAACTTGGTTTAGAATTCTTTATCATCTTTATCCCTAACTTTTTCCTAACAACAATCATGCTCCTATATTTTAACAATGATAAAAATAATCTACATTTATCTCCATCACATTTAGAAACAAAATATTTATCAAGTATCTGTTGAGTTTGATAAGAAATACTATGTTTAGATAGGGTACCTTCAATGGAATTGAGGAGACTTTCATCAACTTGTATACGCTTCGGAGTTCTTTGAAGTGTGCTTGCTAATGGAGGTAAGGGGGTTGGAATTCTACCATGTAGCACATCACCAAGATGCTCTGGCATTTCAGTAGTAGCTTGGTGTCCTTCATTCTCTTCCTGGTATTTGGATGGTGGAAGTCCAACATCCTCATCGATGGTCCATGGAAGTCCAACATCGTCATCGATGATCCGGATAACATTTTCTTCTTCAACAATGGGAAACATGTCCAACGCCTATCTGACTTCATCACTTGTATAACCACATCCGGATAACAAATTTTGTGTTTCTTCATGAGCTTCATCTTGAGATGGTAACTTATCATTTTGACTTGAAGTGGGAATTGAAACATCCCCTAATGAGCACCTACGTTTTGCTTCTTGATTACTTCCATGGGGTGCTTATTCAACAACTATTGTGGAAATTGAAGGTCCCTCTTGTCATGGATTAATAGGATGAACCTTGGTATCCTCTACAATTGGATTTGGATTAGTTTCCAAAGAAAGCCTCGTGTATTCTTTTATTTTCTTTCTCTTCTTCAATGACTTCTTGAGGTCTCTTCCTCCTTGCTGATTTTCTTCCTCGGTTACGTGGATTCCCCATCACCACAATGATCAATTCAATATAGTTTGTTTTTGTTCCTCCTCAATTACAAGCTTTCAAACCTTTAGTCCTTTCTAGAACTATAGATCCTTCAAGTTGCTTCAATCTTCCTTCTCAAATGTTCATCTTTCCCATCAAAACAATTATGAATGAGAAAATTTACCTTTGGTGCTCTTCAATAATAAGCAAATGAAAGTTAATGTTAGGAACCCATGTCAACCCTTCTATCTACTTTGTTAGTATATTGTTGTTGGACGCATATGCTTTGTAAGTCATCATGTAGTATTTGCTGATCTATAGTTTGTATTATTGTTGTTGGACGCATCTGCTTTGTAAGTCGTCCCATAGTAATTGTTGATCCATATTTTGTATTGGCCCATGGTTTGTATTGACACATGGTATTGGCCCATGGTTTGTATTGACACATGGTATTGACCCATGGTATTGGCACCTAGACTTAGTATATAAGTTTGTGTTGAGACCAATGAAGGCACCGTGAAGTTATTTGTATTGAGCTTGCTCAAAGGAGGTTGCCCCCTCGAAGTGGCCTACGATTAATATAAAAATGAGTTTGAGTTCTGTTATTCTACTATTTTGTGTGTTTTCATTAATTACTTATTGCAGGTTCATCACAGTTAAATCATAAATTGTTTGGGCTCTTTGATTCTCTTGTACAATTGTGTATATCCACCATCACCATGAAATGGTCTTGAAGCTTGATATCTTATGTTGTGTGCTCCTCAAATATAGGAAAAATGAATCTTTCAAAGACCTTATCTTTGCTGTTATTCAATTGGAGATTCTTCAAGCTTGATGATTATCTTCTTCAAATATGGCTATATAACCCAACACCACACTGAGCAACCATGAAAGATGTCCTCAATACTGCACTTGCATAACAAAAATAATGATGGAGATGGTGTAGAGTGTGAGTATTTCCAATGGTGGGCTCGTGCTATTTGAAAAAATCACGGGATTTGCTGTTTTGGCTTGGACAGAGTAAAGTTGCTCTCAGATAGGGACAGTCCATTGTTTATAGAGTTACAAAATGCACACATGTTATATAAATCTAAAACACACACGTGATATGAAGAATAAAAACACGTACGTGATATGGTTAAGCACAATAAATAGGTTAGGTGCACGACTAGGGAAACGAATAAAATCAAAAGAAAACAAATATTTTGTATGGTTACATACAAAACAAATGTTTTTAGTGTGGGACAAATGTTTTGTATGGTTTAATACCCCCCTAGCTCTCTCCCAATAATCCCTAGATACCCCCTATCTCTTTCTAAATATCTGTCCCTCATCTCTCTCTACATCCCTCCCTACATGTTTCTTTCTCTCCCTTACTCCAGCCATGTCCCTACCACCCCACTCTCCATCTCTCCACCTTCTCTTTATCTTCATCATTATCCCTCCCTATAGCACTCTCTCCCTTCTTCTCCCTTAATCACTAACCCTCTATGCCTTTATCCCTCCCCCTTGCCCTCTCTCTCTTACCTTGTTCTTAGAGCCCCTCCCCCATAAAGGCATTTAGACCCTCTTAAAAACATTAATCCCTAAGTGCATAAGTGCACAAGATGATGACGAGGAGGAGGGTAATGACAATGAAGATGATCATGATGCAGATGAAGATGATAAAGATGATGATGCTGATGAAGATGATGGTGATGACGATGATGGTGATGACGATGAAGATGTTGAATATGATGATGAGGGTGATGAGGGTGATGAGGATGATGGTGATGGTGATGACAAAGATGACGATGATGGAGATGTTGATGGGGAAGGGGGAGATGTCAATGATGATGAAGAGGAGGATATAAGATGATGATGATGATGATGATGGCGGAGATGTTGATGATGATGATGATGGTGATGATGATATTGATGATGAAGATGTTGATGATGATGGTGATGGTGATGGTGATGGTGATGAAGATGATGATGATGAAGAAGATGATGATGATGTAGATGTTGATGAGGAACCTAGAGATGACAATGATGATGAAGATGGAGATGATGATGATGGTGGTGATGATGATGAAGACGTTGATGATGATGGTGATGGTGATGAAGATGATGATGATGATGAAGAAGAAGATGATGATGATGGAGATGTTGATGAAGAAGGGGGAGATGACAATGATGATGATGATGCCGATGAAGATGATGATGATGGAGATGTTGATGAGGAAGGGGGAGATGACAATGAAGATGAAGATGTTGTTCATGATGATGATGGTGATGATGATGGTGATGGATATGGTGATGAAGATGATAATGATGATGGTGGTGAAGAAGATGATGATGACAGTGGAGATGATGATGAGATTATGATGATGAGGATGATGATGATAATTTTGATGATGATGGTGATGATGATGATGATGATGGTGATGATGATGGAGATGTTGATGATGATGATGATGATGATGATGATGATGATGATGATGATGTTGATGAGAAACCTACATATGACAATGATGATGAAGATGTTGTTGATGATGATGGTGATGATGTTGATGATGATGATGATGATGATGATGGTGATGAGGATGATGATGATGATGAAGATGATGATGATGGAAATGTTGACAAGGAACCTAGAGATGACAATGATGATGAAGATGTTGATGTTGATGAAGATGGTGATGATGATGAAGACATTGATGATGATGAAGATGGTGATGAAGATGATGGTGATGATGATGATGAAGAAGAAGATGATGATGATGGATATGTTGATGAGGAACCTACACATGACAATGATGATGAAGATGTTGATGGTGATGGTGATGATGCTATTGATGGTGATGGTGATGATGATGATGATGGTGATGCTGATGATGATGGTGATGGTGATGTTCATATGATGATGATGATGATGAAGAAGAAGATGATGATGATGGAAATCTTGATCTAATGAGGAAGATGATGATGGTGATGATGATGAATATGTTGATGATTATGATGATGGTGATGATGGTGAAGATGTTGATGATGATGATGATGAAGATGTTGATGAGGAACCTAGAGATGACAATGATGATGAAGATGTTGATGCTACTGATGATGGTAATGCTGGTGATGGTGATGGTGATGGTGATGGTGATGGTGATGGTGATGGTGATGATGATGATGATGATGATGATGATGATGATGAAGATGATGATGGCAATGGAGATGGAGATGTTGATCTGATGATGATGGTGATGATGATGAATATGTTGATGATGGATATGAAAGTGATGATGGAGATGTTGATGAGGATGGTGATGGTGATGACGATGAAGATGTTGAAGATGATGGTGATGGTGATGAAGATGATGATGATGATGATGATGAATAAGAAGAAGATGATGATGATGGAGATGTTGATCTGATGACGATGAAGATGATGCTGATGGTGATGAGGATGAAGAAGTTGTTGTTGATGATGATGGTGATGAAGATGATGATGATGAAGAAGATGATGATGATGGAGATGTTGATGAGGAACCTAGAGATGGCAATGATGATGAAGATGTTGATGATGATGATGATGGTGATGACGATGAAGATGTTGATGATGATGGTGATGGTAATGATGATGAAGATGTTGATGATGATGGTGATGGTGATGTTCAAATGATGATGATGATGATGATGATGATGATGATGATGATGATGATGATGATGGTGACATGATGGGATGTTGATCTGATGAGGAAGATGATGATGATGATGGTGATGATGATGAAGATGTTGATTATGATGATGATGGTGATGAAGATGATGATGATGATGAAGATGATGATGATGGAGATGTTGATGTTGATGGGGAACCTAGAGATGACAATGATTATGAAGATGGTGATGGTGATGGTGATGACGATGAATATTTTGATGATGATGGTGATGGTGATGATGATGAAGATGATGAAGATGTTGATGATGATGGTGATGGTGATGTTCAGATGATGATGATGATGATGTTAAGAAGATGATGATGATGATGATGTTAAGAAGATGATGATGATGATGATGGAGATGTTGATTTTATGAGGAAGATGATGATGATGATGATGATGATGGTGATGATGAATACATTGATGATGATGATGATAGTGATGAAGATGATGATGATGATGGAAATGTTGATGGAGAACCTAGAGATGAAAATGATGATGAAGATGTTGATGATGATGATGATGGTGATGATGATGAAGATGTTGATGATGATGGTGATGGTGATGAAGATGATGATGATGATGATGAAGAAGATGATGATGATGATGATGATGATGAAGATGATGATGATGGAGATGTTGATGAGGAAGGGGGAGATGACAATGACGATGAAGATGTTTATGCTGATGATGATCATGATGATGAAGATGATGATGGTGATGGCGATGAAGATGATGATGAGGATGATGAGGATGAAGAAGATGATGATGATGGAGATGTTGATGAGGAACCTAGAGATGACAATGATGATGAATATGTTGATGATGATGATGATGGTGATGATGATGAAGATGGTGATGATGATGGTGATGGTGATGAAGATGATGAAGAGGAGGGTATCCACCTTATGTATATATTCGCAATTATCCAAGTCCCTATAGAACTCTCTCCCTTCATTCGTCCTTAATCACTAACCTTATGTGCCTTTATCCCTCCCCCCTTCCCTCTCTATCTCACCTTGTATCCCTCCCTCCCTATCTCTTTCTCTAGATCTATCCTTGGATATGTCCCTCACTCCCTTTACCTCCCTCCCTCTATGTCGCTTTCTCTCCCTTACACCATCTTCGTCCCTGCCACCCCACTGATTCATCCTTCCCTATCACACACACACACAACCTCCCACTTTCTTTGTCGCTCACACATCCTTCTAGTCTCTCTCTCCCCAACCATCAATCTCTCTCTCTCTGTCAAACACACACACACACACACACATTATGTCCCTTTCCATTATCAAATCCATTCCCCCTCCATCCATATCTATCTCCAACTTTCTCCCTCCATCCCTCACCCTACCTTCTCTCCCTCCTAGCTCTCTCATCGCCTCTCTCTCTCTCTCTCTCACTTTCTATCCCTCCCTCATGTTATCTTTCCCTCAACCTATCCCAATCTCTCCAGCACTCCCCCTCTCTCTCAAACTTTATGTCCATCCCCACTCCTCTCATATTATCTCTCTCTCTCTCTCTCTCCACCATTCCCTGCATATCTCCCACCAACACTTTCTATCCCTCCCTTCCTATCTCTTTATTTCGTTCTATCACCATCTATCTCTCACTCCCTCTAAATCCATTCCTACCCATTGTCCCTCTACCTCCCTCTCTCTATGTCTCTCCCCCCTTTTATTCTTTATTTCTCTCTCACATCCCCCTTGCCTCCATCAATTCCCCCTTGTCACTCAAGTCTCACTTTCAACTTCTAACCCTATACCTCTTCATAACCTCTTTTACTTTTAATAGTGCTCTCAAGATCCACTTCCCTTCACCCGCTGTAGCCCATCATGTTCTCATTCCCTTCATCTCTCCCCACTCAAGATTCCAACATCCTTCTAAGCCCTTGACCATTTCCCACCCCTATTAAATATTAACCATATATTCCCTTGACCCTTCCCCACCCCTTCTCAAATATTAACCAAAAATTCCCTTGAGTCTTCCACACTCCCTCTCTCTCAACTATTAAACATATATTTTATGATTTACATAACGCGAGCGCGTTTTGGTACTACATAACACATACGTGTTCTGTAGTTATATAACACGTATGCGTTATGTAGTTATATAATGCGTGCACATTCTTGAATTCTAAAAGCGCGGCAATATTTTTGAATTTAAACAGAACTCGCTCGTGTTTTGTAGAGCCTAAACCAAGCCGACTCACTTGCTCGCATGTCAACAATAATCCTATGTGTATGCTTTGGAGTTTGCTTTGGTAATTCCAAACCTGTGCTATGTTAATGATAAACCAAAGCTAATTGGGTATTTCTTCCAATTTCTAGAGAAGACTATGCTTAGGCACTCGTTACAGTATGCTACACACAGCCATTTTTGACAAAATCTTAAACACAAATAGCATTTTTTCTGTAAATTCCAAATATGTAACTTTTATTTAAAAATATTAATTTTTCCTATTTTCTTTCAATTTCTTTTGTGTCCTACCTCCTTAGCTTGTCAAACACACTGTTAGTGTTTCTTCCATAACTTTTTCAATTCTTGATCATTTCAAAAAAAGATTGTATGGTGCATAAGAGGACACTAACCTCCACATTCTATGAAAAAACCATTTCAAGATTTTTGCATTAAGACCTTCAAAGGATGCACCCACAAAAGAGGTACTATCTTCAAGGTTTGATCACTTAAACAATTATAAAAAAATTATAAAATTACTAATTTAATTTTCAAGAAATAATGGCGCACAAGTGCTATATGTTCTCTACATGCATGCCCATTTTTGTAGCTTGATTCCATAATTTAGGCCGTTAAAGGCTGCACCCACAAGAACATATACCTTATCATTTGCGTGAATAATAAAACGTGTCTGTTAGGAAAAATGAAACTTGACATAGCTATGCAAATTTTCAATACATAACATTTCTATATTCGGAAACGTGATTCAATTTCCTACATTTCATCTTTTTTACTCAATGCAAGATATTTTGCGTAAGTATCTCAAAAAATCCAAGTAAGTTGAGGGATGCCTGAGTTTTCTGTTTTCTATTGCATCTAATGCGCCAAAAGTGACCCTCATTAGCTTGCACTGACCCTTACCTAATTTTCATGTAACGCCCCATTTTTTGAAGGATAATGCAAGAAAATGAATGTCTAGTCATGTACAATGTAAATATACTTATATAAACCATGTGGTAGGGTAACATGATAATATCAATCTATATAAATATTACTGTTAGAATTTAATATAAAATGGTCTAAAATGGATGCATAAAGAATAACGAGGGCTATGATTCCACATTAAATCCTTTATTTCCAAGTGTTATCTTTAGACGCCATCTCTTTTCCTCCATGCTTCTTAAACAAAGCCACACACCTTCTTTGACATATGAACCATTGAATTAATATTAGTATTATCATTACGGGAGTCGTGGGGATTCAAATATTTTTGTAGCAAATGGAGGCTTCATGAGTGCCTAATTGGAGGAATTCTAGGCCTTGTTGAGCTCCAATCTCTTTGCATATTGTTTGATAGTAACCATTGGTTGTTTAACATTTGTTTCCTTTAAAATCACATCTCTCCTCGAGTGAAAACATGAAGGTGGGTAACACTTTTGTCCCTTTTTTAGAAAAAAATATTATTTTCAGAATTTTTTCAACATCGAGAAAACAAAAATCATAAAAGTCATTTTTTTCTTGACAATTTCACTAAACAGTAAAAATAAGAATTATGAAGAATTTTATTAGCTTTCTGTTAGTTAATTTTCAGAACCTTTTCATTGATATCTAATATGTAAATTTAGCAATTGATAATAAGTCATGTTATTGGACACCAATGTATTCCTTATTAAACTTTTGTTTATGAAAATAAAATATGCTACAACAATCTAAATGAACTCTATTACCATCACTATATTTTTTAATTCAATAGATAAATATTGTAATTATTACAATTTTTTGAATTGGATCAATCTGCAAAAGTTACAAATTTTAAACATGTGTGTTTTTATGCTTCATGTCTTCCCTAATTTCTAGTTACAAACTAAAAATCTAAAGATACCCATTTGAAGATGATAGTTTAAGGTTAAGTAATATAAATTTTCCATATATTTTCAAAATGGATTTTTGTAGATATTGATTTTTTATTTCAGTGAATCATAATGATATAAAATAAAAACTATGTATATATATTTTAACATAAAATTAATTAAAATTAGTAAATTCCAATTGCATTCAAAAAAAAATGTGTCCGATGAAAGTAGATTCAATTCGGAAACTATGTATATTAGTTTCAATACTAGATTCACATTATTATACTTGCCGAAGGCGCAGGTATATAGGATTCGATATGCGTTGACTAGGTATTAATCTTACCGTTGACCATAATTTTTTTATGCTTTTACATAGTTTCACATAAGGCAAACGATTTTATTATTTGTATTCAATATTTAATTACATTTAACGGTTAGCTCATTGGTTGATTGAATTGGGGCGTTACTGCCGGGCCAACGGCGGAAATCTAGGGGTTAGAAAAAGATGTTTAATTCTCTGCCTGATTTTTCTTATTTCCATAGTTTGCATTTAATTCACATTTAATATACTTCCCTCCACTGACAACAAACATCTCCATTGCCGTCCCCTCTGTCACCCAACCACCTTGACTGCTTCTATCACCCCCACTGCTTGCTCATATGCACCGCCTGCATCTTCATATTCACCAACCACTATCATCTCTCTTCCTGTGAGGCTTATAGCTGTTTGCACCACCTTCTATGACATGTATTCACCGCCATCTCATAACCTACTTATCCACAACTCCTCCACAATTACTTACTCCCCTTCCACCATGACTATTCTTTGTGCCGAGCACACCAAAGGCCCTTCCTTTACTACTTGCATAGATGTTCTACTTAGGTTTGCATTCTAATGTAAATTGTAAATGGATAAAAGAATCCATGTTAGCAAAGGGGATACAACGGAGGTCTGACACTATTATCTTCCATCCCTTACCAGTCAATCAGAGCAGGTCAAATATTATTGGATCCAATCTGATTCTAGCTAACTTATTGTCTCTCTCAAAGACAACGAGCTCTGAGAAATTGGTAAAGAGGAAGAAATCCGGATATGAGATTTGAAGGATGAACGGGGTTAGTTCAATTCTAGATAAGGAACAACCTACACCTTCTGCAGCTTTCTTTGGTGCTTTCTCAACGGTCAATGCCCTCCATATCTTTAGATTGGTCGAAGAATGAGTCAAGGTACTTCTACGCTTCTGCGGGAACCTCATAATGTGCATGGGGACAAAATAAGGGATCTTAGTTAGCCTTCAGGTGTGATCAAGAAGCCACACAACCTGGGGATTACCAGATTTTAGGCCTCTCATCACCGTCATTGCCATGGTTTTCTCCACCTACACCTTCACTGCCTGCCTGCACCCCTGGACTGCCTTCTCATATACAAATTCCCACCAAATTCCTACCTCTCGATTGCCTTCTCATATACAAATTCCCACCTCCTGATTGCCTTCTCATCTACAAATTCCCTGTCTGCCTTTGCTTACCAAGAATGATGTCTGCCTTCTCTTACAAAGAATGACATTTCATGTTGTGCAAACATGTAACATTTTAAATTTCTAGAGCAAGTTCTTCTGAAATAGTAGCGCCTGAACTTCTAGAGCAGCAACATCTATCTTTCCTAGGATTGCTATCTGGTATAGAAAACATTGCTACGATAAGTACTCACAATTTTATGTTTTATCTTTATCAAGTTTGTAGAATAAGTATCTCCAGGATGCAGATGCCCCAAAAAAGCTCCAAACCCTTCTCAAGGATGTACAAAATATTTTCAATATTACGTTTTATCTTTATCAAGTTTGCAAAATAAGTATCTCCAGGATGCAGATGCCCCACAAAAGCTCCAAAAGTAACCTCAAAACCCTTCTCAGGGATGTACATAGCCAGTGCGCCCTTTTCAATATTGCAATGGCTTCTTTGTATTGTCAAAGCTTACACTTAGCTACAATAGCTACAACTAGGAGACGAGGGAATACGATATCACGAGGGAGACTTGAAATAAATCCAAGAATATGGTCAAACAACAAATTTAAACTATAACTTGAACCTTGGTTAATTCTGTATAACTTCAATCATTATGCTGAGAAGACCTATATTGAAGAAGGAATCTTCTCCAAAGATACGAGGATATACGACCATAGACAAGAGTACTCTACAGGAAGATCTCTATGTGGTTAGGAGAATCTCCCCATTTGATGTCCATGTGATGGTTTTGCATGGCTTAGACATGGTTGTGGTAATTTGCATGTTTAGACAAGTAATTCATGCGTACATCGAACCTTTTTTTTTTAAAATATAAAATACCTTGTAGAAAGCAAAATCTATAGGCCTACTTTATTGTGAATTATTGACCATTTTATCAACTGGTGGACAGATGTGGTTTTCTGCAGATAATACAACACCTACAATTTCCAATTATCCTTGTTGTTGGCGCTTATTCTATTTGATGTGTGTCTTCTTCAATGGTTAATGTTTTCTTACATGACACAATGGTTTTCCATTTCTAGTTCGGTTGTGTACTACCAGCTGGGGCATGGACATGTTGTTTTGTTTCCAGTTTCCACTACAGTGGAATTTTGAAACCTATCCTGATGTGTGTAGCAAACTTTTCATCCATCCATTTCAATCCCTTTGACTTAATTCATTCCATCCAGCTAAGTCTCTATCTATTTTCCACTACATCCCCGTAAGGGCATTCAATTAGTTGGTTGTCGTCCTCTGGACCACCCATCACCTCTCTTGCAAGCAAGATTGGAATGTTACTTTCAAACTGGGAAATACATCATCTCCCCTCTGTCCGTTGAACCTCCATACACATTACCAATCAACTCACTTATGCAGTTCGCTACACTAAAAAAAATGGTCTGCTTTTCCACTGCCTTTGACATTAACACACACCAATAAGACCAAATACAACGATGTCTTAGATTATCAAATTTTCCAAAGTGCGTTGATTCGCCATGTGGAAAATCGCAAATTTTCCAAAGTATTCTATCTCCAAAGTGTATTGTTTTTCGAAAATAATACATGTTTTTGAACAACCGAAAAAACCAAATAATTAAATGGTTTAAGTCATAATTCCACCTACCAACCTCGGCAGGTATCCGTTGCCATGCAACACTTGTTTCAAAGGGTACACTCCATCCGAATTCAGAAAAAGTTTGAGAGAAGAGTGACTGGTCTGATTTGAGCAAAGTTGTAGGTTGTTGGCTGAAAAGATAGTTTGTTCTAGAGTTATATTTTTTCGGCCGAACATTAATTTTAAATTTATGCCAAAAATATTAATTTTTCGGTCCACAAGTTATTTAGAAAAATTCGTAAAATGGAAAAATAATCTCTGCGTTTCTTGGGTGCAAATAGTATAAATAAAGATGCCAACATTTATTTGAAAACACAGCGCGAATCGTATTTGAAGTGAAAGTGTTTGAAGTGAAAGTGTTTTGAGAAATATCTTCTAAATTCAAGGTTTTTTTTAGCATTTTCTCCAAGGTCTTTTCCGTATTTTCTTTCAAGGTGAAGGTTTTTTTGAGCAATTTATTTCAAGGTGAATAAAATTTTTTTAAGCAATTTCTTTCAGGATCAATATTTTCATCAACAATCTTTGAAGATAAGGTTTTCATAAACAATTTATTTCAATGTCAACAATCTTTTTGGTAAAGTTTTCATAAACAATTTACTTCAATGTCAAGATTTCCTTGAATGATTTCTATCAAAATCAAGATTTTCTTGAGCAATCTTTTTTTGGGATCAATGTTTTATTTAGATCTTTCTTTTAAAATGAAATTTTCATCAACAATTTATTTTAAGGAAAAGGTCTATTCAACCATTTTTTCTGAAATATAATTATGATTTTGAAAGTTTAATTTCTTAAAAAAATGATTTTATTTTAGCAATAATTTTTTAGGATTCAAATTATATTTTTTGTTGTAAGATGTTGACTTTTTTAAATTTAGCGATATAAATTGAATAATCATTGGCAATAAAAGAGAGTGCAAGAGGAAATATGATATGATACTATCCATAATGAACAAGATAGACTCAAATAACATAAAAGGAATGACGAACACCCAAATATTGAAGGGAGGAGTGAGGAACATGCAAAGAGGAACATGCGGAGTGTGTTGTTTGTAGGAGATCTCTTTGCTTTGGTTGTACCCATAGGCAACTCAAAAAAGTTAACATTTTATTTGGTGTGTTGCACATAAAGAAAGATGAAGTTATTGGACCACTATGATAATAACAATTTTATATATGAAAGAGGATATATTATACTGAAAGGCTATTGTTTTCAAGAAACACATCAGACCATGAGTCATGTTCACTTTCAATACTATCAATAAGCTGCCAATATAGTCATTTGGTATGTGTAGTGTGCATAAATTTAATAGAGGTCCAATCAATGAAAAATTTGAAAGTTAAAGAATGGAAAATGACAAAATTCGATCATCAATGAATAATTGAAGATGGCATTCCATTACAATGTTTTTAAACAACAAATTCCAAAATTTTATTTAAATTCATTGGATATGTGTATTGTTCCATCTTAATTGGTTTACTTTTGTGTCACATTATTGGTGCACATTTATATTGAACTACTCATGGAGGCTTTAAGATCTTATAATGTAATCAACTTACATACTACTAGAACAATTTTGCACATAAAGATAGATGTCAATTGATTTCCGATTATAAAATATTTAGGTCCCCATATGTCCTCTACACCACTAAAGGGATGAGATGGACCACCAAAGGGATGAGATAAAAATGAACTGGATTCTCCACTCATGCCCCGAATAATTTTACTACTATAATTTTTTAGTCTTGAAATTATAATTAGAGTTAAATGAAAAATTAAATCTATCTTTTGAGTTGTTTTTAAATGAAAAATTTATATATATCTATCAATTTCTCACTCCCTTAATGCTTAATTTATACCAAGTAAGTTTCCCAAGCCACCTTCCAAGGTTTTTCAGTAAAGATCAATCTTTTGAACTAGATTTGATGAGCTCTTTCACCTTAAGTGAACCTTGTAATTAGAGTTTCTCCTATGCATCACGGTATTTTTTAAGGATTCTAATATTATACTTAAGTATAGTATCCTAGGCGATTATTTTGGATTGAAAAAAACATGTATATAGATAGCTAGGCGAATATTAAATATGAAACACACAATTTACTAGTGAAATGTGTAAATTTTGGTGAATATTATGATAAAAAACACATTTTATGTAAATATAGGCGATATTAGAGACTTAAGATTACCAAATAACGATTTTATTTTTTGAAAAAAAGTCCAAAAAATAGCCAATTGCCGAAATTTCGCCCCTATAAATTACCATGCTATGCATTTTATATGTTTCAACTATGTAAAGTATTGACTTTTGACCTTCTTTCTACTTCCTAAGTGACTCTTGAACTTTTTGGATTATTAATTTTGTATGTTGAAACTATGTTTAAAGTAATGACTTTTGACCTTCTATCTAAGTTTATATGTTGCAACTATGTAAAGTAATGAGTTTTGACTTTTTATCTACTTACTAAGAGACTCTTAGAATTTTTGGATTCTTTACTCTTTGAGACTTTTCATATTTCACAATTGTTCAAACTTCTAAAGAACTTAGTTTCCATTAGATAGAACACGGATTTGAAACTATTTGATTCTTGAAATAGTTTCTACCACAATGTTATGTTTTTCTCATTTCCACTTATGTTGTTTCTCTCTTTAAAACATAAGACCCATTTTCATACATAAAAGATTCATTATGTCTATCTCTAGACTTGATGTGTTTCATCTTGTATAATTACCACATATTATTCCTTAATGTTGTAAGTTTCATAATCCTCAATGATAAATCATTTTGGATCAAGCTCTAAGGCTCTTAATGCTTGATTTCCACCAATTTGGTTAGTTTCCCAATCCATCTCCCAAGTTTTTTCAATATTAAAGATCGTTTGTTTAAACTAGGTTTGATGTGCTATCTAACCTTAAGTGAACCTTGCAATTCTCACAAGTTTAATTGTCATTGGATAGGATAAGGGGATTCAACTATTTAATTCATGAAGTAGTTTCTACCGTGCATTGTTATGGTTGCTATCTCATTTCAGCTTATCTTGTTTCTCTCTTTAAAACATACAACCCATCATCATACATAAAGAAGTGTATACAAGGTTGTGTTGTGCATTACAACATCCATTATGTTTCATTGTGACATTTGTCAAGAGTTTCATTTTTATTCATAAAAAAGAAACAATTAATAATTCTAGAACTTTATTACGTCTAGAAAGAATAAGTTTATAAGAGGTATCTTTCTCATTCACTTTAAGGAATTAAAATTAAATGATGAAATCCTAAATTTAATAACTAAGTTTTAAGTTATGATTATTGATTTTTTATAATATATTTGTAGCCATGTCCATATTTTTATTTCTTGAATTTATGTTTTACCTTTTTTTATTTGATTTACATATAATTCTCTATTATAAAATATAGTTGTATCATGTAAATTACTATGTATAATGAAAAATGCTAATTCCATTTACAGTGTTATGATTAATTAATGCCAATTCTATGTACACACTATTATGATTACTTCATATTTAACATAAATCCTTGCACATGAATTGGTCGTAATTGTATATCCTTTTTTAACTTCTTGTTCCCCTTCCACCTTAAAAATCATTGACACACTAATGATCTTTTCCTTATAATGTCCGTAAAGTTGTTTATAAATTCTTTGGAAAAATATTTAATATGTTTTGTAAAATTTATATATTTAACATGCGGTATAAAAGTTGTATATATAAAAAAAAACATTTAGAAATTTGAATTGAGGGTATATTTATATGTTCAACTAAATTTGAATGCTAAGAATTTTCATAATCTAAATTAATATAATTTAAAACTAAATTAAACAAATATATAGAAAATATATTTAACATGTTAAAACTTATTGAAAATTTGAATACTAGATACCACAAATTAACCATCATTTGAAACTAAATTAAATTAATATAGAATTTAAGATATTTAAAATGTTAATCAAAATTTGAATCTAAATATAGAATTTAGGATATTTAACATGTTAAATCTCATTGAATATTTGAATGTAAAGTAGTGCTTAAATGAAATCATGTTTCAATGCAAGATAGTATACTCATAAGAATTTTTATAAACTAACTTAAAATACTTTAAATGATTAAAATGAAGCAAAACATTCATTAACAAAAATCAACATAAACTAAAATTTAATTTATAAATTAAATATTCATAATTAAGTTCCAAAAATTATGCATGCATAGTTCCAAAAAGAAATAGATGTCCACACAATTATGAAGTGATACTGAGTAGATCAATTTTCATTTAATTTATTTTCATGTATCCTACTCTACTTACTCATTAACATATTAAGACTCTTGAGTGCAGAGTAGTACTTACACGAAATTAAATTTGAATGTAATACCTACTACTTATTTGAAAGTAAATTTGAATACAAGGTAATACATACT
Organism: Larix kaempferi; assembly: GCA_027924585.1. Classification (NCBI taxonomy): domain Eukaryota; kingdom Viridiplantae; phylum Streptophyta; class Pinopsida; order Pinales; family Pinaceae; genus Larix; species Larix kaempferi. The sequence continues at coordinate 217,056 of BSBM01001536.1, forward strand.
TAAATAAGAATTTCATAAACTAACAAAATGCAACAAAAAGTTCATTAACAAAATTCAACATAAACTAATATTTAATTTTACTCATTGGAACTTTGATAGCATATAGAAAAGATATTTAACATGTTAAAACTTTTGAATAAAAGGTATTACTTAATTGAAATTAAATTTGAACGCGAAGACCTACCTTATTTGAAACTAAATTTGAATGCAAAATAATTTACATACTTAAATAAGAATTTCATAACTAAAATCTAATTTATAAATTTAAAGATAAATTTATTATTAAGTTCCAAAAATAAATAAATATGTGTATGTTCTCATAAAAAACAAGGATCTATGAAATATCTATGTGCTTCTCATAAAAAAACAACTCTTATATCAATGGTATGAATTTCCTCATCTACCATCTCTCGTCCTCATGGGTGGCCTCGTGTGGTCTCTCCTCATAGGTGGCCTCCTATACAACAAATATATGTATGTTTTTAATTTTTAAAATAAATTAAAATTAAATAAAAGTGCATAAAATACCACTTGAAATTTGGAAATTGTAAGAGATTTTGTTTATAAAATATAAAGTTTATTTAGTTTTTAATAACACTTCACATCATAACTAAATTTAAGTTTGAAACCTGCAATATATGAAATTTGAAAATTGTAAGAGATTTTGTTTATAAAATATAAAGTTTATTTAGTTTTTAATAACACTTCACATCATAACTAAATTTAAGTTTGAAACCTGCCATACATGTGAGGTGTCATTATATGTAACATCTCCAAAAAAGGACGAGAGTCACCCATGCTTGTATTTTCAAAAGAAGGAATAGAAACATGTGAACAAAATATATTTTTTGTTTTTAGAAAAAAATGTGTTCACATTAATGATACAATTAAAGTATAATTAGGGATGTTTAAAAAAGTGTACATTTTTTAATACTTCCAAGTTTGAAGAGTTTTCATCCTTAATTTACTTTTGGTTTAATAAAATGGTATATATATGTAAAATATTCATTGCTAAATTTCTAAATTTACAAACATGTGGATCTAATAACAAAAATTAAAATCTTAATTTATATTAAATGATTTGCACTCATTGTATTATATACCGATCCCATTACCTCTTCCTCATGACCAATTAACTATTTCCATCCACCGTAACATGACTTTACATAAACTTGGACATCTTCAAGGCTCATTTCATCTACCTCTACATTTGATTTATAAAAAAAAATTCCATGATCATTAGATCATGCTCTATGTCAGTTCAAATTGACATCATATTTGGAAAATGCTGACTATAAACTATCCACTATGGCATCCCTTGCTTGTCATCCAACTTCAAAGATGACCTCCATCTCTGACCATAGAGTAACCACCCTTGGTGGTCAAGATACCAAGGGAGGTGGAGTTCAAGGCGATGTTTTATCTCGAAATACACCCCTCCGATTATAAATGTGACCTTTTCCAACACCATAATATTTCAATGGAAGGTTAGCATAATTAGGATTCATATTCTTAAAAAACTCAGAATATATAAATATGGAAAAGTAGTCTAGAATCTCATCATTCCATGCCATCCTGCCATATGCTGCAAGGAATTGATCGTAGATATGGTGTGCGTTGTGAGGGTGCTTTAAATATTGCAACTTCAACATCAATCTCTTCAATCCTTCTTTAAAATTGAACACTGAAATAGCTTGTTTTTTTGTAACCCTTTTCTATACCTCGGTCCATTTATCTAGCCCCATCACATGTTCTCTCCGCCTTCGCATCAAGTAAATGAATCCATCAATTGTTTTCCCAAGATTCCTATATACATCAAAGAACTACAAAACATGACAAGAAGGTAAAAATTTATTTTTCACAGATCGTGGTTAAATTAAGTAAATTATGAAAGGGGATAGTGACCTACAAAAAATTATATAAAATGTATACCTGCACATTTCCAGGTCAACATGTGGATCATGCACAACCAGAGCAGGCATCGACAATGTCCCTGGAGATTGGCCAGCAAGTCACATTGGAGAATAAGGGACCAGGCGGGAGCTTGGACAATAATGAACAAGGTGAGAGCTTGAACAATGCAACACAAGAAGAGGAATTGCCCAGTATTGAACCTGGAGAGGGCACCTTGGTGTCAAAATGCGGTGTCTCTAGCGATGTTACTCACCAGTCAAATGTTGGCCTGCCATTGAAAGGTAAAAGACAATATTTTCTACTTAAATTGATAAAACAAATTTATTCCGAAGTATATATAATGACAAACAATATTTCTGTGCAGCTCCCCATACAAAAATGTTATTGATATTAGAAATGGAAGGTTTTCTATATCGCAAGAAAGTCATAGAAAATGACTCCAAAAGAGATAAAAAAAGGGGAAAGAGTAAAAAAGGGGGAAGAGACTACTCTTATAAATGGTGAATTTAAATACAGAAAAACTTCATATGAGTCACGAACAAATGCCATTCGATTTTTGGATTTACTTTTTTCCAAATTCAATGTTGGGATTTGGTCATCTAAATGTGGTGTCACTGAGGGGAAGCTACTGCTTACAAAAATTTTGTTGGCATGCGGTAAAGATAAATCATATAGAATTTTTTTTTATTTATTTGGTTTTGAGACAGATGTACCTATGATCAAGAAGGAAATACAAAAGCAAATATGGAGAGTGTGTGGAAGGAGTTCCCAATGCAAACTTCATAAATTAATACATCAATGATTGTTTTGGAGGGTGATGTTGAGAAAGCAGTTCTATTTCAAAACTGTATTTCATGTAATCCCTTTATTGGATCGTCCCTTCGGAAAGATACTGAATTGGTACATGGACTTTGGCAGCATTTGAGTAAAATGCAAGAATCAGCTGATATCAGAAACTATCAAATGTAACCTATCATTGCCTAAATTTTATAGATGTAATCTATCATTGCCTATTTTAAACCATTCAATGTGTTTTATGTTTTATTTGGAGACGTTGCTATTTTCGTCTAAATGTAACATATTATTAGTTCAGTGTGATGCTTTTATTAAATCAATTGAATCTGTTGTTATCATTAACTTCATGAACAAAGTGTTGTTGTTGTTGTTGTTGTTATATATATAGTCACTGTTCTTGTATGCAGTGAGGATATCACCGCAAAAGAAACTATTGATCCTGGGAGTAGAGGGATTGCTCTTTGGAGTTCAGATGTTATCCAACATTCAAGATTCTTCCAAACAACATCATTTTGTCCATAAATGCTATTGTTATTATACACACATGTTCAACCTCAAAATGATTAGTGTTTCTAGAGAGCATTTCGACGTTGCTCTGTGGTTTTCCAGGCTCGAAAACATGGAAATTAAAAATTTCCTAGGTGTATTTGAATGGTTGAAAAATGAAGAATTTGTATTTATTTGGGGTCGAGAGCAATGCGAACCTAGTACTATTTATAATCACTCAATGTCTGCATACTATAATATTGGTGAAGTACCGAACATATACAAAAAGTCCTTCAAGGATGTACTTATCCAATATGGAGATATATATAAACAAACAGACATGTTGTTTATAGATGAAGGGCAATATCAATCAACAGATAATAGCAAGGAAAACTACTTGAAAATGCCTACTAGTTGGAAATTTGACGGTTCACAAGAGAGTGATATAACTATGAAAACAATGTTGTGTGCTCTGTTGAATTATCTCAGGCCTCGTTCAAAAATGGGGCATTGGTTAAACGCATTGAATTTGAGATGACCATCATATTGTACAAAACAAATTCATTTAGTGATTTGTATATTTTTTACATTTACTCCTACACTTAATTTATGTAAGTTTTATTGCACAGTTCTCATCTTATTTATGGACATCGTACCATGTATCTAGTAATGTGTTTAAAAAATTGTTGAACATGAAAGCAATATACTTAGAAACATTGAACCATAATATTTTATTGACTGGTTTGTGTGTGTGTGTGTGTTTTGTTTGCAGATAGTACTAGAAGATTTGTTTCTAGTAAATCATTGATCATTTTTTATTTCAATGGCGTTTTGTTACACGCAATACATAGAAAACAGAAACTCGGATTGCGATGACCACCAAACATCGAAACATAAACAAAGTATCATTTTATACGCCCAGGCTTAAAGGATTTTTTTGAAAAATGCTTTCGTATTTTTGAGGTTGGGGTATGGACATCTGCTCAACGAAAAAACGTTGACGAGTTTTTGCCTAGATTATTACAAAGAACAGGATTGAAAAGGGAACAATTTAGATTAATTTTAACACAGGAAAATTGTTCTTTCGTACCTAGAGAGGGTTTTTAGGGTGTTGGAAATCCTAATGTATATCGCAAGCCTTTAAGTATAGTTTGGGACACTTTGAACCATGGTTGGGCTCGGGCAAATACTGTGATTGTCGATGACTCCAGAGAAAAACATGTTTCTAACGATGAAGGAAACTATATTATAACAAAAACTTATAATTATTCTGACGATGTCAATGACACATTTTTGTTAGATAAATTATGGCCTTGCTTGCTGAACTTGGATGGCATGAGCGATGTGAGGCCAATTGTGAAGAAAATAAAAATGGAAGTATTTTGTTAAATAGTACACTTGAATGTTTGTTTGTACTAGTATGTCCAATTTCACTGTGATTATAATTCTTGTAAAGTGTCGAGTTTGGTTTCCGAAAATGTAACTCTGTTTAAATTGTATTGTTAAATCATAAAACATATAAATCCGTGTGCCTAATTTATCATTCATATGATTTATATGCAGGTTATGCACCAGTAAATTTCTTTGTTTGATTCATATTGTTTCACATTCTGCAATTACATAACAGTCATTAATATCATCATATTAAGTTAATTTGCTAAGTTAAGTTATTAAGCATCTAATTAACAGCTTCATAACTAGGCTTATGCCTATGATTCTAAGAACATACATGAGGCATCCATCCATCAATGAGGTTTTGACAGCATAAGAATGCATGTATTACATAAATGGAGTTTATCCATTCATCATTCACATACAAAATTAATACAACAGATAGATTATGCAATTGAAAGAAACCTCATTCATGAATATATATTAACCTTCTAACAGGCTTAACATAGCATATTCATGGCTTAAATTTATTTACACATAATTTCATTCCACAGATTGAACAAATAGTACATGTATGTTCCATGAGGTTACTTGAATCACTAGAGAGCCGAAGTAAACCAGATATTGTCAAAAAGACTTCCTGGAAAATTACAATAATTTCTCAAAAATAGTCTGAGAATTTCATCCTTCTGCCAGAAAAATAAAAAACTTTCATCTATTTAGAAACTTAGCCCTTCTAGGTCAAAACGTAGTCCAAAATATGGCTTAGTGAAAGAACTTTACTAATCCCTTATCAAAACATAAGTGATCAATAATTTCCTCCCAAAACAAATAACCAACTTCTTTTTTCATTACATCTTTTGAAAGCTTATCTGCATCGATGTTGTGTTGCATGATCAATAATTTCCTCCCAAGACAAATAATCCAAATTTTGTTGGCACATGCTATATGTTATTTCATTGCAGATGTAATAATTGCATTTCTCAGACCAAAAGGTTCTAATCAATTTCCTGGCAATTCATTACAGTTAATCATTATGGGATCTTTAATTCTCTTCTTAAACACAAAGACCAATATGGGCAATTTGTTAGTCGTCATATTCCATATAAAAAGTGTTGCTATTCAATTTCCAGAGGGTAATCTTACTATGAGTGAATTTTCATTTCCTGGTTGTGCTGTGGTTAAACCCGTATTAGTAATGTCTCTATACTCAATGTGTTAAATCAAATATGCCATGTGTCACAATATCATCGTTCCACTAGTCACCCTAGGATATCATTGTTACAATTCCCTCCTAAATGAAGGGTTAGTTGATCCTTCTTGTATTATCCATTATGGCTATAGCTGAATTGATGGATAAAGGTTTTGATAATTAACTATGGAAAGAAGGGGCGACAGATCCTTCTTTCCATAAAACGGAAGTCAATAAAAATCATTTTTATATGATATAACTTTCAAGGTGTTCTATTTTTACAATTTCCTTGTAATTGAAGGGTTAGCCGACCCTTCTTATTCCCCGTATTATTTTCAGATTAGTTTGACACTGGAAGAAGGGTCGGTTGACCCTTCTGATTGCCAATATTCTTTTCATAATATTTTGACATTGCAAGTAGGGTCGGTCGATCCTTCTTGTGTTCTCCATTATGGATATAGCTTAATTGTTCTATTTGACGTCCATGAATTTATATTTCCCCTCAGGAATTTTAATGCTTGTTATACTATACCCTATACCCTATACTTCTTAGTAATTAATCTTGGCCATTATGTTGTGCCGCTCTTGCATTGCTAGTAGGTTCCTTCACCGTCTAGATGGCTGCAACTCTGGTACCTCGGCCCTCTACGCATTCAAAGAATCCTTATTCTCTATGCTCCGTGTCTATTGGGGAGCTCCATGTCTACTGGGGAGCTTCCCCATTCTCTCTGCTCCATCTGTAACTGGGGAGATTCCCCATTCTCTCTACTCCGTCTGTAACTGGGGAGCTGCCCCATTCGCGAGGAATAATTCGTCCCAACTCATTTATGAGGGAATTGTGAAAATATTCAACCTACAAAGTATAGGCTGTGAATTCATGTATATCCTAAATTGTGAAGACTACAAAAATACTAAGCACAAGAAAGGTAGGTCGACCCTTCATTAAAGCTGGAAAAAATGGTGAAAATGAACCCTAGTAAAACTCGTAGTAAAATCCACATAGCAGGTAATTTTCGAAGATGAAATATAATAAAAGGAAACATAAACAAAATCAACATACTTATTAATTCCGTCGGGTTAAATATGGGCCATAAGATGAAGAAAAGTCGACGGCTGCGATCTAATCTAGGGAATGCAGTTTGCGAGTTGTGGGTTGCGGAAATGCATGTCACAGATCCATTATTTAAACTCTTCCCGCAATCCGCAATCATGTATAACTAGATAGCCACTTCAACAAGGTATAGCATAAGATGATGGTGCGTGCATTTTTATGAAACCGTGAATAATGGCGGGCATTCTATCAAAGCAGTTTTGACTACTTTTTCCATACTTTCTCAATTTCCAAAGTTTCACAAACTTGCCATACTTTTTTAGAATGATGTCAGATTGCAACAATGACTAAATGATAGCACGGTAGCACCAGAACACCATCTTATGTCTTTCCAGCCTCATGAGACATTCCATGTCATCATAGATGCCATGTCATCATACATGCCATATCATCACTTCCTTTGGCATCAGTTCTCTCTTTGAGGCTCACACGTGTGAGATCTTCCCATTCCAAAATAGAGATTAATTCATGTATAACCATAATGGTCCAGAATGGAAAAATATAAATCACAAGAAGGGTAGGCCGAACCTTCTAGTAGTCTGAAACTAGTATGAAAATAATATTGGGAAGAAGAAGGGTCGGCCGCCCTTTCATTTATGAGGGAATTGTGGAAATATTCAACCTACAAAGTATAGGCTATCAATTCATTTATATCCTGAATGGTGAAGACTACAAAAACACTAAGCATAAGAAGGGTCGGTCAACCCTTCAATTAAAAGGGAAATGAAATACAATTAATCTACGAAGGTTGGGACAACATTTCCCCACTATCGACTTCAGCAGTATGTGGCGGTGATCGAGACATTGCCTACGATATAACATGTAAACAATATTTTTCCCGACTTTCGACTGCTGACAAGAAGGATTGGCTGCCCCTTCTTTTAGTATATAATTGTGAACACCAATATCCGACAACTCACCTGTATCCAGAATGGTGAACACAAGATGGATTGAACCACCCATCTTGCATTCTAGTAATATTAAATAATAGTAGGAAAAAGAAGGGTCGGTTTCCCCTTCATTCATTTATGTTGAGCCTCGTTCAAAAGAAAAAAGTATGGTTTTGGAACCTGGATTTTTGCACTTTGGAAATGGATTTTGCAGTTTCAGAACCGGTTTGGTCACTTTCAAAACTGGATTTTGCACTTTTGGAACTGGTTTTGGCTCTTTAGGAACCGGTTTTGTCACTTTTTGAACCTTGATTTGGCACTTTCAGAATCATTTTTGGCAATTTTTGAATCGGTTTTGGCACTTTTGGATCTGGTTTTGGCACTTTTGGAACCTGGATTCGGTAGTTTTGGAACTGGATTTTGCTTGATTTTGGGAGTTTATAAAGGTGGTTTTAGCCTCGTCTTCAAAGTGACTTGAATATTTTAGACATTGATTTTCTCACCTTAAAATTTAGAACATTTACAAATTCACAGTTTTCAAATAAAAAATTGCATTTGTTTATTTTAAATTCATACTTTTTGAATTGAAGTTCATAGTTTTATAACAACAAACTACAATTTAAGGTTCATAAGTAGTAAAAAAGCACACCATTCCAATAGAAAAACACCCTTTTCAAAGCCAATATTGCCACTTTCAGAAGGTCCTTTTCAATTGCATTTTTTAATTTTAAATTCAACTTCAGAATAATTTAAAGTCGCTGAACGTTTTAGAACAAAGGAGAACAATGATGCATGGAATTAAGTTAGTGAGTTGAAATTCATTGAGGAAGAAACATAAACGATTGATAATATTCTGTTTTTTCATTCTGCGGAGCTGGAAAGTCTCAAGATTTCCGACTGTCATGGGACTAACTATAAAATGTAGTGGAAATGGGTGAGGTGCGCATCTTTAAAACGAGTAAAACAAATTATGCGCAGTTAAAAGAAGCTGACAGCATGATTTGGAGGCACAGCGATTCAAAGATAGCCTAGACAAGGCGGTATTGCATCTCTCTCAAATACCTGCATAGAAAACAAATAATTGTTTATCACATTGCTATAAAAAGAAACCATTTCCAACAAATGCAAAAATAATCATTTTATTGCAGCGAACGCATGAGCACACATATCATCATGCACAATAAAAACAGAGAAACTATTCCTAAATTGCCAAGTGCACCATAATCGTTGGTTTGGGCATCCCGCTTGAATGGGTTAGCTCCTAACACAATTGGCCTGGGCATCCCACTTAGACGAGTTAGCTCCTAACACCATAGTTAGTGGAAGCAAAGGAATTCAACCAATGAAATATACTTTGCAAATGATAAGCAAACACTTAAATTAGACGTGTGTATAATAATGACTACAAAAATTCTTTCTTACCGAGAAAAACATTTTGTGGATATGTAGTCTTTCAAGGTTAGGAAGTTGCTCCAATAAATTGAGAAGAGGAAGAGGCTTCAGAATATGGATATCAAGATTCTTCAATGATTTCAAGCTACCTATTATCTTCCCAAATTTCTTTGCAGGAAAATGGTGCAATAGATCCATTATATGAGAACATTTCTTCATCTACCATCTACCTATATGAGAACATTTCTTAATATCCATATGTCCCCTCTTGGTTGCAGGAACATAATGACAAATCCATGCATACCTAGGGAATATAAGGTGAACAAACTGAAAAATTCCATTTCAGTTTGTTGTGAGTGGTCACTGTGTTGATGGATTAACCTATATATAGTGAGTGGCCACTGTGTTGATGGATTGAATGGGATGGGAGTCTGGGATGGATGGGGAATGGTAATTATCACAGTATGGCGTTATCATGGTGGTCAAAGTTATCATCTGTAGCAACTACAGATTTTGCTGGAGTAATCGTACACGTATCACTCCAATCGTTTCCTTGAAAATCCAATGGCAAACATGCTTGCTGCCAACGCATTAAATGGCCAACATGCCTGCTGCCAGTGCATTAAATGGCCAACATGCCTGCTGCCAGCGCATTAATAATATTCACCGTAAATGATGGATTGTATCACTTGTGTGAATAATCTCATCATGCTTTCAGTCCACATAATGTTTATGTCTTGTCACCAACAAAGTCTCTGGTCACAGTATGGTAATTATCACAGTATGGCGGGATCATAAGCTAGGCGCATGAAACCATTTAGGTTTGATGGCCGATTAGAACATGAAACATAGGCACAGAATATTCAAAACACTGTCTTTGCCTTCGATACCTTTGTTTTTGGAGGATTTAGGTGTCAATATTGCCAATCCATAAGTCTCAACGATTGCAAGTATCTAGATGATTCAACGTGAATGACCAAGATAATAGGGTGTATCGGTAGCTAGAGAGGCAGTGATAATGTGAGAGCACAAATGATAGTATAATTATTCACATCCTCTTGCAATTTGCCCAAGCATATTTAAAACATAGTGTTTAATAGAGAATAAAATGTAGCATGGATTCAGTGGTGCTCAGAGGAGAAAATATTCTATATGAGTCAATACAATAATTAAACTATATTTCTAATACTCAATTTTCCAAATCAAATATGCTGCGTGTCACAATATGGTCCTTCCACATGTCACCCTGGGATACTAGATATCAACATTTAAACAACAAAATTTATAGATGTTTTGCTTCAAAGGCTTGGTTTGCAAGCGAAAATATTCTCAGAGAAAGAGCGGCCTCTCTTTCTCCAAGGTCTTCTATTGTTATAATTCCCTCGTAAATGAAGGGTCAGATGACCCTTCTTATTCCTAATATTCTTTTAATAATAATTTGACACTGTAAGAAGGGATGGTTGATCATTCTTGTGTTCTCTATTATGGATATAGATGAATTGTTGGATAAAGCTTTTCACAGTTTACTACGAAAAGAACGGGCAGCCGATCCTTCTTGTCAGAAAACAGAAGTCGGAAGAAACAATTTGTATATGTTAAAACATCCAAGGTGTTCTATTTTGAAAATTGCCTCGTCATTGAATGGTTGGCCAACACTTCGTATTCCCAATATTATTTTCATAATAGTTCGACACTGCAAGAAAGGTTGGTCGAACCTTCTTGTGTTCTCCATTATGGATATATCTGAATTGTTGGATAAATGTTTTCACAATTAAATATGAAAAGAAGGGGCAACCGATCCTTCTTGTCGGAAAACAAAAGTCGAGAGAAACCATTTTTATATGTTATAACTTAGCTGATTGACTAGCTATTCAAACAATGAGTGAATATTTTAGACATTGGAATTTTCACCTTTGTAGGTAACTTCATTTCTGAAGCAAGGGATTGTTTAGCTACCTAAAATTCACGACCATTAGAGGTATGTACAGGTTCTAATTGTGAGGTTGTAGATCCTAGTGATTTTTTGTTCACTATAGAAATTGAATAGCTATTATATTGAACAATACATGAATCAACATCGAATAGAGTTCCCACACAATCACCCTTAGCAAACACCATAGATTACTAGACCATTTTACACCCTTTGTTAGATAAAAGGAACCTGACACGAACATGAATAAGTTTTCTTAATAATACTAGTCTACACGCAAAACCTGGAATGTGTAAAAATCCATTGATCCTCTTCACTATACAATCAAGGAATTTGATCAAGACTGTGCAGTGACAAACTATGTTAAGAGGAGAATCGCAAATCCTTTATTGAACTGTTCCCGCAATCTGCATTGCGGGTTGCGGAAACATAGAATGCAAACATTTACAATAATATTCCGGGAATCCGCAAATGCGGGTTGCGAGAATCAAATCTGAATATCCAGTAATTCACCTGTATCAAGACTGGTGAACACAAAAAGGATCGGATGACCATTATTGTAGTCTAGAACTAGTATGAAGATCATATTGGGCAGAAGAAGGGTCGACCTCCCCTTCGTTTATGAGGGAATTGTCTAAATATTAAACCTATGAAGTATAGGTTGTCAATTCATCTATATCCTCAATAGTGAAGACTGCAAAAATACACACGTCACAAGAGGGTCGGTCATTCCTTCATTTAAAAGAGAAATGAAAAAATATTAAATCTACAAAGGTTGGCACAACAATTCCCCACAACTGACTTCCGCAGTATATGGTAGGGATCAAGACATTGCCTAATTTATAAAATCTAAACAATATTTCTTGGGACTTCCGATTGCTGGCAAGAAGGATCTGTCACCCCCTTCTTTTAGTAGATAATTGTGAACACCAATATCTAACAATTCACCTGTATCCAGAATAGTGAACACAGGAAGGATTGTACCACCCTTCTTGCAGTCTAGAACTATTATGAAAATAATAGTGGGCAGAAGAAGGGTCGGCTGGACCCTTCATTCATTTATCTCGAGCCTCATTCAAAATGGGGTGTCGGTTAATGAAATTCAACTTCAAATGACCGTCATATTATGCAGACACCGATTCATTTGATAATTAGTATATTTTTTACTACTTCAAATGACTGTCATAATTATTATATCAGAACACCGCAAAAACAATTTGAAAAGTAGCAATATCAAAAGAAAAAGTATGGTTTTGGATCCTAAATTTGGCAATTTTTGAAATGGATTTGGCAGTAAAATCCATACAGCAGGTAATTTTCGAAGATGAAAAATAATCAAAGAAACAAAAACAAAATCAACATATTTATTAATTCCGTCCACTTAATTCTGGGCCGTAAGATTAAGACAAGTCGACGGCTGAGATCTAATATGGGGAATGCGGATGACGAATTGAGGGGGTTTAATTGTTTTGAATTATATACAACGTTCACGCCAATTTGCAATTGTGGGTTGCGGGACCGCTACTCGAAATAAAAACCAAACCAAAGTTTCCCGCAATCCGCAATCCACAATCCAAATTGTGGGTTGTGAAAGTGCATGTCGCAAATCCATTACTCAAATAGTTCCGCAATCTGCAATCATGTCTAACTATAGATAGCCACTTCAAGAAGCTATAGCATGATATGATGGTTCGTGCATTTTTCTGAAACCATGAATTATGGTGGGCATTCTCTCAAGCAGTTTTGACTACTTTTTCCATACTTTGTCAATTTCCAAAGTTTCACAAACTTGCCATACTTTTCCAGAATGATGTCACATTGCAACACTAACTTAATGATAAACACCAGAACACCATCATGTGTCCTTTCGATGCCATGTCTTCATACATGCCATGTCATCATACATGTCATGTCATCATCACACATTCCATATCATCATATATGCCATGTCATCATACATGCCATTTCATCACTTCCTATGGTGTCAGTTCTCTCTTTGAGGCTCACCACGTGTGAGATTTTCGCCTTCCAAAATAGAGATCAATTCATGTATAACCATAAGGGTCAACACTGGATAAAAATAAATGACAAGAAGGGTCGGCCGACCCTTCGGGCGGTCTAGAACTAGTATTGAAATAATATTGCCCAGAAGAAGGGTCGGCCGCCCCTTCATTTATGAGGGAATTGTGCAAATATTCAACCTACGAAGTATAGGCTGCAAATTCATGTATATCCTGAATGTCAAAGACTGCAAAAATACTAAGCACAAGAAGGGTCAGTCGAACCTTCATTTAAAAGAGAAATGAAGAACAATTAATCTACGAAGTTTGGGACAACATTTCCCTACTACCGCATTCCTCCTTATGTGGCAGGGATCTGGACATTGCCTATGTTATAACATGTAAACAATATTTATCCTGACTGTGGACAAGAAGGATTGGCTGCCCCTTGTTTTAGTAGATAATTGAGAACACAAATATCCAACAATTCACCTGTATCCAAAATGGTGAACACAAGAAGGATCGAACCACCATTCTTGCAATTTAGAACTATAATGAAAATAATAATGGGCAGAAGAAGGGTTGACTGCCCCTTCATTCATTTAGCTCGAGCCTCATTAAAAAATGGGGTGTTGGTTAATGACATTCAACTTCAAATTCCCATCATATTATAGAGACATAAATATCAAAAGAAAAATTATGGTTTTGGAACTTGGATTTTGGCACTTTTGGAAACGGATTTGGCAGTTTCGGAGCCGGTTTGGTCACTTTCGGAACCGGATTTTGCACTTTTGGAACCGGTTTTTGGCTATTTAGGAACCGGTTTTGTCACTTTTGGAACCTTGATTTGGTACCTTCAGAATCGGTTTTCGCAATTTTGGAATCGGTTTTGGCACTTTTGGAACCGGTTTTGGCACTTTTGGAACTGGTTTTGGCACTTTTGGAACCTGAATTTGGCAGTTTTGGAATCGGATTTTGCTTGATTTTGGAGTTTAGAAAGGTGGTTTTAGCCTCGTCTTCAAAGTGACTTGGACTGGAATAAGTCCAAGTTTAATGAAATTGGCGTTTAATTCGTTAAGCATTTATAGTTTACTCATAACATTACTCAATTCATCTAATCAGGAATGCATTTCATCAATATTTACTTTCTTTGTTCTTATCACATAAGGGTGGGCGCACAAAGATGGTCCCCAAATATGTTGCAACAGGGACGTGCTAGCAGCAAAAAAACAACTACGTGTATGCACCTAAGACAACGCACATGCATCGCTAGGTTCAATACTGAACCGAGGCACGTATGCGTGCCTAGTGCGTGCACGCTACGGTGTCGCACACACATCCTTGTTAAAAAAAAACAAAATAGAGTAGAATTCCCCATTCTTCTATTTGGACTGGAGAGCGACTCGAGCGTGACCTCCACCCCGACGTGCGCGTCAATTGAGTGACCAAGGGAGGCCAAATTAACTCCAAAATCCCCCAAATTCACCCACAAACTCATCAATGCATCAATTGATAGGTAAATATCGAGTTTTTTTTCATTCTATTCATTCTTTGTGTCAATTTTTTTCATTTTTGTTGTTTATTTAATTGTTAATAATTCCCAAATTTTTAAAACAATGAACTAATTTTCAATTGCAGATTGTAAACTGGGACAATGAGTGAACAAGATGTTAACCCCGAGTCCGGCGGAACATAAGAAAACCCAAACCTTGGACCCAATGCCGATGAAAACCATGAACAAAACCAAAATGCCGAACAAAATTTTGAACAAGATGACCTTAACCATTATGTAAATGAAATGAGAGTGCACACTTGAGATCTAAGAAACTCGGGGGAACCATCTCGATTGTCTCTTGCCACATCAATTGAGAGATCAATTGACTCCCTCATCCATGCACATCGCCAATTGAGCGACATGACTGAATTTAGAGCTAGGACGCAGGAGTATTACTCCATAGGCATTTCCAAGGAAGCAATAAAACATTTGAACATTACAAAAGCCCAATATGCTCACCAATCCAAAAAAAAACCAACCACCAAACACTAGAAAGCCACGTGTTTGCATGGATTGGTGTCATTACCAATCGTGGAGGTACAATTGGATGCAAAGGTGGTTCATGGTGTACGATAAACCTCCCTACATTAATAGGGAGGTTCCACAGTACTTCCTTCATCAACTCTGGGCTAAGTTTTTCCTCGATTTACATGTCAACTATTTTGACATAACCTAGTTCCAGGGTGTTGGGTGTGGCTCTACCCAAGATCGACCTGCTGCCAGGAGGAACCCACTAAGAGGGCCACTAGCTCCTAAGCGCGACCCCAACCCCTCTCCCCATTCACCTCAGTTACCCCACAAGCTTGATCAAATCGAGGAGGCAATGAGGAATGTTGCACATGGACTCCTCAGACACACCTCCTTTGTAGCAGCGACTATAGTGGAGAGGTCGGGTGACCTTGATAGAGATCCAGGTGCAGGTCCTTCATGACAGGGCTAGGATAGACCCGTGACCGGTGGTAGCCATGCTGGACATTCCAGTTCGATGGGGACAGTTCCACATCTTTGTCCCAATTACGGGCACACTTTCCCTGGCCCGATCGAGGGCTGTTATATGGATCAAATCATCACTTTTTTTAGTTTGTTTTCAATCATCACTTGATAACTTGTAAAGTATTTTTAAAGTATTTTTGTTTGACTTAAACTATTATTTCAATGTACAGTTATTCAGAGTTGATACACCTACATGGGAGAACATAGGATCTCCCAACCGGGATGCAGCAATGGCAGCTGCCACTGAAATTGCGACACCTGACGCGGAGGTATTTTCAGTACCTCACACAATATTGTTATTACTTATGTCCTTTATATTACTTAGTTATTTATATTTATGGCATACACGTTGATAGTTCGTACAATGTTTTTTAATATCTTGATTGCCTAAATAATGACTTGTTTAACACATTCATAACATGCATGCATTTTGGTGTCCACAGGTGTTCCCTGACTACAATGATCAACCATCCCTGCTAGGGATTGGAAGATCACCATATACACAGGTACAATGTGTAGTTAAAAGCACGCTTTTAATTTGAATTGTTACGACATACTATGGTTTAATTTATTGTTTGTTTACTAAACTGTGATATTACAAATGTATATGTAGGTGCCACCAAAAGCTGTAGGTCCCCATTTTAGTCCTATGTTTCCACCCTCTCACATGAGTCCCCCCCCTTGCTTCCTTCCATCTAGACCCCTCCCTCCATACAACCCCTCCCTTCCATCCAACCCCCACTCCCCAGCCATACTCCCCCCTCCATCCATCCTCCCCCACTCGTCCACGCCCCCCCGTATATACATCCTCCCCAATTTATCCACGCCCCCATGTCTATCCATCCTCCCCCATTCGTTCACTCCCCCCCTTCCTTCCACCTTCCCCTCTTCATCCACAACCTCCCATTCTTCCATCATCCTCCCTCCATGCAGGACTTCCCTCCCATGCACCATCCCTCAACATCCCCCCTAGTCCTTTTCGTTCAATACCCTCTATCATACAATCAATAGGGGTTCATCATCCACGACGTCCTCCTCCACCCCATACCACCATGTCTCCTCCCACCATATCATCCCCACTTCCCGCCACTATTGTGGCATCTACTATTCTAGTATCCTCATTTGTATCTCCAGTGGTTGCACCTGTAGTGGTTGCCACTACATCTGCGCCCCCCCCCCCATGATTGGATCGGAGCTAGTTAGCCAACCTTCTACTCCACCTACTAGCCCAGAAGCCTAGCCATGTGTTGATGTATATGTAGCTTCGGAATTTATTTCACATATATGTATGTTTTATTCCTATAGAGATGTTATTATTTCTCTATACGGAAGTGTCGTCATGTATATTGTAAGTGTCGTAACTTATACTTGATGGGTTATTAGACCACCTTGTTGGGGTCGGCCCTATATAAGTGATGTGGGTCAAAGGGTTATTAGACCACCCTATTGGGGGTCGGCCATGTGGGTCAAAGGGTTATTAGACCACCCTAGTGGGGGTCGGCCCAGTCAGCATTATGTTAAGTGGTTAAGTTGAGGCCGACCTAGTTGAGTAAAGGTCAAGTCAAGTTAGTGTATAAATAGAGAGTGTGTCTCTCTCATTTTACACATTCTATTCTCTCACTCACACTTTGGAGAGTGGTGCACTTCTGGAGGAGGAGGATTTGGAGAGTGGTGCACTTGTAGTCTGGTTGTATCATTGCTCTATCTATCTCTGAGGAAGTTATTGGGGTTTTTCACCTTTATGGTTTTCCCCAAGTAAACTATGTGTCTCTTGTGTACTTGCATTATTGTGCCCATGATTGATATGCTGTAGATTTGTTATACATGTTGTTCTCTCAATTAAGATCTTGGATCAGATTAAAGTAAATTCTGAAAATTTAACATGGTATCAGAGCTAGCTTGAAAGAAGGCATGATATGGCATGTATGACACTTGTTGCACTTACAATGCTAGGGCTTGATATAGCAAAAACCAGTCATTGTATCACTTTCGCTATAAATCCATTTTGGCAAAGTTTTCAGATCTAAAACTTTGACAGGTCGAAGATCAGAGCCCCATGTACCTTGTGTCCAAAGGAAAACCTCTAATTCGTTGTACTTTGTGACTTATGATTAGTACAATATAGGATTTCTGCCTCTTCCAGATCTGAGTCAAAAACAGGTGACCTTGGAAAAAAGGTCATAACCTGGGCTAGGAAGCTCCAAATGAAATTTCGTCAAATGTGACAGGTATTATACAAAATGTACTATCTCAGGAAACCTTTTTAGAGGCTGAAGTGGAATCAATGACACATGGCACGCTGCACAATTTTGCTCTCCTGTTTTATCCCATAAATAGGTCACGTTGCGACACTTGGCATAACTCTCTCTCTCAGACAATCCAATTGAGGTCAAACCTATCGGGATGGAAAGATGACAGGTCGGGATATCTCAGAAAAATGTTTCAAACCCTGTGGATTGAAAAGTTCGGAGTTACACCAAAAACAGTCAGGTACATATTTCTGTCAAAACAAAATTATTTTTGAGCACCTTCATTCATGGCTTCCGGAATTTAGGGTTTCGGATAAAGTTGGAATTTTTGTAATTGGAGACCACGGCTGAATGCTACTCATCAAAATAGAAATTTAGAGACCAAGATCAGAATTTTTGGTTGGGCAGAAGGCCGGGCTTGATCAGACCCTAGTTTGAGACTTTGATGAGAAAAGTGGAAAATTAGGGCTTTTGCAAAAATGGGAATTTTTGAAATCTGTGACCACGGCTGGAAGCTCCTCATAAAAATAGAAGCTTAGAGCTTTGGATAAAACCTTTTTATTGGGTAGAAGAGTGGGCTTCATCAAACCTCAGTTCGGGGTCACGTATAGTGAATCCAGAAGTTTCAAAGTCAAAATTGAGGAGTGAAACTTTGCAGTTTTTCAATTTCTGAACATACCAGCTTGATCAGCTCATCAAGGTGCATATTTCTATCCTTTTGGAAGTTTGAAATTCAAAGTTTGAATTTTTGGGGTTTCTCTGAGAAACACTAATCCAACTCCAGATCCAGTTCTTGCGAATCAAGTGGATTGGGTTAATCCTAGAAGAAGATGGAGTGGTCACCTGCATAAGTGAAGAAGTTCCTGTTTCAGAGGGAGATGAGGCTAAGGCCTTACATAAGAAGATTACAAGCAATATCAACAGGTATGACTTAACCAGGTATGTTTCGAGATTTGTTCATGATTAAGTTTATGGTATATTTGTCTTCATATTATTACGGTTAGTACAATCTTGATTAAATCTAGACTTGTCGTATCACCTTAATAAAATTATGAATGCGCGATAGAAGATATTCATTGATTAGGGTGTTGACACTTATGATTGTACTAATGCATTATGGTGTTGTATGAGGTTTATGCTGTTCGCTAACATAAAAGGTACACCATGAAAGACAAATCATGTTCTACTTCAAGAACATATGATCATGGTGACATGAAGACAAAGATTCATCCATTGTCATGGATCACATAGAAGATCTACTTACGAGGTATGTATAACTTGGTTCTACAATGGTTAACTTATGAGAAATGTAGGTTACTAGCACAAGTCACTGAAGAGAACCAGAAGACATTATGCGGGTATGTTAGACATAACTAGCTAGCATGATAATCCAGGTATGTTTTTCCTATATCAAGCTAGAATCCTATCTTGTGTTAGGATCTT
Source organism: Larix kaempferi (assembly GCA_027924585.1). NCBI lineage: Eukaryota > Viridiplantae > Streptophyta > Pinopsida > Pinales > Pinaceae > Larix > Larix kaempferi. Next base: position 236,398 of record BSBM01001536.1, read on the forward strand.
ATACTATTGTGTTGTTGATAATGATTATTCATGAAGTCATAGGTTTGAATAGTCATGGTTGTATGCATATTATGTTTCTTACCATAATTGATGATATGACTAACCAGAAGAATCATGAAGGTATAGGTTTGAGTAATCACGGGTTTATGCATTGATGATTTAACTAATCAGAAGAGTTCTATGATCAAATAAGAATATGCATGAGTAAAAGAAGACTTCCCTGAAACCTTGAATACTAACGTTTATTATCTGTGAATGATCATGACTATACATGTTTAAGATTATTGTGTTTTGATAGTATTAAGATTATACTAATAAATGTGTGATTATGTATGAGACCTCAAGGATAACACAATGATGATACTAATAATCATGCATAGTGATTAAGGATGGATATAAGTTCAGGGATAGGTAATCCAGGAAGCAAAGATCAAGAGAGAGCACACTCCAGTTGTTCCTGCAAGAAAGCAAAGGAGCACACTTCAGTGGTTTCTGCAAGGATGCAGATATTCAGAGGTAGTTGACCACTTCTCACAATCCACATCAGAATGGAGTTGCAAAGATTCAGAGGGAGTGCACCCAGCAACCAAACAAAGATAAGTATTTGAATTGCCATTTCTTACATAATGTTATTCAATGATGTATATGCTTATGTTCCTAGAATTAGGTTGTGTATTATGCATATTAGAATAGTTGCATTGATGAACAATATACTACTAATATACATGGGTAAGTGGCCTATGACACTGTACAACATTCCATTGCTACTTATCTAGAATGAAACCTCTTTGCTGACATGTTAGGAGTTGTGCACACTCTTAACAATGTTCTGGTAAGGATTGGAAGGCATCTAGAAAGTTACGGGATATGGATAAATGTTGTATTGAAGCATTGGCTAAGATAATTGCATGACTGTATGATGACATATTTCTTTATGTGTAAGAATTTGTTTTGAAAACTATGAGATGTTTTCTAATCATGCAATTTAACTTGTTGTGTAGGAAAGATCGTATACCATCACCTACAAAAGAAGGACTACAACATTTGTTCATCAACAAAGTTATCTATTGAAAATATTGAAGATATTGAATTTCCCAGGATCTAGGAAGAATGCCATGATCGAGGAGTACCAGTTGATCATGAAGATGTTTGGGATGCAGTCCCAAGACCTGAAGGGGAGTCTGTAGTGACTTCCAAGAGGATCTACAAGATCAAGCATGCTGCAGGTGGTAGCATAGAGAATTTTGCTCTTGTACCCAGATACACTTCCATTAGATCAGTACTTGCTCTGGCTGCAGTGATGAAGTGGAAGATACACCAAATGGATTTCAAGACAGCTTTCTTGAATGGTGTAGTTGAAGAAGAACTATATGTGGAGAAACCACTTGGTTCTGAGACACATGACAGGGAGTCATATATGTGCAGAACTTGGTATGGTAGGGTAGATAGCTTTCTATCCAGTTTGGGCTTTACCAAAAGTAAAGCGGATTCCAACCTTTACTACAAGGTTGAGGAAGGCAATCCATTGATACTAGTTTTGTATGTGGATGACCTGTTTATTACAGGTGAAGATAGATTGATTGCCGACACGCAATGGAAGCTTGCTGCCAAGTTCAAGATGAAGAACTTGGGGATGATGCACTATTTGTTTTTGGCATGGAGGTGTGGCAGAGTGCAGATGGAATCTTCCTTGGACAAGGGAAGTATGCAGTAGAGATCCTAAAGAGGTTCGAGATGATGGACTCAAGGCCATGGCCACACCCATGGCATCGAACCTGAAGCTTTTGTGTGATGCTTCATATGAGCCGGTTGATGTATCTATGTATCATCAGATGATTGGGTCCTTCATGTACCTAACGAACACGAGACCAAATATTTGCTTTGAGGTGAACACATTGAGCTAGTTCCTGATGGATCCGAGGAGTGTTCACCTGGTTGTTGTAAAGCATATTCTAAGGTACTTGAAGGGAACAATTGATTATGGGCTCAAGTATGATGCCAATCAAAAGTTTAACCTGCAGGGTTATGTTGATTCAGATTGGGTAGGCAGTGCTGCAGATAGGGATCAGGTGTGATCTCTTGGTTTAGCAGGAAGCAGTCCTGTGTAGCACTAAGTATAGCCGAAGCAGAGTATGTTGCGACGGATGAGTAGGTTGCAGATGTATTGACCAAGCCATTGGCTAGAGTGCAGTTTGAGTACTTCAAAGAGAGGCTTGGTGCACTTCAGATCGAGGTTCCTTCCAAAGGGAAGTGATGAGTCTGGAAGATGCAGATGCACATGAGCTTTTCTGACATGGTTGATGCGTTCTCCCTTGGTCGTGATGTAATTACTGAGCCATTTTTCACATGGTGGTAGATGTGTTCTCCCATGGTGAAAAATTAAGGGCTGGAGCCTTCCCCGAATGGTGGTAGATGTGTTCCCCCATGTCGGTGGTGTAAATGCTGGATGATGTGCATCTGGGCTGTGCTTCGTGGACGATGAGATGATCTGAAGAGGACGATGCTATGATGACTAGGAGGATCATGGATGATGAGCATCAGGATGATGCTCTAGTTACTACTCTGTATATGTATATGCATCACGTTGGATGCTTGTTATGACCAGTTGGATCATTCATATATATATGCATCATGTTGGATGCTGGATATGATCAGTTGAATCATTTATGTATGTATGCATCATGTTGGATGATGGATATGATCAGTTGGATCATTTGTATGTATTTTGTATATGCATCATGTTGGATGCTTGGACCATGTATCTGTATATGTATCAGGTGGATACTGAGATCATGTATGTTGATATGTATCAGGTGGATACATTATGTGGATCATGTATCTATGTATGTATCAAGTGGATACATTGTATGATCAGGTAGATCATGTATGATGATATGTATCAGGTAGATACTTGGTATGCATCAGGTGGATGCATTGTATGATCAGGATGATCATGTGTACATCAAGATGATGTATGGTGAGTATCAAGATGATACTTTGTGGCCGTGGATAAGGTTGTGTAGATGAGCATGTCTGGGAGATCCTATAGGTTGGAGTTTTGTACCCGTAACAACCTGGGATGCTCTTTCGAGACATTGCTCTGGGAGGACATGTAATTTATGACCTGGGAGATCTTCAGGTCGGAGTTGTGTACGTGTAACATCCTGAGATGCTCTTGCGAGGTTTTGTCCTATGGCATGTAATTTTCTCCTGGGAGATCTGGACAGGATGAAAAAGGCCTCAGATGCTTCAGCCAGGTTTTGCCATGACCACATGTAATTTGCTCTTGGGAGATCTAGACAGTATGAAAAAGTCCTCAGATGCTTCAGCCAGGTTTTGTGGTGGACCACGTGTTATGTGCTCCTAAGAGATCTGACAGGTCGAGCTCTATGTTGGTAATAGCCTGGGATGCTTCAGCCAAGTTTTGTGGTGAGATTACATGTAATGTGCTCCTGGGAGATCTGATAGGTAGAGTTGTGTGCTCGTAACAGCCTGGGATGCTTCAGCCAGGTTTTTTGATGGGTCACATGTAATGTGCTCCTGGGAGATCCGACAGGTAGAGCTGTGTGCTCGTAATAGCCTGGGATGCTGCATCTAGGTTTTGTGACGCACGTAATAAGTCCCGAGGATTCCACAGTATGGCCAGTGACGACGAAGACCGACAGATGGTGGGCCTACATCCAGTATGAAAAAGGATTGGCTCTGTAGAACTTCCTATGAGGAGTAGATTTAGAGATTGATTGAGATAGTAGCAGCAATGACGATGATGATGACTCGGTGACGATTATCCAATGACGATGATCCAGAGAAATGACTTGTGCTAGAAGAATTGTGTCGAGAAATACCTTCCTAGTTAAGAGGGAGTGTTGATGTATATGTAACTTCGGAATGTATTTCACATATATGTATGTTTTATTCCTATAGAGATGTTATTATTCCTCTATATGGAAGTGTCGTCATTTATATTGTAAGTGTCGTAACTTATACTTGATGGGTTATTAGACCACCTTGTTGGGGTCGGCCCTGTATAAGTGATGTGGGTTAAAGGGTTATTATACCACACTATTGGGGGTCAACCATGTGGGTCAAAGGGTTATTAGACCACCCTAGTGGGGGTCGGCCCAGTCAGCATTATGTTAAGTGGTTAAGTTGAGGCCGACCTAGTTGAGTAAAGGTCAAGTCAAGTTAGTGTATAAATAGAGAGTGTGTCTTTCTCATTTTACACATTCTATTCTCTCACTCACACTTTGGAGAGTGGCGCACTTGTGGAGGAGGAGGCTCTGCTACTAGGAGAAGACTATCTCTTGTATTCTGGTTGTATCATTGCTCTATCTATCTCTGAGGAAGTTATTGGGGTTTTTCACCTTTATGGTTTTCCCCAAGTAAACTCGGTGTCTCTTGTGTGCTTGCATTATTATGTCCATGATTGATATGCTGTAGATTTGCTATACATGTTGTTCTCTCAGTTAAGATCCTAGATCAGATTGAAGTAAATTCTGAAAATTTAACACCATTTCCATCGTCGGAGGTGTTCACGGTGAGAATCAAGCTAATTTATGAAAATATTTTGATGCATTAACAAAAATTAATTTAAGCAATTATTAGTTTTCAATGAAATGATTGTTGTAAGTGTTGTAGGTTGGAATTGTTGAGAGGCTCTATAGATCCAGGACACCTGCCTCACGTTTCCCACTCGCATCAGAGGTGATTTATTTAAGATTCGAATTCTACATTTGTTTTATAATGTGGTAAATCTTGCAAATGCTTGAAAATGATGGTATCTTATATCATTTGTTCCAGAGCCTAGAGAGACGGTCTACTCCAAGATAGAGCAAGACTTGAGGAACTGGTAGCTTCAAGAGTAGGAAGATCAACTTTGGAGATGTGCCTGGGAGTGACGGGGGTGGTCACAATGCTTGACACACCATGTTATGTACGTTATCCATGATGTGGCACTTTTTTGCACCAGTTTCCATGTACTTTGTATATATGGCACGAGTTGCCATGTATTTTGGAACATTGTATGCACATTGGGAACCATGTTCCACTATTCGCCAGGATTGTATATGTTTGGATGAGCTTTGTCGCCTTGATGTACATGGATTTTTCAGTTATGTGATCTATATCGATGTTGTGTATATTAGTATCTTGTTGTATAATTTTGTTGTCTCATGTTGTGTGTATCATGATGTCATGTTGTCTAAATTTGGTTTTTACTTCTATCTATCCATGGCATGCGGTCTTAAGTTTTGGTACTAATGATGTCCATGCATTAGTTGATAATGTGAATCAACCTGAAGCTTACCTAGATCTTAGAATAGAAGTTGGATATCATAGTTCATCTTGGTTTATCTTTCCACATGTAAAATCTTGTAATGGTATCTATGTTAAGAAAACATTATAAAAATAGTCTAACTGAAACAAAATCATATGTGAGAATCAATCTAAAAGAAAACGGAATAAATGGATGGAAAAATCACACCTCATGGCACATAAGATATATATTGGCAACTTGAGTACTAGGAAAATAATACTTAAAAATAGAAAATGTCCATTGTTGTCAAAAGGTTAGAATGATATCCGACATGATTTTTAATAGCTCTACATAATGAGATCCAAAATGTCCATACTCTACATAATGAGATGTCGTCACTAGTATTTATATTGACCATTTTGTCTACTTAAGATCATGCAACAAATTAATAATCAAGTTATGGAATCATTTCTTAATCAATTGTCACCATACAAATAGGACAACCTTGAGCACAATGTATAGCTAGCTCATTAATTCTCACTCACAGATATAGCCACCTTTGATTTGATGACCATCACATCCACTACCAATTACAATTAGGACTTCCTTAATTTATCATTATGTGATAGCGATCTAATATTATGTAGACATGTTGACTTAAACACATATAGTTGACATTACAATAAATGACTACTATGAGGTGTACTTGTGAGGTTATATCCACCTCAACACACCAACTCGTTACCCCAATACCCCAAATGCTTTCAAATTATTTCTAGAATGTATTTAGGGGTATTAGGACATCCTAATTGATCTACTAGACACTCATACACTTGTTAAAGACATTTAGGACTTGCATTACATCAATGGAGTCACACGTACACCCTCACCAAGTTGCATGCATCCATTAGTGTGCCATCAACACTCGAACATGTAAGCATTACTACATGTTGGACTAAGCTTTACTAATGTTATGATAATATTAGGTTTTCCATCCATTGAGAAGGTTCTCATAGGTGTGCATATCCACCATATAAAAATATTCATGGTGCATGTTATTTCAAACCATTAGGTTTCTAAATTAGGTATCTGGTGCTAGGTACAACGGTTTTCTAGTTGATGATGGACCCTTTCTATATAGATGAGATACTATTCATATATGTGTAAAGTGATTTGGATTCAAATGTATGGACATGGATATACATGTACAATGAAAATGATTTACTTTTTATATGTATTATAATTTAGGGCTAGATCTTAGGCTACATAATAGGGTTTCATTGTGATTAGAATACAAACTAGGTTTTATGCTACCAACTAGGGTTTTTAGGCTAGGCTCTCATGTTTCTAGGCTAGGATCGAAGCTCTAGGGTCACCATCTTAATGTTTAATTCCACTATCATGACATCATTCTCACCAATACCATGCCCACTACTACAATCACCATCAAGCCTCTCAATCCCACTTTGTACATTTCCAATACTTCCAAGTTAAAATGTATAGGTCTTGTTGCTAAAATATTTTCACTTATCTATTCACATAGACAAATCCACTTTTGTGAAATATTTATTGTAGCTTGGTACGAATGCAAGTTCACATGCAATAATAGTTGAGAAATCCAAAACATCCTACACCTTGGAAAAACAACCTTATTAATATTCTTTTGACTAAGGAAGGGGAGAACATCATAGTACAGTCTCAATAGCAATGTGTTTTTAATGAATAGCCTCTATAAGGGGCATACTATATTTATCTGGTCTTTAAAGCCAAGTCATTTGGAATAGAATGTCATAATTTCAATTACACCATTAATGCAACGTGTTGAAATTGATTGTTTTGTTTTGTTGCATTACATGTGGTCAAACATTAACTTCCATGAGTTATTCTTTAATAAATAAAAAATATCAAATGATATTTTTTTTAAGTCTAACTTCATTGCTGAAGGGTTATTTTGTCACTAAAACTTCGTGTCAAGGGCAATGTAAAAATTCAAAACGTAAAAAAAAATTAGTTTGAAGGGAGGAGATGAAATGGAATTCCAATGCGAAATGCCATTGCCAAGAATTGAAATCTTCTCATGATCAATGCTTTGTGCATATTGGCTTGCATGAGTATTTCATGTTGACCAAATTTTATCTACACAATGCTACCAATACATGCCATCATCAAATAAGTTCCATCATCAACATATCCATTATCATCATCTTCATCATCAACATCAACATCATCTTCTCCATCATCATCATCTTCTCCATCATCCTCATCAACATCTCCATCATCATCATTGTCTCCATCATCATCATCATCATCTTCATCACCGTCATCATCAACGTCTTCATCATCATCACCATCTTCATCATCATCACCATCTTCATCATCATTGTCATCTCTAGGTTCCTCATCAACATCTCCATCATCATCATCATCATCATCTTCATCACCATCACCATCATCATCAACATCTTCATGATCATCACAATCATCATCAACATCTTCATCATCATTATCATCTATAGGTTCCTCATCAACATCTCCATCATCATCATCTTCTCTGTCATCATAAACATCTCCATCATCATCATCTTCTCCATCATCCTCATCAACATCTCCATCATCATCATATTCTCCATCATCATCATCATCATCATCTTCATCACCATCACCATCATCATCACCATCTTCATCATCATCATCATTGTCATCTCTAGGTTCCTCATCAACATCTCCATCGTCAACATCTTCTCCGTTATCATCATCATCATCTTCATCACCATCACCATCATCATCAACGTATTCATCATCATCACCATCATCATCACCATCATCATCACCATCATCATCATCATCATCATCATCAACATCAACATCTTCATCATCATTTCCATCTCTAGGTTCCTCATCAACATCTCCATCATCATCATCTTCTTCATCATCATCATCATCTTCATCACCATCACCATCACCATCATCATCAATGTCTTCATCATCATCACCATCTTCATCATCATTTTCATCTCTAGGCTCCTCATCAACATCTCCATCATTATCATCTTCTTCATCATCATCATCATCATCTTCATCACCATCACCATCACCATCATTTTCAACGTCTTAATCATCATCACCATCATCATCATGATCACCATAAGTACCCGGTGGATGATTTTCCAAAGTTGACCCCCGTGTGCAAAAATTGCACACTCCTATACTAAGAAAAACCCTAGTTTCCAAGATGGACATACAAGGAGACACCTGGGCCATGGGACAAGAGGAGAGGGGCACATCTAGCACTATCCATGTGTCCTGAATCCAACGGATTCGACGGTTTGTCGATCAGAGCCACGGTCATCATTCTATGGCTAGTTCTGTCTCGCATCCAAAAGGCCTTCAGGGACACTTGCTGGATACTTGCCAGGGGCATAGAACTCCAACTATGCAACAAAACTGGGTTTCGGGGAGTCCTGCAAGCATGTATGGGTAGGCTCCGGCTGGGAACCTTGGCCATAAGTGCTTGGTGGATGATTTTGCAAATTTGACCCCCGTGTGCAAGAATTTCACACTCCCTTACTTAGAAAAACCCTAGTTTCCAAGATGGACGTACAAGGTGACACTGGGGCCATGGGACCAGAGGAGAGGGGCACCCCTAACACTATCCCGATGTCCTGAATCCAATGTAGTCGACAGTTTGTCGATCAGAGCTACGGTCCTCATTCTATGGCTCGTTCTGTCTCGCATCAAAAAGGCCTTCAGGGACACCTGTTGGATACTTGTTGGGGGAATAGAACTCCAACTGTGCAACAAAACCCGGTTCTGGGGAGTCCTGCAAGTGTGTCTGGGTAGGTTCTGGCTGCGAACACTAGCTATAAGTGCCTAGTGGATGATTTTCCAAAGTTGACCCCCGTGTGCAAGAATTGCACACTCCCTTACTAAGCAAAACCCTAATTTCCAAGATGAATGTACAAGGTGACATTGGGACCATGAGACCGGAGGAAAGGGGCACCCCTAGCACTATCCTAGCATCCTGAATCCAACAAAGTCGACGGTTTGTCAATCGAAGCCATGGTCGTCATTCTATGGCTCGTTTCGTCTTGCATCCAAAAGGCCTTCAACGACACCTGCTGGATACCTGCCAGAGGCATAGAACTCCAACCGTGCAATGAAAACGGGTTTCGGGGAGTCCTAAAAGTATGTCTGGGTAGGTACCAGCTGGGAATGCTATCCATAATTGCCCGGTGGATGATTTTCCAATGTTGACCCCCGAGTGCAAAAATTGCACAGCCTTATTGAGAAAAACCCTAGTTTCCAAGATGGACGTACAAGGTGACACCAGGGCCATGGGACCCGAGGAGAGGGGCACCCCTGACACTATCCTGGCATCCTGAATCCAAGGAAGTTGATGGTTTTTCAATCGGAGCCACGGTCGACATTCTATGGCTCGTTCTGTCTCGCATCCAAAAGGCCTTCTAAGACACCTACTAGATACCTGCCAGGGGCATGGAACTCCAACTGTGCAACAAAACTGGGTTCCAGGGAGTCCTGCCAGTGTGTCTAGGTAGTTTTTGGCTGGGAATGCTAGCCATAAGATCCCGGTGGATGAATTTCCAAATTTGACCACCGTGTGCAAAAATTGCACACTCCCTTACTGAGAAAAACCCTAGTTTCCAAGATGGATGTACAAGGTGACACCGAAGCCTCTAGATCAGAGGACAAGGGCACCCCTAGCACTATCCTGGCATCTTGAATCCAATGGAGTTGACGGTTTTTTGATCAGAGCCATGGTTGTCATTCTATGGCTCGTTCTGTCTTGCATTCAAAAGGCCTTTAGGGACACCTGTTGGATACCTACCTGAGGCATAGAACTCCAACCGTGCAACAAAACTGGGTTCCGGGGAGTCCTGCAAGTGTGTCTGGGTAGATTATGGCTGGGAGCGATAGCCATAAGTGCTCGGTGGATGATTTTCCAAAGTTGACCCTATTTGCAAAACTTGCACACTCCCTTACTAAGCAAAAATCTAGTGTCCATGATGGACCTACAAAAGGACACTAGGGCCACGGGACCAGAGGAGAGGGGCACCCCTGGCACTATCCCGGCATCTTGAATCTAATGGAGTTGATGGTTTTTCGATTAGAGCCATGGCCGTCATTCTATGGATCGTTCCGTATCACATCCAAAAGGCCTTCAGGGACATGTGTTGGATACCTGCCGGGGGCATAGAACTCCAAACGTGCAACAAAACTTGGTTCCGGGGGGTCATGAAAGTGTGTCTGGGTAGGTTTCGGTTGGGAATGCTAGCGATAAGTTCCTGGGGGATGATTTTCCAAAGTTGACCACCGTTTGCAAAAATTGCACACTCCCTTATTGAGAAAAACCCTAGTTTCCAAAATGAACCTACAAAAGGACACTAGGGCCATGAGACTAGAGGACAGGGGCACACCTAGCACTATCCTAGCGTCTTGAATCCAACGGAGTCAAAGGTTTGTCGATTGGAGCCATGGTCGTTATTCTATGGCTCACTTTATACCTTTTTCTCCAATATAAGCACATTCCTTGCATATAGAATCAATATTCTATTTCTGAAATCCCTTCTCATTGTTAAAAGCTATTAAGGTCGCATGAGCACCTACGCCAATGACATCTTCAGTTGTAATGACAAAATCCACGGAAGGTTCCACATGTGGTTCATAGTCATTGTCCTTCGCATTCTGCACCCAAAACAAAACACTAATCTTACCATGGAAACAGAGAAAACATATAAGATTATAAAATTACTACTAAAATTGTAACTCAGTAATTACCTAAATTAACTCCATCAAAAAATGCACATCCCTGGTGTATAATTCAGCAGATAATTGTTTAACTATTTGATGTAAATCTTCTATAAGTGGATTTTCTTTTTCCCCAACACATAACTTGTCTTTCCTGAACTTTTCAATATGTTCCTTGGGGGTCACCATAAATGTCACCAAACACAATCCACAGTAAAATCCTTTATCACCGAACACAATTCATCATAGAATCTTGTTGGTAAAACCTGTCATTAAAAAAATAAAAATAAAAACCCAAGTTAGTATAAGCGGACGTGAAAATAAAGAATAGAGTTGCATGGCCCGAGTCACTTGAATCATGACGAATTATTTTTCTTCAATCCTATGCAAATACTATTCCTTGGATTTCTAGCAATGTTAACAAGTGCTTTATAGTAATTTAATAAACAATTTTATGGTAATTTAATAAGTGACGGCTGGTAGAATTTGCATCTTTTCAGTCATTGCGACAAACAACTTTTAAGGTACGCTAAACTTGTGTTAATGGTGTTTTTCTTTTAGGTAGAATTTGCAATTTTTGTATCTAAAATTTTATTCAATAATGATTTAACATAGACCATTACAAATTTACAAGCAAAGATATGTTTTAGTTAATTAATTTTCCTATTGTTCAAATTGTCATTTTTTTGCTGTCTAATGAATTTCAAAGAACGGTACTAAAATCTCGATTACATGGTAAAACAAATGTTGCCATTTCATGAGATAAATGATATTTTCTTTATCTTTGATTAATAGGGTGCTTTAGTCTATGTGCAGATTTTGGAAAAGTGAAGAATATGAACAAGGCCTAACAATAAATTTGTTTAATTTTCAAACCAAAGCAGAATTTGTATTGATGAAACCCTAAAGCTACTGGACATTTTCAAATGTCTACAGTCTACAATCTATGGTATCTTGAATACTCTATTATTTGGCGTGGATAGGTTTGTCAACCTCAACTCAAATTCCATGAATGGTATGATGAACAAGTAGTTATGATATGAATCAGATGGATTTTGTTTGAGAACAATCAAACCCACGACCTAGAGAAATAGCTCAGGTTTCTCCTCTGTTGTTACGGTTAGCCTCAAATTCGTGAAAGTCCTAAGCTACTTTAGCACCCAAACCGTCGCTCCATTCGCGAATCCGTCGATTCCAGTGGGTCTAGGGCATCGGGTTTTAGCTAGGGGACCCCCCACACCATGCCTCGAACACCCAGAAGCAGTGCCAATGAGCCATCTCTGGAGCTAGAGTTTTGCTCACTGAAGGCCTTTCAAATATTGCTCAAGGAGGTAATTTCTCATCCGGACACCCCTAGGTAGGTGTGGCTACCATGGACAGGTCCTATATGGCCACGTGAACCTCTGTGAGCCGACAAAATCCAATTCTTTTCGTCGGTTTGGGTTCCGTGGCCTCGGAGCAAATCCTCAAGGTGTCCCTGAATGGCCTAGGGGTTCCTGACTAGAATGCCTGTAGAACCCAAACAGTGGATCCATTCATGAATCCATCGATTTTGGGTGGGTCCGGGGCATCTGTTTTTAGCTAGGGGCCCCCCCACACCGTGCCTTGAAGACCTGGAAGTAGTGCCAATGAGCCATCTTCGGAGCTAGGGTTTTGCTTAGTTAAGGCCTTTCAAATATTGCTCAGGGGGGCATTTCTCATCCGGAGGCCCCCGGGTGCACGTGGCCACCGTGGACAAGTCCCATATGGACACGTGGACCTATGGGAGTCGATGGAATCCATGTCCGCTCACCGGTCTGGTTTCTGTGGCCCTAGAGAAAATCCTCAGGGTGTCCCTGAATGGCCCCGGGGTGCCCAACTAGAATGCCCGTAGCACCCAAACCATGACTCCATTCGTGAATCCGTCAATTGCGGTAGGTCCGGGGTGCTAGGTTTCAGCTAGAGGACCCCCCACACTGTGTCTTGAAGACTCGGAAGCAGTGCCAATGAGCCATCTTCGGAGCTAGGTTTTTGCTCAATGAGGGCCATTCCAAATTTGCTTAAGGGGGCCATTTCTCGTCCGGAGACTGCCGGGTAGGCATGGCCACTGTGGATAGGTCTCATATGGCCATGTGGACCTATGGGAGCCAATGGAATCCAAGTTTTCTCACCAATTTGGGTTCCGTGGCCCCGGAGCAAATCATCAAGGTGTCCCTGAATGGTCCCGGGGTGTCCGACTAGAATGCCCATAGCACCCAAACCATGGATCTGTTCGCGAATCTGTCAATTCCGATGGGTTCGGGATGTCGGGTTTCAACTAAGGGACTCCTCACGCAGTTCCTTGAAGACCCAGAAGTGGTTCCAATGATCCATCTCTGGAACCCGATTATGTTGCATGGTTGGACTTCTATGCCCCCGAAAGATATCCAGTAGGTGTCCCTGAAGGCCTTTTGGATGCGAGACAAAATGAGCCATAGACTGATGACCATGCCTCCGATCAAAAAGCCATTGCCTCTGTTGGATTCAAGATGACGGGATAGTGCTAGGGGTTTCTCTCTCCTCTGGTCCAGTGGCCCTGGTATCACCTTGTACATCCATCCTGGAAACTAGTGTTTTGCTTAGTAAGGGAGTGTGCAAGTCTTGCACACGGGGGTCAAATTTGCAAAATCATCCACCAAGCACTTATGGCCAGCTTCCCCAGTCGAAACCTACCCAAACACATTTGTAGGACTCCCCAAAACTCGATTTTGTTGCATGCTTGGAGTTCTATGCCCACGGCAGGTATCCAGCAGGTGTCCCTAAAGGCCTTTTGGATGCAAGACGGAATGAGCCATAGAATGACTGTGGCTCCAATCGACAAACCGTCGAATCCATTGGATTTAGGAAGCTGGGATAGTGCTAGGGGTGCCCCTCTCCTCTGGTCCTGTGGCCCCTTTGTCACCTTGTACGTTCATCTTGGAAACTAGGGTTTTGCTCAGTAAGGGAGTGTGCAATTCTTGCACACGGGAGTCAAATTTGCAAAATAATCCACCAGGCACTTATGGCCAGCGTTCCCAGTTGGAAACTACCCAGAAACACTTGTAGGACCCCCTAGAACCTGGTTTTGTTGCATGGTTGGAGTTCTATGCCCCCGACAGGTATCCTGTAGTTGTCCCTAAAGGCCTTTTGGATGCGAGATGGAACGAGCCATAGAATGACGACCGTGTCTCCGATCGACAAACCGTTGACTTCGTTGGATTCAAGACATTGGGATAGTGCTACGGGTGCCCCTCTCCTCCGATCCCATGGCCCCGGTGTCACCTTGTATGTCCATCTTGGAATTTAGGGTTTTGCTCAGTAAGGGATTGTGTAATTCTTGCACACGGGGGTCAAATTTGCAAAATCATCCACCGGGCACTTATGGTGATGATGATGATGATGGTGATGATGATGAAGATGTTGATGATGATGGTGATGGTGATGGTGATGAAGATGATGATGATGATGACGAAGAAGATGATGATGATGACAAAGAAGATGATGATGATGGAGATGTTGATGAGGAGCCTAGAGATGACGATGATGATGAAGATGGTGATGATGATGAAGACATTGATGATGATGGTGATGGTGATGGTGATGGTGATGAAGATGATGATGATGGTGATGAAGAAGATGATGATGATGGAGATGTTGATGAGGAACCTAGAGAGGACAATGATGATGAAGATGTTGTTTTTGATGATGATGATGGTGATGGTGATGGTGATGAAGATGTTTATGATGATGGTGATGGTGATGAAGATGATGATGATGATGACGGAGAAGATGCTGATGATGGAGATATTGATGAGGAACCTAGAAATGACAATGATGATGAAGATGTTGATGATGATGATGATGGTGATGATGATGAAGACGTTGATGATGATGGTGATGGTGATGAAGATGATGATGATGATGACGAAGAAGATGATGATGATGGAGATGCTGATGAGGAACCTAGAGATGACAATGATGATGAAGATGGTGATGATGATGAAGATGGTGATAACGATGAAGACGTTGATGATGATGGTGATGGTGATGAAGATGATGATGACAGAGATGTTGATGAGGAACCTAGAGAGGACAATGATGATGAAGATGGTGATGATGATGAAGACATTGAGGATGATGGTGATGGTGATGAAGATGATGATGACAGAAATGTTGATGAGGAACCTAGAGATGGAAATGATGATGAAGACGGTGATGATGATGATGATAATGATGATGATGATGATGAATACATTGATGATGATGGTGATGGTGATGGTGATGGCAGAGAATATGATGACGACAGATATGTTGATGAGGAACCTAGAGATGACAATGATAATGAAGATGATGATGACAGATATGTTGACGAGAAACCTAGAGATGACAATGATGATGAAGATGTTGATGATGATGATGTAGGTCTAAAGCCTCCCTCAAGGACATTTCCAACCATTAGGTGACAATGATGAACATGTTAGTGCTACTCAATTAGATGATGAAGTAGCTAAAGACAATATGGAAGTTGTTGCATCACATGAACCACATACATATTCTCTAGAACCGATTCAAAATGACACTATTCAATTGAATGTGATTGAAAGTTGTCGAGTGGCAAGAATCGTCAATGAAAAAATGACATTTCAAAGCCAAAAACCCTAGCATGAATGGTTATCATAAGCCATGATGAATATGAATATGAATATTTTTACTAATGCTAATGAAAAAAGCCTTAACATGCCCTCATTTCCAACATATTTGAACAACAATGAAATTATCCATTATTATGTGGATGAAGGCAATAAAGAACCAACTCAAGAAGATAATGAAGAAGAATCATAGCTCCCAAATGATCCTCATATTCATCCAAGTTCTAGATTAGTTTCTAAGGGTTAGATTAGTGTTTCTAGGGCAAGTTTAGGTTTCTAGGACTAGATTAGGTTTATAGTATTCTAGCTTAGTTTTCCAGTGTTAAATTAGTGTTTTTAGGGTTAGTATAGCTTTTTAGGATTTCTAGGGCTATATTATGTTTGTAGGGTTATATTAGTGCTTCTAGGGTTAATCATGCATGAATAAACAATCACATGGCTATAAATCACAACTTAATCATAACTCATACATAAAACAAACAATATAAGATATAAGATATAAAATTACTATCTAACATGAATAACATTATGTTAGGAACCCATGTCTTTACTTTGTTAGTATATTGTTGTTGGACGCATATGCTTTGTAAGTCGTCCCATAGTATTTGTTGATCCATAGTTTGCGTTATTGTTGTTGGCACATATGCTTTGTAAGTCGCCCATAGTTTTTTTGATCCATAGTTTGTATTGGCCCATGGTTTTGACTCATAGTATTGGCGCCTAGACTTAGCCCATGGTTTGTATTAGGCCATGGTTTGTATTGACACATAGTATTGGCGCCTAGACTTGGTATATAAGTGTGTGTTGAGGCCTATGAAGGCACCATGAAGTTAATTGTATTGAGCTTGGTCAAAGGAGGTTGCCCCCTTGAAGTGGCCAGTGATCAATATAAAAGTGATTTTGAGTTCTATTATTTCTGATATCTTGTGTATTTGCATTAATTAATTATTGCAGGTTCTTCACATCTGGTATCAGAGCACTTTCTTGGGCTCACTAGGTGAAATTTCTACCAAATTTTTTTTTCGCATCTCTTGCAGGTTCGGATTTGGGAATAATCCCTATCCGCTTTACTGTGGGAAGTACTTGGGCATAAGCCCTAAAACTCATTGTGAGGAGTACCACAGGAACCCTAAAGTAGTTGGCCCATTGAGAGGACCTGCCAGTGAAAAGGGCAACGACCCCTACCTGATTGACTAGTTCCTACCTATGAGGTAAACCAAGAGCTGTCGTTTATGGCAAAGCGGTTATCAGTTTTACCTGAGCCGTGGAGTGAGGGGTACTACCCCAATACGCAAGCTGTCAGACAGCATTGGTGGCCAAGTGAAACCCCTGAAATGTTAGGAAGCCACACATACTTGGGGTCCATATCTATTTTCAGTTGAATTGTTGTCGATCACTTCTACGTCATTTCAGATCCAGCCATTCACATCCATTCTGAAAGCCATTCCAGATCCAGCCGTTTCAGATCTATTTCAGATCTAGTCATTTTCGATCCATTCGGTGCCATTTCAGATCCCTCTGTTTCTGCTCACTTCCGGACCGTTGCAGATCTATCTGTTTCAGATCCCTTCCGAGTTGTAGCCGCTCCATTCTGGAAAAAAAAAAGACTAGAAAATTCCATTTTTTCTCCATATCTCTCTTGTTTTAACACCATTTCCCTTGAAACTTCTCTGACACCCCTGCAATCCCATTCTATATATTTCATTCCCGAGGACCCTATCCCACATTCGACTTCCCAACACCCGAAATCTCACATTGTCTATTTCTAGGGTTTTCCATAACTTCTTCGATTTTCACCCGATCGCCTTCAAATTTTACCACAGAGTTCCTTTTCTAATTATGCTTCTTTGTCCCTCTCTACCAAATTTTCTCATTCTTTCACCCTACTTCTGAAGTCCCCCTTTTTTGCTTTCCTATCCTTTTGATAGTGTCCAAAATCTAGTCAAACCCCAATCACCCATCAGATTTTTTCCCCAATCCACAGATTTTTTCCCCAATCCAAATTTCCCTTTACTAAGTCAACTTCTGTTTATGTTTTTCTTACCATTCCGAAAAGAAAAAAGAAAAAAATTCAAAAATTCTTAGCCTCCATCTTCAGCATTCAGCCATGAACAATAACTGACAGCCAAAATCTTTTGCAGCCACCGGGTTCTCTTCTTCCAACGATTTTCGTGGGCCAAAGCTTGATTTTCCTCGCTTCAATGGTACTGATCCAACTGGATGGATATACCGAGCAGAAAAATATTTCAGTCTGCATAATACTTTTGATGTCCAGAAAGTTCCACTTGCATCCTTTCATTTGGAACAGGAAGCCCTTCAATGGTACCGTTGGTACATCAAAGCTCATCCCGAGCCAAACTGGACAAATTTTTGCCAACTCCTTTTGCTACGATTTGGTCCTAGTGCTTTTGATCACTTCACAGGAGAACTCACTAAACTTCACCAAATGGGCACAGTGAGAGAGTATCAGACATAATTTGAGAAACTGGCCAATCACACAGAAGGATTGTCTGATGAATTCTACAAGAGTTGTTTTATCAGTGGTCTCAAGGATGAAATCTGCTTAGAGGTCAAAATTTTCTGTCCCAACACAATGATGGAAGTCTTAGGGTTGGCTAAGTTGGTAGAGGACAAGATCGCAGCTCAACAACGCTCCAAACCCACCTTCGTTCCCTTCAGAAGTATGGGTTCCCAATGACCTCCCATCACGCTTGCTCCTTAGCCAACTCCTATCAAGCATTTGTCTGAAACAGAGATGCAGGCACACCAAGAAAAAGGGCTTTGTTATAATTGTGAAGAGAAATTCACTTGGGGACATAGATGTGCTCAACAAAAGCTCTATCTCTTGGATGTGGATTCTCCGCCTGCCTCAGATCTTGGTGAAGAAGCTACAGATACAGTAGATAATCAGGTCGACATTCAACACCCGCCTGTTGACACCCCATCTCAGGATGACCCACCCGAGATCTCTCTCCATGCTGTAACCGGCATCACCACCCCACCAACAATGCGGGTCAGGGGATACTTCAAGAAGCTCCCTCTTACCATACTCATTGATTCTGGTAGCACTCATAACTTCATTGACCCTCAGATTGCCAAACAAGCTGATTGTTTTGTCCATCCTTGCTCCAACTTTGAATTCATGGTTGCCAATGGGGGCACCTTACCTTGCAAGGGGAAGTGTCACAATGTGCGTATCTCTATGGAAGATTATAACCTACACTCTGACATGTTTTCCTTGTCCATAGGTGGATGTGATGTGGTTTTGGGCATTCAATGGTTATGCACACTTGGCCCCATCTTATGGGATTTTGATGAACTTTGGATGCAGTTTTAAGTCAATGGGACACAATACAAATTTATGGGCTTACAACCAGGGTCTCTCCGCATCATCAGTTCACATCGCCTAGAAAAGATCCTTAATAAGAATTCACATGGTGTCATTGCACATCTCCATTCCCTTCAGATGCACCCACCAATGGTCTCCACTGCTTCCTTGGGTAGATATGCATGTGTCTTTGTTGCACCAGTGGGCTTGCGGCCTTCACGAGACCTTTCCAGTAAGCATTTCCCCACATCTACATCTCAGTAAGACATGATGGCTATTTTGCATACAATACAGAAGTGGCAGCCATCCCTATTGGGGAATTATTTATGCATCAAGACTGATCTCCAGAGTCTGGAAACTTTCTTGGAACAACGGGTCTCCTCCCCAACACACCTGAAATGGGTTATCCAACTCATGGGTTATGACTATGCGACCACTTACCGTAAGGGTAAGGACAATATGGTGGAAGATGCTCCTCCTCGCACATTTGATGACCTAGTTTCTCTTACAGCTATTTCTTTTCTTTTTCCAAATTGGTTTCAATCTGTTCAACGGGGCTATCTCTTCTATGAACTCCATGCTTCTTCATCAGTAGGGCACTCTGGGTTCCTCAAAATGTATGACCAAGAACAATGTAACCTCTTTTGGCAGGGACTCAAAATGACAATTCAATGGATGGTGGTTGACTGTGATACTTTCTAGGTCAACAAGGGTGAAACGACCCTCCTTTCGGGACTGCTTGAACCCTTGCCCATCCCTCCACAGATTTGGACAACTATTTCTATGGATTTCCTAGAAGTGCTCCAATGGTATAGTACCACATCTCAAAGGACACCATATGAAGCAGTCTCTGGACATGCACCACTAGTTCTTCTTCCATACACCTTCAGCAACTCCCCAGTTCAGGAAATTGACTCAATTCTTCGAAACTGTGATCAGCTTCTTCTCATTCTGCAGGACAATCTTCACATGGTAAGAATTCGACTGAAACAACAAGCTGATCAGCACCGTTCTGAGTGCACTTTTCACATCGCTGATATGGTTCTTCTTCATCTACAGCCTTTCACGCAATCCTCCCTGAAACTCCAAAGGCACCAGTGGCTCGGAATGCAACCCAAGGATACTACAGGGGACCCACTCCTTCAGATTCTGCATCAATTTCCACATCTAAAGCTTTGAGGACAAAGCTTTTGCTAAGGGAGAGGAGATGTTAGGAACCCATGTCTTTACTTTGCTAGTATATTGTTGTTGGACACATATGCTTTGTAAGTCATCCTGTAGTATTTGTTGATCCATAGTTTTTGTTATTGTTGTTGGCACATATGATTTGTAAGTCGCCCATAGTTTTGTTGATCCATAGTTTGTATTGGCCCATGGTTTTGACTCATAGTATTGTCGCCTAGACTTATCCCATGGTTTGTATTAGCCCATGGTTTGTATTGACACATAGTATTGACCCATGGTATTGGCGCCTAGACTTAGTATATAAGTGTGTGTTGAGGCCTATGAAGGCACTGTGAAGTTAATTGTATTGAGCTTGCTCAAAGGAGGTTGCCCCCTCGAAGTGGCCCGTGATCAATATAAAAGTGATTTTGAGTTCTATTATTTCTGATATCTCATGTATTTGCATTAATTAATTATTGCAGGTTCTTCACACATTAATCATGCATGAATAAACAATCACATGGCTATAAATCATAACTTAATCTTAACTTAGACATCAAATAAACAATATAAGATAATGATATCAAATAAACTATCTAACATGAATAACATTAATCGTGCATGAATAAACAATCACATGGCTACACTATGTAACTCAATCAATTAGGCCTTCTAGATCCTCTAGATTTTTTTTTGTCTCGAACAACCTCTCGTCCTCTACATGAGGTAGTAAGTAACATACCTTGTTTGATGTCTTCATTTACATTGTTTGCAGTTGGATGTTTGTACCGACGATGAGGTGCGTAAAGTGATACACCCGTGAACCTGGTCTATAATCCGTGTATGTGTAGCCATTTCTCTTTGGTCCCTTCCCATCTACTATAAGTTATTCCCCCTGAACAACCATCGATCCATTTAGAAAGGTAATGCCTTCACTATTGGTTAATGATGCGAGGAGGGTTTGCTTCCCGTGGATGCATCGTGCCAATCAATAATTTGTCCCAATTGCACTATGTGTCGGGGCAACAACTGGGCACGGGGGCTTCACTCAAAAAACCACTATCATAGCACATTCATTCGTGGCATATGAAACAATACCCATAATTTCATTAAATATTGGAAAATACCTTCCAAAATCACTTTTTTAACCCCCTCCCAATATGCCTTCCCAATTAAAAAAAAACCCTATTTTCACTAAATATTGTATGTATCAATTTTTTCATTAACATTTTTATACCCCTTTATATTTCTACCTAGTATATTGATATGGTACCCCTCTTATGACCCCACATGCATTCTACAATGCACCTTGCTTCTTTCGATGTCTATTGTGGATGCACATTACTTCACCCACAATGAAATTACTCGACCACATATCATTATGATTTGAAACATCTAATGGTCTAATGAAGAGATAGGAGATCACTTCTTGTATGTCACTAGAGCCAATGCACATAGTACAACATTTAGATTGCATGTTAGAGTTCTGCAATCGCTGACTAAGCCTATTGTGGGCTAGGTATGCAAGCCCCTAGGGCATGTAACAAGATCTAGGAGGCTGACTAAACCTCCCAAGTCCTGTAATCGGCACTAGTGGTTGGGTATTCAAGCCCCCAAGGCCTATTAAGGGCCTATAACAAGCACTGGAGGCGTAGAGCCTCCCAAGGCTATTGGTAACAACTGGATGAGTGTTATTGGTAACAATTGGCTGTCAATGACCACTGTCTCTCGACTATGATCGACTAGAAACCCACTTCACCATGAAACCCTTTGGCCTCAAGCATGCCTCAAGACATCATTTCCCTGCGTACTGGTAAGCCCAAGCTTTGCCTCAACCCAATTTCTCATCCAGCCATGATCTCATTTAGCGGATATTTGTCATCCCGCCCATATAAAAAAGACCCCAAAGTATTTTTGTATTGTTACATTAAATAAAAAAACCCTTTGCCCCTTAATATATAAGCAATATAATTTTTAGGCTTTCATCAATATTTAATACCGCAATATGAATGAACGTGGTATTATATTGCCTTCTAGTGAAGCCCCCGTGCAACTGTGTAGATGTGTCCTGCAAAAATGCATTTTAAGGTCATATTCCAACAAGTAGTGGTTTGATAACTTGGATAATTACAAAAACAAGGAGGGAACCTAGATATGCATGCATAAATGTTTACCTGGCTGTACAAGATCACAGATATGATCATATTCATTTGAAATAGAGGACTGGCCTTCCTCGAACTGGATTGTTTCAACAATTGCACGTGGGTCCACTGCAAGTGATACATGATCCCATTCATCAACCCAATCCATTGATTCGCACTCATCCCACTCACAACTGCTGCAAGACCCACAAAAGCAAGCAATTTTTCGCGTTCATATTTCAAATAAGGGGTTGTTTGAAATATGAGTGCCTTGCATAGTAATACAACTATACGAATGCAATCGATCTATATCAACTACATTTCAGAAATTTCTGACAACATGTCCTCTACCTGTTGATATGTGTTGCTCTGTGGTTTGATCTGACATTTTTTCTTTGCACCACCGAATTGTGGATTCGGCATTCTGAATATGAGGGCATCCCATGCATCTCATCTCCTCCTTTTGTAGGGAAGTTTTGAGACATGCTCCAGCCCCATCGTGCTCTCCCTTTCCATGCCCGGTCTCAAAATGGTTCCATACATGCAGCACATCATAAGTTTTGTGCAAAATACTCAACCATTAGAAAACACGTGCATTTTAGAATTGGCCTGCACAACCATTTGACCATATCTAATGCTGATCCATCTGCATACCTCTCTCCTTCAGCTGATCATAGACAATTTTGAAGCAATGCTGCACATAATCCAGGTTGTGGCACCTGTTGTCACTAATGTAGAAGTTGGTCTCTTTCAATATTATCCTCATGTCATTGTTGCTCTCTGGCGCGTGCTTATACGTGATGTGGACCATTATGCTAACTTGGTCTGAATGGTAGTATTGAATTTGAATCTCATTCTGTGGCTGTAGGGTGTAGTTTTCCGCAAAGTCCACAACCGACAATATTGTGCCATTGGGAAAGGTGTCCTTGCACTGTCTGTACTGTTCATTCTGCCATTGTTCTACATGGGCATGTTGTACATACTGCTCGGTCTTTTGGTAGAATCCCTTCATGAATTTGCAAATTTGTATTTGGTGCCACAAAACCAAGGGCATTAATACAACGTGACATTTTCAATTTGAATATATATGTATAAATTCAACATGTACATTATGAAAGTATGCAAACTTAGATTACCTGTGACTTCACCAATGCAATTTTTTTGCTTTCCTTCAAACTATCTACTTGATATGTTATGTACTGGAAGTTCTGCATTTCTACTGACATCCTCCCAAATTTGTGTTCCACAGTTGAGTGGATGCAATGGCTCAATACTGCAAATCCACTGCAGCTAGAACATGTCCCATATAAACATGATCTTTTATAATATTTTTTTTCCAGCAGGTCTTGGATACATTTTGCTATATATAAATTCTCTAGATGCATTCGGTGGTTGTAACAATGGAAAATCCTACACAATGTTAGTATGCAAACCACAAAATATGTGTCTATATGTATCATAATAGTACTCAAATTCTACATGGTATCTACAACAACATGAATTGCGATCAATGCAAATTCTAACATACCAGTGTTTGCATTTTTCAAAGGACCTTGGCCCAAGTTCAATTGTGTGTGCTCATTCTTGAACCTCTCATAGAGTTCTATTTGTGTCGTGTCAAGGAAGTGCTTGACATGGGGTTCACTCCCCCTAACACATTTTCTAAACTTTAAAACATATCTTTGATTCGATGACGGTATAGTGTTATCATGCGAAAAATTTTGCACCAGTTCTTTAACAGCATCAATGAGCTTCATGTCTAAACGAGGTAGCCTACCAACAAAGGCCCAACAATATCTTTGGCCTGGGGTCTCAAGTTTTCCTCTAATGGCAAAATACTTTTGAAAATTCTTTCTATCTAATTTAAATATTTTACATGTGTTTGATAGTAGGCAATGTTGCCTTGTGGATTTGTCTACAATCGATTCCGACAGTACACGACGGGCCACATTAAAATCTTTTCTACGAGAAGTTTTTCCAATCAAATTAAATGCAAATTGTAGATGTCTAACAACATGATTGTTGGCCTCTAAACTTTTAATTACCTTTATGGCCAAAATTCTCCTAACATGAGCTAGACAATGTGATTTTAACAAAGCAAGAAACAATTGACATTTTGTTGCATTGCTTTTGGATTCAAAAAAATCTTTGATTATCTTGCTACAATGGAAATCAATAGTGTGTTTGGGCATCTTACCTTCAAGTCATGAAAATGAACTTTCATCCACATGAATATGTCTAGGAGTTCTCCTTCGTTCGGTTGATAGTCGAGGCAAGGGAGTCGGAAAGGAAGTATGAGTCTCGTCAATGGTTTGTTGTGGCCCTTCCTTCACAAATTGGTCCTGCAAGGGAGTGTGTTCGCCATGTGTGTGCTCTTCTTGGGGAGGTTTCCAATTAAGAACTTGTTCAACATCCATCCCTTCATACTCGACATCAGTTAAGATTTGATTGACTTCAACCACTTCGTCATTGCTTGTTGATGGATCTAAGGAACTAACATTTTGATTTATACAGTTTTGCATGTACAACCTGGCATTTTCTCTTATCTCATGGGCCTTTTCAGGTGACAACTCATTCCTTCTAGACTTTCTTTTATTATTATGTCCGTTTCCCATATTCAATGCATTTTTTAGAAGAAAAAAAAATATCACCCCTGCAAGAATGAACAACAAACAAGATATTAAAACTCGATGTGCATGATTATTAAAGCTCGATGTAGCAATTGATTATGTACAACAACATCTAGTGAGAATGTTTTCATATAATCTTAAAGCTCATACTCACTTCATTTTCATGGTATGGATGAGGGAAAATAGCCCCAAAAGACTAAGAGTTTTCAATTCTTTAGGTGTTTGTGTGAGTTGTTATAGTGAAACCAGGAGGAATTCAACAAATGTTTGTCTACTAGATGGAGGAATGTTATTATGAAATGTTATTGGTGGTGATGCAAGTAATTTTTTTTTATTATCTTCATGAAAGGTTGAAAGCATTGCTTGGTGCATGTTGTAGTTTTTTTGGGGTAAGATCTTTTTATTGTCTATGTTGAAGATTAAGAAGACTAAAATAGATCTATCATACAATTCATGAGAAAAAACCAAAATAGATTCCATTCAAACAAGTGAATGAAGACTAAAATACATTTAACAAGATAAAATTGTCACCGTACCTCAAGGATTATGATTTCTCTTTGCTTCAAATGTAAAATGCAGATGATGATGATGATGGTGAAGATGATGATGATGATAATCATGATGAATATGTCAAGATGATGATGACGATGGTGATGAGGACATGGTGATGATGATGATGATGATGAAGATGTTGATGAGGAAGGGGGAGATGACAATGAAGATGAGGAGGATGATGTAGATGATGATGATGATGGTGAAGATGATGATGATGATGATGAATATGTCAATATGATGATGATGATGGTGATGAGGACATGGTGATGATGATGATAAATATGATGATGATGATGGAGATGTTGATGAGGAAGGGGGATATGACAATGAAGATGAGGAGGAATATGCAGATGATGATGATGATGGTGAAGATGACAATGATGATGATGATGATGATGAATATGTCAAGATGATGATGATGATGATGATGATGGTGATTAGTACATGGTGATGATGATGGTGAAGATGATGATGATGATGGAGATGTTGATGAGGAAGGGGGAGATGACAATGATGATGAGTAGGCTGATGCAGATGATGATGAATATGTCAATATGATGATGACGATGGTGATGACGACATGGTGATGATGATGATGAAGATGATAATGATGATGATGAAGATGATGATGATGATGGAGATGTTGATGAGGAAGGGGGAGATGACAATGATGATGAAGAGGAGAATGATGATGATGAGGAGGAGGAGGAGGATGATGATGGTGAGGATGATGATGATGATGGTGATGATGAAGAGGAGGATGATGATGAGGATGATGAGGATGATGAGGATGATGGTTATGAGGATGATGGTGGTGATGGCGATGATGATGATGATGATGAAGATGTTGATGATGATGATTGTGATCATAATCATCATCATAATCATCTTCATCACCATCATCATCATCATCCTCATCACCATAATCCTCATCTCCATCATCATCATCTTGTTCATCATCATCACCATCATGATTGTGATCATCATCATCACCATCTTCATCACCATTATCATCATCATCCTCATCACCATCATCCTCATCTCCAACATCATCATCATCGTCGTGATGTTGATGATGATGATGATGATAAATATGAATATCGTGGTGATGATGATCATGATGCCGATGGAGTTGATGATGATGATGATGAATATGGTGATGATGATGATGATGGTGGTGATGATGATGAAGATCATGATGGTGATGATGATGAATATGGTGATGATGATGATGATGACGATGAAGAGGAGGACCATGATGATGATGAGGATGATGGTGATGATGATCATGATGATGATGATCATCATCATCATCAAAATCTTCTTCACCATCACCATAATCATCATCATCATCAAAATCTTCTTCACCATCACCATAATCATCATCATCATCTCATCATCACTATCATCATCCTCATAGCCATCCTCATCATCATCATCATCATCACCACCATCATCATCATCATCCTCATCATCATCTTCATCACCATTGTAATCATCATCAACATCTTCATCATCATCACTATCATCATCATCACCATCATCATCATCATCATCATAATCATCATCATCTCATGATCATCATCATCACCATCATCATTACCATCAACATCTTCATCATCATTGGCATCTCCCCCTTCCTCATCAACATCTCCATCATCATCAGATCAACATCTCCATCATCATCATGATCATCTTCATCACCATCGTCATCATCATCAAAATCTTCATCTCCATCATCATCATCTTCTTCATCCTCATCAAAATCATCATCACCATCATCATCATCAACAACAACACCATCATCATCATCATCCTCCTCATCATCGTTATCATCGTCATCATCATCCTCCTCTTCATCGTCATTTTCATCCCCCCCTTCCTCATCAACATCTACAACATCATCATCTTCTTCATCATCATCAACATCATCTTCATCACCATCGTCATCATCATCAACATCTTCATCATCATCACCATCATCAAGTCATCACCATGATGATTATGGTGGTGATGGTGATGAAGATGAAGAAGATGATGACTATGGTGATGAAGATGATGTTGATGATGATGATGAAGTTGATGATGATGATGGAGAGGTTGATGAGGAAGGGTGATATGGAAATGATGATGAAGATGTTGATGGTGACGATGATGGTGATGATGAGATGATGATGATGATGATGATGGTTATGGTGATGAGGAAGGGGGAAATGATAATGATGATAATGATGATGGTGATGATGATGGTGATGATGATGGTTATGATGACGATGATGATGATGGTGATGGTGATCAAGATGTTGATGATGATGACAATGGTGATGAAGATGATGATGATGACGATGGTGATGAAGATGGTGATGATGACGATGATGATGATGGAGATGTATATGAGGAAGGGGGAGATGACAATGATGATGAAGAGGAGGACGATGCTAATGATGAGGATGATGGTGATGAATCATCATCATCATCATCATCATCCTAATCACCATCATCATCATCATCCTGGTCACCATCATTCTCATCACCATCACCATCGTCATCATCATCATCATCACCATCATCATCATCATCCTCATCATCCTCATCATCATCTTCGTCACCATTGTCATCATCTTCAACATATTCATCATCATCACCATCATCATCATTATCATCATCACCATCATCATCATCATCAACATCACCATAAGCATCTTCATCATCATTGTCATCTCCCCCTTCCTCATCAGCATCTCCATCATCATTTTCATCCTCATCACCATCATTCTCATCATCATCACCATCGTCATCATCATCATCATCATCATCACCATCACCATCATTATCCTCATCATCATCTTCATCACCATTGTCATCATCATCAACATCTTGATCATCATCATCATCATCACCATCATCATCACCATGAAGATGACCATCAACATCTTCATCATCATTGTCATCACCCCCGTCCTCATCAACATCTCCATCATCATCTTCTCCATCATCATCATCATCATCTTCATCACCAGCGTCATCATCGCCTTATTCATCATCATCTTCTCCAACATCGTCATCATCATCTTCTTCATCCTCATCACCATGATCATCATCATCATCATCATCATCACAACCACTATCATCATCATCATCCTCATCATCATCATCATCCTCCTCCTCTTCATCATAATTTTCATCTCCCCCTTCCTCATCAACATCTCCAACATCATCATCTTCTTCATCATCATCAACATCATCTTCATCACCATCGTCATCATCATCAACATCATCTTCATCACCATCGTCATCATCATCAACATCTTCACCATCATCACCATCATCATTTCATCACTATGATGATGATGATGGTAATGATGATGAAGATGTTGATGATGACAACGATGGTGATGAAGATGATGACGATGGTGATGAAGAAGATGATGATGATGGATATGTTGATGAAGAACTAGGAGATGACAATGATGATGAAGAGGAGGACGATGCTGATGAGGATGATGATGATGATGAAGAAGATGATGATGATGGAGATGTTGATGAGGAAGGGGGAGATGACAATGATGATGAAGATGGTGATGGTGATGATGATGGTGATGATTATGATTATGCTGATGGTCATGAATATTTTGTTGATGATGACTATGATGATTATGATGATGATGATGAAGATGATGATGATGATGGAGATGTTGATGAGGAAGGGGGAGATGACAATGATGATTAAGAGGAGGACAATGAGGATGATGGTGATGAGGATGAAGATGATGATGGTGATGAAGATGATGATGATGATCATCATCATCATCATATTCATCATCATCATCATCATCTTCATCACCATCATCATCATCATCCTCATCACCATCATCGTCATCACCATCCTCATCATCATCACCATCATCCTCATCATCATCTTCATCACCATTGTCATCATAATCGACATATTCATCATCATCATCATCATCATCATCATCATCATCATCATCATCTCATCATCATCATAATCACCATCATCATCATCATCATCAACATCTTCATCATCATTTGCTCCGGGGACACGGAACCCAAACCGTCACATTTGTCAGACAAACCTTCGTAGTGAACTATGGGTTTGCCATCTTGCAGCCAAAAGGAAACATAATACCATGAATCGTCACCATTGCCAAGCTGAAACTCAAGACTGCTGGCAACACTCCTCAGACGATAGGCATGGGTCATAATTAATTGAGAAACTAATTGAGGGAAAATGCAGTGAGAATCTGAGACGGTTGTATAGTGAAATTCATGCAGAATGAATGAAGAGTGGGTGGCGAGAGAAATGGTTGTCGGACATCATATGAGAGGAAATGGCGATGGGAATTGATTGATAAGGTCAAATTAAATTCGCATGATGGTAATAAACTACACTTGTGTCTTCCATTATCAGCTACACTTCAATCTTGAAGCTGGTAGCCTTGGGATTAGACATAGGTCGCAGGTTCGAATCTCCTCAGTTCAGTTTGTACCCTGTTATTTTTTAGTTGCAACTTATATGTTTTCTTTACTTTCATTTGTCAACTTTATGTATCCCTTTATATGTTTTCTTTAATTTCCTTTGTCAACTTTATGTATCCCCTTGAGAAAGGAAATTAAAGAAAACATATAAAGGGATACCTTGTTTTTGAAAAATAAAGTGTGTGTGCAAATAATGCGTATGTGCAACTATGCGTGCGTGCCTATAGACATGCATGTGCATAGTTACGTGTGCACGCCACATTTGCGCGCACGCGTGTATAAATTCAAATTGTTTTTGGCGCCCTTGCAGGCTTGGAATTAGCTTTGGATTGCACCTTGAGGCTCGGTCTGATTTATGGCAGAACAAATCAAATATTGTAACTGCATGTTTTTCACAACTAGTTCTGCATATGCTACACGAGTGCACTGCCGATGAAATTGCACACACTTGTAGAGATCTGTGTGCAGATTCTAAATATATAATCTTTGAATAGATCTATTGTTGTTTTCTATTTTTCATTCATTTTTAACTGCACTCATGTCAAATTTGTAAAAAACATAGGTCATTTATTTGGCCTATAACTTTTGATTGGCTTACCTATTTCGAAAATGGAAAAGAACCCACAAAAGAGTATGAAAATACCTACAACCTAAAAAAAATAAAATATTTTGATTAATTTTAGACCATGATATTGTGGCTCAACACTTGACCATGTCGTTGTTGATGTATATGTAACTTCGGAAAGTATTTCATATATGTATATTTTACTCCTATAGAGATGGTATTATTCCTCTATACGGAAGTGTTTGTATTCCTATAGAGATGTTATTATTCCTCTATATGGAAGTGTCATCATTTATATTGTAAGTGCCGTAACTTATACTTGATGGGTTATTAGACCACCTTGTTGGGGTCGGCCCTGTATAAGTCATGTGGGTCGAAGGGTTATTAGACCACCCTATTGGGGGTCGGCCATGTGGGTCAAAGGGTTATTAGACCACCCTATTGGGTGTTGGCCTAGTCAGCTTTTTGTTATGTGGTTAAGTTGAGGCCGACCTAGTAAAGGTTATTAGGCAAGTCAAGTCAAGTATAAATAGAGTGCAGGAGGCACTCTATTTCATCATTTTATTCTCTCACACACTCTTTGGAGAGTGGCATACTTGTGGAGAAGGAGAACCTACTTATAGGAGATGTCTATCTCTTATGCTTGGGTTGTATCATTGCTCTATCTATCTCTGAGGAAGTTATTGGGGTTTTTCACCTTTATGGTTTTTCCCAAGTAAAATCTATGTCTCTTGTGTGCTTGCATTATTGTGTCCATGATTAATATGCTGTAGATATGCTGTACATGTTGTTCTCTCAGTTAAGATCCTAGATCAGATTGAAATAAATTATGAAAAACTAACATGGTATTAGAGCTAGCCTGAAAGAAGGCATGGTATGGCATGTATGACACTTGTTGCACTTGCAATGCTTGGGATTGATATAGCAAAAACCAGTCATCGTAGCACTTTCTCTATAAATCCATTCTGGGGAAGTTTTTGGATCTAAAACTTCTACAGGTGGAATATCAGATCTCCATGTACCTTGTTTCCAAAGGAAAACTTCTAATTCGTTGTACTTTTTGTTTTATGATCTGTACAATCTAGGGTTTCTACCTCTTCCAGATCTAAGTCATAAAAAAGTGACCTAGGAAAAAAGGTGATCACTTGGGATAGGAAGCTCCAAATGAAATTTCGTAAAAAGTGACAAGTAGTGCACAGACTTTAATTTCTCAGGTAATGTTTTCAAAGGCCGAAATGGAACCAGTGACACGTGGCACACCGTACAACTTTGCTCTCTTGTTTTATCCCATAAAAAGGTCACGTTGTGACACTTGGCATAAATATCCCTCAAAGAATCCAATTGAGGTCAGACTTGTGGGTTTGGAAAGATGATAGGTCGGGCTACCACAGGAAGAAGTTTTAGACCCTGTAGATTGGAAAGTTCGGAGTTACACCAGAATCATTCAAGTACATATTTCTGTCAAAACAAAATTATTTTTGAGCACCTTCATTCATGGCTTCGGGAATTTAGGGTTTTCGAGAAAGATGAAATTTTTGTAATCGGAGACCAAAGCTGAATGCTACTCATCAAAAGCGAATTTTAGAGACCAATATCATAATTTTTGGTTGGGCAGAAGGTCAGGCTTGATCAGACCCTAGTTCGGGACTTTGATCGGAAAAGTGGAAAATTAGGGCTTCTGCAAAAATGGGAATTTATGGAATCTGGGACCACGGTTGGAAGCTCATCAAAAAAATAAAAGCTTAGAGCTTTGGATCAAACCTTTTGATTGGGCAGAAGGGTGGGCTTTATCAAACCCTAGTTCGGGGTCATGTCTAGTGAATCCAGAATTTTCAAAGGAAAATTTGAGGGGTGAAACTTTGCATTTTTCAAATTCTGAGTATACTAGGTTGATCAACTCATGAAGGCACATTTTTCTATCCTTTGAGAAGTTTGAAATTCAAAGTTTGAATTTTTAGGGTTTCCCTGACAAATCCTAATCCAGCTCCAGATCCAGTTCCTGCAAATCAAGTGGATTGGGTTAATCCTAGAAGAGAATGGATTGGTCACCTGCATTAGTGAAGAAGTTCTTGTTTCATAGGGAGATGAGGCTAAGGACTTACATAAGAAGATTACAAGCAATCTCGACAAGTATGACTTATCCAGGTATGTTTTGAGATTTGTTCATGATTAAGTTTATGGTATATTTGTCTTCATATTATTACGGTTAGTACAATCTTGATTAAATTTAGACTTGTCGTATCACCTTAATAAAATTATGAATGCATGATAGAAGATATTCATTGATTGTACTAATGCATTATGGTGTTGTATGAGGTTTATGTTGTCTGCTAACATGAAAGGTACACCAAGAAAGATAAATCATGTTCTAGTTCAAGAACATATGATCATGGTGACATGAAGACAAAGATTCATCCATTGTCAAGGATCACATAGAAGATCTATTTACGAGGTATGTATAACCTAGTTCTATAATGGTTAACTTACGAGATATGCAGGTTACTAGCACAAGTCATTGAAGAGAACAAGAAGACATCATGTGGGTATGTTAGACATAACTAGCTAACATACTAATCCAAGTATGTTTTTCCTATATCAAGTTAGAATCGTACCTTGTGATAGGATCTCTTATATAAGTATACATGGCATGATTGATAATGATTATTCATAGGTTTGAATAATCATGGGTGTATGCATATTATGTTTCTTACCTTAATTGATGATATGACTAACTAGAAGAGTCATGAAAGTATAGGTTTGAGTAATCACGGGTTTAGGCATATTATGTTTCTTACTTTAATTTATGATATGACTAACCATAAGAGTCCTTGAATACTAATGCTTATTATTTTTGTTTGAAATGATCATGACTATACATGCTTAAGATTATTGCATTTTGATAGTATTGAGAATATACTAATAAATGTATGATTATGTATGAGATCTCGAGTATATCACAATAATGATACTTGTAAGCATGCATAGTGATCGAGGATGGATATAAGTTCAAGGACAAGTAATCCAGGAAGCAAAGATCAAGAGGGAGCACACTCCAGTAGTTTCTGCAAGGATACAGATATTCAGAGGGAGTCCACGCAACAACCAAACAAAGATAAGTATTTGAATTATCATTTCTTGCAGAGTTGATTGTTTAAGTAATACTGTTCAATGATGTATATACTGATGTTCCTAGAATTAGGCTGTGTATTTTGGCATATTAGAATAATTGCATTAATGAACAACATACTACTAATATGCATATAATGGGTAATTGGCCTATGGCACTGTACAACATTCCATTGCTACTTATATAGAATGAAATCTCTTTGCTGACATGTTGGGAGTTGTGCACAGTCTTAACAATGTTCTGGGAGAGATTGGAAGGCATCTAGAAAGTCACAGGATATGGATAAATGTTGTATTGAAGCATTGGCTAAATTAATTGCATGGCTGTATGACATATTTCTTTATGAACAAGAACTTGTTCTGAAAACTATGAGATGTTTCTAATCATGCAATTTAACTTGTTTTGTAGGAAAGATCGTATACCATCACCTACAAAAGAAGGACTACAACATTTGTTCTAGCAACAAAGTTATCTATTGAATATATTGAAGATGTTGAAGTTCCCAAGATTCGGGAAGAATGCCATGATTGAGGAGTACCATTTGATCATGAAGAATGATGTTTGGGATGTGGTCCCAAGACCTGAAGGGAAGTCTATTGTGACTTCCAAATGGATCTATAAGATCAAGCATGCTACAGGTGGCAGCATAGAGACTTTTGCTCCTGTAGCCAGATCCACTTCCATCAGATCAGTACTTGCTCTGGCTGCAGTGATGAAATGGAAGATACACCAGATGGATGTCAAGACAGCTTTCTTGAATGGTGTAGTCAAAGAGGAAGTGTATGTGGAGCAGCCACTTGGGTTTGAGACAGATGACCGAGAGTCACATGTGTGCAAACTGAAGAAATCCCTATATGGTTTGAAATAGGAAACCAGGACCTGGTATGGCAGGATAGATGGATTTCTATCCAGTTTGGGCTTTACCAAGAGTAAAGCAAATTCCAACCTTTACTACGTGGTTGAGGAAGGCAATCCAGTGATACTTTTTTTGTATGTGGATGACCTGTTTGTTACAGGTGAGGATAGATTGATTTCTGACATGCAGCAGAAGCTTGCTGCAAAGTTCGAGATGAAGAACTTGGAGATGATGCAATACTTTCTAGGCATGGAGGTGTGGTAGAGTGCAGATGGAATCTTCCTTGGACAAGGGAAGTATGCAGTAGAGATCCTAAAGAGGTTCGGGATGATGGACTGCAAGGCCATGGACACACCTATGGCATCAAACCTGAAGCTTCTGTGTGATGCTTCATTTGAGCCGATTGATGTCACTATGTATCATCAGATAATTGGGTTCTTGATGTACCTGACGAACACGAGACCAGATATTTGCTTTGCGGTGAACACATTGAGCCAGTTCGTGACGGATCCGAGGAGTGTTCACCTAGTTGTTGTAAAGCATATTCTGATGTACTTGAAGGGTACAGTTGATTATGGGCTCAAGTATGATGTGAATCAAAATTTTAACCTGCAGGGTTATGTTGATTCAGATTGGGCAGGCAGTGTTGTAGGTAGGAAGAGCACTTCTGAGTGCTGCTTCAGTATGGGATCAGGTGTGATCTCTTGGTTTAGCAGGAAGCAGTCCTGCGTAGCAGTAAGTACAGCTGAAGTAGAGTATGTTGCAACTTTTTCAACTAGTTGTGAGGCAGTATGGCTTTGGAAGCTACTATCTGAGTTATTTGATCTCCCGCTGGAGGCTACTAGTATCTTTTGTGACAACCAGAGTTTCGTGAAGCTGTTTGAAAATCTGGTGTTCCACGACAGGTCAAAACACATTGAGATCAAATATCACTATATCAGGGATATGGTGCAGAGAGGAGCAGTGAAGCTCCTGTATGTTGCAATAGATGAGCAGGTTGCAGATGTGCTGACGAAGCCACTAGCCAGAGTGAAGTTTGAGTACTTCAGAGAGAGGCTTGTTGTTCTTCAGATTGGTGACACTTCGAGGAAGAAGTGATGGACACATTTGTAGGAGCCATTCCAAGCATGGTGAGAGGAGGATCCTTCCCATGGTTGTGGATGTAAGTGCTGGATGATGAGCATCAGGATGATGCTCCAGTTACTGCTCTGTATATGCATCAGGTGGATGCTGGAGATGATCAGTTGGATCATTTATATGTATATGTATGTATGCATCATGTTGGATGCTGGATATGATCAGTTGGATCATTTATATATATGTATGTATGCATCATGTTGGATGCTGGATACGATCAGTTGGATCATGGGTATGTATCTGTAGATGTATCAAGTGGATACATTGTATGATCAAGTAGATCATGTATGTTGATATGTATCAGGTATGATCAGGTGGATCATGTATTTGTATATGTATCAGGTGGATACATTGTATGATCAGGTAGATCATGTATGATGATATGTATCAAGTAGATACTATGTATGCATCAGGTGGATGCACTGTATGATCAGGATGATCATGGATGACGAGCTTCAGGATGTTGCTCCACATATGCATCAGGATGATACAGTGATGTGTATTAGGACAATACTCTAGATGATATGCATTAGGATGATGCTATGATGATGATCAGGATGATCATATGTATCAGGTGGATACATTACATAATCAGTTGGATTATGTGTGATGAGTTCCAAAGACACAGATGCACATGAGCTTTTCGGACATGGTTGTAGATGTGTTCTCCCATGGTCACAATGTAATTGCTGGGATTTTCCAACATGGTGGCAGATGTGTTCTCCCATGGTCACGATGTAGTTGCTGGGATTTTCCAACATGGTGGAAGATGTGTTCTCCCATGGTCGTGATGTAATTGCCAGGGCCATTCAAGAATGGTTGCATATGTGTTCTCCCATGGCTATCATTTAAGTGTTGGGGCCATTCGATCATGGTTGTAGATGTGTTCTCCCATGGCTGTGATATAAGTGTTGGGGCCATTTGAGCATGGTTGTAGATGTGTTCTCCCATGGCTGCAATGTAAGTGATGTGCCATTCCGACATGGTGGTCGATTGGTCCTCCCATGGTCATTGATGTAACTGCTGTGAGCCTTTCATGGATGGTGGTAGGTTGGACCTCCCATGTCGGTGAGTGTAAGTGTTATGTGTGTGCATCTAGGTTGTACTTCATGATACTCTATGGCCATGGACAGGTTGTGCAGTATCATGTAAAAGGTCCTGGGAGATCTGATAGGTTGAGCTGTGTGCTTGTAATCAGTCCTGGGATGCTCTTTTGAGTTTTTGTGACACACATAATAAGTCCTGAGGATTCCACAGTATGGCCAGTGATGATGAAGACCTACAGGTGGTGGGCCTACATCCAGTATGAAAAAAGACTGGCTCTGTAGAAATTCCTATGATGAGTAGATTCAGAGATTGATTGAGATAGTAGCAGCAATGATGATGACGATGACTCGATGATGATTATCCAGTGATGATGATCCAGAGAAGAAGACTTGTGCTAGAAGACCTGTGTTGAGAAATACCTTCCTAGTTAAGAGGGAGTGTTGATGTATATGTAACTTCAGAATGTATTTCATATATGTATATTGTATTCCTATAGAGATGGTATTATTCCTCTACGGAAGTGTTTGTATTCCTATAGAGATTTTATTATTCCTCTATACGAAAGTGTCGTCATTTATATTATAAGTGTCGTAACTTATACTTGATGGGTTATTAGACCACCCTATTGGGGGTTGGCCATGTGGGTCAAAGGGTTATTAGACCACCCTATCGGGTGTCGGCCCAGTCGGCTTTGTGTTATGTGGTTAAGTTGAGGCCGACCTAGTAAAGGTTATTAGGAAAGTCAAGTCAAGTATAAATAGAGTGCGAGAGGCACTCTATTTCATCATTCTATTCTCTCACACACTCTTTGGAGAGTGGCGCACTTGTGGAGGAGGAGAAGATGCTGCTACGAGATTTGTATCTCTTGTGGTTGGGTTGTATCATTGCTCTATCTATTTCTGAGGAAGTTATTGGGGTTTTTCACCTATATGGTTTTCCCCAAGTAAACTCTGTGTCTCTTGTGTGCTTACATTATTGTGTCCATGATTAATATGCCGTAGATATGCTGTACATGTTTTTCTCTCAGTTGAGATCCTAGATCATATTGAAGTAAATTATGAAAAAACTAACAGTTGTTTTAGGGCTTCATTGACTTCGGTAATTTAAAAAATATAAAATTAACTTTTAAAATTTTGGAAAAATAGCCCCGCACAAGATTTGTCTGTTTTCTACACCTCTACATATTTGTTTTCTCATAAATTGAAAATTTACATAGCAAATAGGTGGGTCAACAAAAACATGTGCATTATGTTTTAGAAAAAAAATAACATATCAATCTTTGAATAATGACATTTTGGGGTGGTTATACCACATTTCCATAAATAAAAGTTATATATTCCAGAAGGTCATTCATTTTTCTACGTTTCAACTTTTTACACCTAATCCGAAAAAGTTTTGTAGGTACCTCTAATAAATGATTTTAATGATAATATTTATGTTTTTCTATAATGTCATTGCAACTAACATGTCATAATTGGGTATCATTACCTTGCACCAGCCCATAATCAATCATACAGATAGTCTTTAAGCATCATTCACATGTACATTTTTCATAATCAAAGTTAATCATTAAACAACATGTAATCATTCATTTACATCAATTATCCAGATACACATATATCATTATTTTAGTGATTCACAATCAATCGTAGTCATGAACATACTCAGTTGTTCTTCAATTATTCATAAATATAAATTCAAAGGGTTAACTTGTGGAAGTTTCAATTAGTCGGGTCATTCGACAAGTGCCCTCAAGGTCTACAACCGTGTAGGGTCACTACAAAGAACCCTAGAAAGGGGTATCGGAATCCATCTGCAATGTTAAATATGGATTCAGAGACCCCCTGGAAAGGGGTCTCTAAATCCATCTAAAGTGTTAAAATTTAGTAAATTGTGACATTGCAGATGGATTCAGAGACCCCCTAGAAAGGGGTCTCTGAATCCATATGCAATGTTAAAAATTACTAAATTGTAACAATTCATTGTCAAAATTTCAATTTTCCATTGTCAAAGTAACACAACTAAAAATGACTAACATAAACGACTAATTCATATTCTTAATGTAGCTATTAGCTACTCATATTTGTATTCCCGTGACTAAAATAATCGTTTACGTTAGTCATTTTTATTTTAGTCACTTATTATCTAGTCGTATATTTCATTCCTGGATAAAATTAGTCGTTTATCTTATTTTTTCTCAGTTAGCTCACTTAAAATTGCTCAATTTTAGTCATTTATCCCTTGAAAAAATAGTGGTGACTATCCTTTTTGGTAACCTAGTCACTTATCTCTCATTTTGTACCAGTGACATGATAGGTGCCATGTTCGCAAAATTATGATGTGTAACATTCTAGGTGGAAAGTGCAATGTTGGTCTTTGTATGAAGTGGTACTTGCCACATCATAGGTTACAAGTCAACTTTTTCTTCACGCGGTACCTTGCACACATAAAATTTAGAAATATCTAGTTAATTTTGTTTAAGAAACATATAGCCAATGTTTATGATGAGCCTTCAATGTGATTTTGATCTATAGGATCAAAAATAACATTGAATTAACATTTAAAAATAAACATTTATGGAAATTGCCAATGTTAGTTCGACATTGGTGTCGCATTGTAGAATTACAGTAATAAAGTATCGAAGTCTACAACTAGTTTTATTTATTGACCATGGGAAGTACAAAATTCAAAGGTACTATTGCATTATGTTCACAAGCCACATTGATCTAATCCAATAAGAACCAATATGTTGAAGTGTTTGAAATGCCCTAGTTTATGATGCAATAGTAAATTACTTGACCACTAATGTGCTCATAAAATAAATCGGCATGGATCTATTCAATATAACATAGAGGAGTGATTATTTGTATTGTATCTTCATACGATTTGTCGGATTTAGTTTGTGTTTGATATCATTACTTTAACAGAATGAGAAATTGAGGAAAGTAACAAATTGGTTACTTCTTATGCATTAAATAGCTTAATTGAGATACAAAAGTGACATATGCAACCATGAAAATAACAAACTTACAAAACCCAATGATCAATTATTG
Source organism: Larix kaempferi (assembly GCA_027924585.1). Classification (NCBI taxonomy): domain Eukaryota; kingdom Viridiplantae; phylum Streptophyta; class Pinopsida; order Pinales; family Pinaceae; genus Larix; species Larix kaempferi. Next base: position 276,167 of record BSBM01001536.1, read on the forward strand.
CAACCAATGAATATACTACCAAGCAATTTATAAAAATAGCTTAAACAATATCACAAATAGAATAAATAACTTGAAGTGTCACAATGCTAAGCTAAATAGGAAAGTAAATAAAGTGAGAAAAGCATGTATATAAACAAATTAAAACAAGGAAATGTAGAAGAAAACTAAAATAAATAAGGGAAGTTTCCATTGTATATTATTTAAATGGTGTAGAAATTATATAAACTAAAAATTTGTCTAAGTTGAATAGTTTGAAATACATGTGCATCACCAACGTAGAATTGTTAGAAAACTTTATCTTAAGTTAGTTTTAGTGATGAATTATTTTTTTTATATTTGGTAGCTATCTTAATTTCAAGAGTATTATAAACATGATTACAAAAGAAAGTTATGGAAAGGTAAACAAGCAGAGGATTTTACTCAACATTACTTGAATTTCAACTTGTGAAAGTTGAAATGTTTTTTTTTAAAAATATATAGATGATGATTCAACAAATCACTCAAATTCATAAAAAGAATATAATAAAACCACAAGTAGGTAAAAGAATAACTTCAAAAATCTAACTAAAGAGTAGAATTGTTCATAATTTCAAGGTTGGAGATATTGCGTAGCTAGATTTAAACAATGAGATTTTCTAAAGAGAAAATAATGTTGAAACCTTATTGATATCCATCACTTTCAAGATCATACAACACACTGGAAGCCATGACTATGCAACAATTATCCAAGTTGCTTGATTTTTATCACCTCATGCTTCAAATTGGATCCGAGGTTCTCAAGGAAAAGCTTAATGCATCTTGAGGATGGGAAATCTCTTAAATTTATTGGGAAGGAGAGAAAGGTCGTCTAAAATAATAATGATACATTATGATTCCACTTGAAAAAGGGATACGTTGTTCCTCTTTCAATAACTGAAAGGCCATTTGCAAATAGAAAGGAAGCCATGGAAAATGTGAATTTAATGTATGCACTTGTAGTACGTGTTCGAAAATGGAAGATGATTCGGTGATAAACCAACTATTAATTGAAATTTAATTGAATTTCTTTGGACTTGTAGCTTTGTTGTATTTTTTAATTTCAACTATTTCAATGAGTGATAAGTAAAATCAAGAAGTTATTAATTTATTTAAAACAAGTTCCGTATACAACTAATATAACCATATTTTTAATAGTGGTTGATATAAGTCAATAAATGTCATTTGTCACATTTTTAAAATGACTTCGATCTACCTATATCAAACACTAAACTAATTAAGAACTTCACAATTTAAATAATTAAATTTTATAATAGTGGTTGATATAAGTCAATAAATGTCATTTGTCACATTTTTAATAATGACTTCGATCTACCTATATCAAACACTAAACTAATTAAGAACTTCACAATTTAAATAATTAAATTTTATAGATTCTATTAAAAAAAATATTTACAATATTTACTGCAAAACTTATGTCTTTATCGTTCTTAATGTCTAACCCTCTTCGATGATCTTAGTTCCATGATCGTAGGTTCACAATTGGTCACCCCAGTACATTTAAGCAATTGTTACAAGCTATTTGTTATCAATTAACAGATTGTTACAACTTGTCTTTTATTATTAAGTTAACAAACTGTTACAGTCAATTTGTTGTTATTAATTAGCAAATTGTTTACAATTTCAAATTCTATACAAAAAATTTGTAGTTATTTTTTATAAATTTTCCATTAAAAAATATAAATTTATATATTTAGAACTTTAGATATTTGATTCAAAGATAAGATCTATTTAAAACACAATTTAACCATTAAAGACATTTATCATTAAATGTAAAAGCAATTTTTAAGTGTTTACATATAAACAACACTATGTGTATGTCTTCTACATGACAAATTGTTACATCAAATGTATTTTTTTGGAGCAAAACAAATGAATATGAATGTACATGTAGCAAATTTAGACTTCCTTAAGATTAAATTGAAATGAAAATAATCATCTATGCTCTTTGAGATTAAGTTTTTTCTGGTTTATAAGTATCTTCAAGTTAGCATTTGCTCAACTTATAAGATTTACCATTACAGATTCAATTGATACAACCAATTTGTTAACTAAATATCTATAACTAAATAATTTTTCAATTAAATAATTTTTCAATTGAATAATACAAATATATAAACCCAAAACTTGTTATCGTTTATGTGTATATGTCACATGAATATATATAATGTATACATAATGTATTAAACAACCATAAATGAAAATTATAAGAGAAATCACAATTTATACAAGTTATATCTTCTTTTTAATGGCCTTGCCTAATTCATATCCTCTACAACCTAAATATTTTTTACAATATCTTCATCGTTGCAACATTGGTGAGATTTGGTCCCCTTCTCCTTAGGAATTAGATTAAAGGGCTGATAATTACATAAAATACCCAACTCAAAATCCTACATACACTGGGCACTCATCATTAAAGGGATGGTAATAACATGAAATCTTGGGTTCAAAATCCTACATGGAGTGGGAACTCATCATTAGTATTTTACAATTCTACATATAGTGGATTATTATCATCATAATTATCAATATTCAATCTTCATTATGATGAAATAAATATATAATATAAATGAATTAGAAAACCAAAATAAAATCTAAATAGTGGTCCTAAAGAATAATATATGCATATCCGCTCCCATATAAATGTATTCACTATAGGATATTCTAACTTCTTTATATGAACACTTGCCTCACACGGAGGTAGTTATCCTATTAGATTTCCATCATTTACAGGAATATCGATGTTCCAATAAGGTTAAAAAATATGACCGAGATTTATTACACCCACTAGTGGAAACTAAACAATCACTAGTTGAAATTTAAATGACTAGGTAGTGGGGATATTGAAGCGGATAGGACATAAGAAATGAATGGAAAAACTAAAACTTCCTAGAACATGGAATAACAATTCTTAAATGCCTCACTAATCAAAAATGGGTTTATTTAAATGTGCAAGGATTTTAAACCATACAATATGTTCCTTTGCTAGGTTGGATAGGATGAAGCGTATTTGGGTATCAATCATTTTCATCCCTAGGGTGAGAATATAGAATTAAAAGATAATTAAATATAACACCCTCTACCTTGTATTGAAAAAATACACCTTCATCATAGAAATGAAATGAGAGATACATGGATGCAATCAAACTGTACCAAATCTTCAATAGAAATAACTTGGATAACCATGCAGTAGGATTCCCCCTCATATCAACTCCCATCAATGTAATTGGAAACTAAACTTATAAATATAAAATAATTCAACCCACATTGTTCATACATGCTATGATGAGCTTTCAATTTTAGAAATAGCATTGCCTAAATTTCAAAAATAACATTGAGGAATTTGACATAACTAGGGTTTGAAAAGAACAATAATTCATGTGCAAGTTCCGCTTCCCATCCACATATGTCCGTCTAGTGCCAAAATATCTTCTTAGTGCCAAAAGGGTGACCGGTGTAGTAATGGGGTGGCAGATGTAGGGTGGATCTGTCACTTCCACTCTATTATGTTATGTGGTTATGCCCAAATCTCAATGCCACAATTGTGGTGGATGCAATGATGGGGTGGAAGATTAAATGACAGGGTGGTGTATGTAATGATGAGTTCCGAAAGTTCTTTAGTAGTGAAAATGCTCTCTGATAAAGCTTTAGGAAATTATATATATATAAGGGTTTTCATCCAAAAGTATATTTTCGGCTAAACAATTGTTCGACCGAAAGTATTTTTTGGGTGAAAAAATTGTTTGGTTGAAAACATACTTTCAGTTGAAAACCTTGATGCCGAATGATTTATTTTCATAGCGAGACAGGTTGTGCACAATTTCTAAGGCACTCCGTTAATTTTAACATTCAACTATAAAAATTTACTTGGATGAAAGTTAGATTAGATGTTTGGAAAAAGAAATGAATTTGTTTGGACAAAAAGTCATGATTTCAAAATTTCATGACTTCATTCTCACGAAAGTGTTATTCACCTTCACAAAATCACCCCTAGGTTGTTTTGCGGGTCTAGTGATCTCTTTTTTATTATCGTTGGGATGCTTGTAGGTCTCTTCTCGCTTGATTTTTGGGACATTATGGCTTAACCTCATACCATAATTCCTTCTTAATTCTTCCATTATATTATTGTTAACCATTTGTAGCAGTTCAGGAGATAGGTCAAAAAGATTTTTTTCTTATTGGATAACCTTCTCCTCTTCATTATCTACTTCTTCACCTATCGTAACCATGCCTTTTGATCCCAATTGTATATTCTCAGTTTCCACATTGTTTGGATGAAAAAGCATGTGTAAATCTGGAGATAACTCATATAAACCTTCCACTATGGTTTCATATTGACCTTCATAGCAAAAAGGTGTAGGGGCCATCATATTAGCTTGAGCTCTGAGGTATTAGGGTGTATTTACATCTTCTTTCATTATCTCCCTTTGGTGCACAAGGGAATGTTAGGATATTCCTATACTCCATCCTAGTCCTACCAACATTCAGTTATTTGCATTATCAGTCTTGCATGCATTTCTACATGCATGCAATTGCATGCATCCCGTCACAAGTCCCAGCACCTAGCCCTCAGTTAGCTAGCCCCGGGAGCTTCTCTCAGATCAGTTTTAGCCCTCCTAGATAGGGAGGCACCCACTTCTCACCCACCACTTGAGAATGGCACCTTTTCTCACCTACCACTCCAGTTGCTCTTCAGTTAGTTGAGTTATCCTTAGTTCTCTCCTTGATTTAAAGATAGACTGACTCTCAACTGACTATATCACTCCAATAGACCTTCGATGAGACTAGATTGCCCATTTTGACTCCAGATAGCTCCTCATGCGCCCTCCACTGAGCCTCCTTCATTCAGTTAGCTCCTCCATGTTCCAGTTACACCTACCGCACTCAGTTAGACTCAATTTGACTGATGGTTGACAGTTACTTGTGCATTGATGACTCCACTGATAATGAGATAGACTTCTAGTTGTGCTTTGATGACACTCCACTGATTTTGGAGCTATCCATGCAGGCTAATTTGAATCACACCTAGTGTATTCGAATCCTGAGCATTGTATAATTACTGTTTTACTATTCAGATTAATGTAACATGTGTAATTATTTTGCCTCTATTTGAGCTCCTTTGGATCTATGTTCTACTGCTCTATTCTTCTTCTATTATTCCTTTAAATTCTTTCATTGTGAGGTTTACATCATCTCTTGGATCTACTGTGAGCATTTTCACAAGGAAGGGGCCCTTGTGTGTTTAGGTTGACCCCTAACAGGATGATTTTGAGCCCTAGGAATGGGGCCAACAAATAATTGGATGCTTATCCTTGTTTGACTTTAGTGAGATCCTTTTCCACCATTTTGAGAAGCTTGGTCACCTCTTTGGGTCTCATTTCATCTTGATTAGGGGAGGTTGCCTCAAGCTCTTTTCCTCTTCTTCTATGAGGATATTCCCTACTATCAGGAGGATGTTGTCTAGGTTTTAATGAAATCCCATCTTCTTTCATGTTTCCTTCCAAACCTTATGCATCATTGAAAAGGGTTTCCAAGTCAGAGGATCTTATTTCTCTCACGTGGAGAGAGAACTAGGATTTAAAAGAAGAGGCATACACTACCATAGAAGTGGCTTTTGAGGGATTGAAAACCTTTGTATTTTGATGATATAGCTTCCATAATATACTAGTAAATTTAGGCATTGATTCTCCATTATTTCTCCTTAAAGAGTTAAACTCTTTTAAATAATACCTACTATCTCTTTTTACTCCCCATTTCTTCATGAATTTTTCTATATACTACCCCCAATAATTTATGGAGTTATTATGAAGGTTCCTAAACCATTTCATGGCCTCCCCTTCTAGGGAATAAGAAAACATTCAAAAGAACACGTCATGTGCTTCAACTAAAACATTATCAATATAGTCCTAGAATTTCGTTAGGTGATCTTCAATAGTCAATCCATTTTCTCCATTAAATTTGGGTAAAAATTTGAGGTATCCCTCAAGTAGGTATCCTAGTTGATTTTTTGGAGGAAATACTAGATGTTTAAACTTGGAAACAAGCTAAGTATTTGGGGTATTTGGGACTTCCATGTTAGGTTTATGTCTTAGGGTTGTTTCCTAATTGCAATTGTGCATAATGGGATGAGGTATATGATGGAAAACAACTTGCAGAGTGGGTATGGCCAACACCTAGGGAGATGTGGATAAATTTGAGGGAGAAGATGTATGGGTTAGAGACCCTTTCTTACCTAAGAGAGAATAATGTGGGTATGAGGTCTCAAGTTTACTTGAGTGGCTAAAACAAACATGACAATTTTAAAGATCTACTAGTTGAGAATCTTGATTAAGGGGGATGTATTTAGATTGAAAGGATGATGATGTATGAAATGATCAATATATTATTAAATAATGATCAGTTTTAATAACAATAGAGGAAAATGAGAAAGTGAAGCATGGGGTCCTAACACTAGCTTCATCATGAAATTCCCTCTTCTTTTTCCATACATGGTCAAGGTTTGCTAGAGGGAGACCTAGTCTTCCCTTGGACTAAGATCTTGTGACATCCTTTTTGATGAATGATTTGTATCCCTAGTGGATTATATATGGGGTTTGGAGTCTCCAATTAGAGGGTATTCCTTAGATTTATTTTAGAGTATTGACTTCTAGTAATGAACTACCAAGAATTTAATGAACACTAAACTGCAATATGAATTCCTCAATTTGTTAGAAATACTTGCTATAAAACAACTAGATGATGTTGCTCATGTTCTTTGATTGTTTTCCTCTCCAAATTGAGAATAAAATATTGATATTATGTTGTCTTATGATAGAAACAAGTCATCCCTAAAAACAGTTCCACCTTTTTCTTAGAAAAAACAGGATTGCAGATCAATAACATTAAACAAGATGCAAATATAAAACACATAAACACAATACAAGAGAGACACCAATATACGCGGTTCAGCCAATCTGGGCTACATGCATGAAGAAATTTTCAGTCATTTTATTAATCTATCTAGCAAATGAAGGGATACAACCTACATCATATCTGCTCCAACTTCCTCTTCACTCTCTCAGAATCTCTCTTACATAATCATAGAGATCTTTACAATACTATAATTCATAGCCGAATTATAATTCCTTTCTTTTAAATAGGGATTACCATGAGAAAATTGTTAAGATTTAATATGCTAAGACAGAAAATAGCAGCATTACATTCCATTTCACAATAATAGCATATACAGGATCACTGAAGAAACAACAAGCATAGCATAAACACAAGAGACAAAGATTTATCCTGGGAAACCCTCATGGGGTAGAAAACCCAGCAAAGCTTCCTCAATATAGATGACCAGCAATATACAAAGATGAAACCCTGAGACATGATCTCCTCCTCCACAATAGCAGACCTCTCCTCCACAAGTGCGCTATCCTCAAGTGAGTGAGTATGTCAAATGAGGAATACACCTCCTCTATTTATACACTACTCTGACATATCTTTTACACAAGTACATGTAGGCTCGTATTTAACCAATGGGTTAAATACCCCACTACATCTGACTAGGCCGACCCCTCTAGGGTGGTCTAATAACCCTTTGACCCACATAACAAATACAGGGCCGACCTCCACTAGGGAAGTCTAATAACCCGAGTTACCACATTCCGACGGAGGAATAAACATCTCCGGATATACAATAAGATCTTTACGGAGGAATGAAACATCTCCGGAATAATAAAGTACAATTATAATATTCTTTGAAGTTACAATATCTCAACACTCCCCCTTAACGAGAAGGATATTATAACAACATCTGCACAAGCAAGGAGTCATCAACATCATACATGATACATCTATAAATCATTGGAAGCTTTCTCAACATCATCAGTAACTCAACCAGTTACTGGAACATCTTCAATACTGGAACATCAACATCTTCAGTACCGAGTCTTTATCTTCTGCAGTACTCGAACAGCTACAACAACATCAACATCTGGATCCTCACGATCATCAGTGTCATCATCTCACGATCATCAGCATCGTCATCACATGATCATCATCATCGTCATCACACGATCATCAGCATCATCATCACACAAGTATCCATATTGATACAAGTATCCTTATCTTCAATATAAGTATCCTACTGATACAAGTAACCACATCATCAATACAAGTATCCTACCGATACAAGTAACCACATCATCAATACAAGTATCCTACCGATACAAGTAACCACATCATCAATACAAGTATCCTACCGATACAAGTAACCACATCATCAATACAAGTATCCTCATCAATACAAGCATACACAATAGCAGCATACCCTGCAACACACAAGATCCTATTACGGGATGATCAATCCCTCTCACTTTAAGACACCTCACCATGTCTAGGGATGATGCAATCCCAATCTATTGACAGGATGATTAGTCCTTATCACTTTAAGACATCTCACCATGTCTGAGGCAATCCCAATCTATTTACAGGATGATTAGTCCTTGTCACTTTAAGACATCTCACCATGTCTAGGGACGAGGAAATCCCAATCTATTTACAGGATGATTAGTCCTTATCACTTTAAGACATCTCACCATGTCTAGGGATGAGGCAATCCCAATCTATTTACAGGATGATTAGTCCTTATCACAATCACATTTAAGACTATCCTTCCTTTCGGAATTACTGGATTTACTGTCTAAGGATGATTAGTCCAATCACAATCACATTTAAGACTATCCTTCCTTTCGGAATTACTGGATTTACTGTCTAAGGATGATTAGTCCAATCACGTGCATTTTGAACCAAGGTCCAGGGACGATGCAGTCCTATCTTCTATTCTCAGAGACACCTGTCTACGACTCACTTTAGGACTGAAGTCCAAGGATGATCCAATCCCCTCATGTCCACCAAGTACTTCATTCTCGGAGACATCATGTCTATGGCTCTCTTGAGGATGATGCAATCCTATCATGTCCACCAAGGACTTCATTCTCGGAGACATCATGTCTACAGCTCTCTTGAGGATGATGCAATCCTATCATGTCCACCAAGGACTTCATTCTCGAAGACATACGTCTACGGCTCTCTTGAGGATGATGCAATCCCCTTGTCACCTTAGACCCTGTCTAAGGACCACACACCAACCTCTCTGTTGGCATCACTAATATAGGTATCATCATCATCGACCTTACTGTCAATGCAGGCAATCTGATCATGAGTTATCACATCACTCCCCCTTTCTAGGAGGGTCCTTCTAAACTATATTAAGTTTGTCTCGGAAAACTTTACTTGAGGTAGAGGTTTGGTTAGTACATTGGATCAGTAGAGGTTTGGTTAGTACATTGGTAACTTGTTACAAATTCAAACTTTTGGTTCCTTTCTGCACCATATCTTGGAACACTAGATTCTCTGCCATATTGATACAACTCTGTTTGTCACATAGGATCATAGTAGGGTCTATCTCTAAGTCAAACAATCCTGAAGCCATACTGCTTCATAACTTAGCAGAGCAAGCAACCATATATTCTGCTTGTGCTAAGAGCCACACTAGATTGTTTCTTGCTCAACCACGAGATCATGGATGATCCCAGACAATAACATCCTCTTGATGTGCTCTTCCTGTCTAATACACTTCCTTCCCAATCAACATCTGTGTAGCCATCTGAAGTCATGATCATAGATCAAAGTCTATTGTATCCTTTAGGTACCATATCACATGATTTGTAGCTTATCAGGTGAACACATCTAGTTTCCACTAGATACCGACTCAAGGTGTTCACAGCAAAGCATATATCTGACCTATTATTCGTTAGACACATCAATGACTCAATATTTTGTCTGTACAGAGTTCTATCCACTAACTCTAATGAGTCATCCACTAATAGCTTCAAGTTGGAATCCATGAGAGTGGCCATTCCAACACATCAAGTCTTCTCAAGATTTCTCAGCATACTTTCCTTGGTTGAGAAAGATTCCTTCTGAGCCTTTCCATACTTCTAGACCTAGAAAGTAATGCATCAATCTGAGATCTTTCATTTTCATTTCTGTAGCCGTCTATCTGTGCCATCTCTCATCAGATGGGTCTACTGATATGAGCCTCAAAATCATTCGAACTCTGTGGTGAGTTCCTTCTTGCATCCATGTCATATGTGTATAGAAGCCATATTCAACCTTGTAGCAAAGGTTGAGATCCACATCACCCATGGTGATCATTAAGCTCATCAATTGATTATCGATCCTGGGAATCCATACAAAACCTGATTCACACTTCTTCTTTAATTACACCATTAAGAGAATGGTCTTATCTAGCCACTTGGAGCAAACATCTCATCACGATTCTCTTCCTCTTTCTAAGAGAATCACAAGTCTTCTATAGTGTGTTTGATTTGTAAATCCTTTTGTTGAACATCCTTCACTTGTTCAATGTTCATCATTCATCATAATCTTTCCTGCAAATCAAAATTAAGTACATGATTAGTAATACTTCATAATCATCAAATCATATTGACATGATAACCTATTATGCATACAAATATCATTTACATAGTTATGCAACTATTTTGACCAATACTTTGGCACAACACTTTCCCATATCCTGTATGCATACAATGGCTATCTAGATGCCTTCCATCTCTACCAGAACATACTATTGAGAGTGTGCACAGCTCTCAGCATGTCAGCAAAGAGGTTTCATTCTAGACAAGCAACAATGGAATGTTTGTCCAACTTACCAATCATATGCATATTAGTAGTATATTGTTCAATGCTTTATGAATGCTTACACTCAGCATGATATATTCTAGGAATACAAATATGCATACAAACAATATCATTTACTATTTCTAATAAGAACTCAAATACTGATCTTTTATGTTTGTGTGGTTGCCTCCCGCTTGATCTTCTGTATGTCTTCTGAATTTCTATTCATTTTGTACCACTGTGCATGCTCAAGTGTGCACTAGTGTCATCCTCATGATCTCATACACAAGCATACATTCATTAGTATATTCTCAATATTATCAAAACATTCTAATTCTAAATAATCTTGAATATATATAGTCATGATCATTAGTATTCAGAGTTTCAAGGAAGTCTTCTTTTACTCATGCATATTCTTGTTTGATCATAGTACTCTTCAGGTTAATTAAATCATCATAGTATGCATAAACCCTTGATTACTAACTTTATGAATAAGCATAACCAATCATACCAAGTATACTTATATAAGGGATCCTAACACAATGTAAGATTCTAACTTGACATAGGAAAGCATACCTGGATTAGTATACCTGCTTAGTTATGTACAACATACCTAAACAATCTCTTCAATGATTTAAAGATCCTGAGCTAGAACCTACATGTCTCATAGGTTAAGCATAATATAACAAATTCATACATACCTTGTAAGTAGAACAAAGATTATGGATGAGTCTTTGTCTTCATGTTGTCATTGTCATGGAACTTGATTTGTCTTTTGTGATGTACCTGTATCTTGTTAGCAGACAACATCAACCTCACACAACACCATAATGCATTAGTACAATCATATATCCCTAATCAATGAATGTCTTCGATCATTCACATGCATTCATACTGTTACTAGGGTGATAAGACAATTCTAACATTAATCAAGATTGTACTAATAAATAATATGAAGACAAACACATCATGAACTTAATCAAGAATCAGATTTCAAGACATACCTGAACCTCCTTGAGTCATAGCTGTCGAGACTTCTGGTAGTCTTCTTATGTAAGGCCTTAGCCTCCACTCCCCCTAGAACTTGATCTAGAGCTTGATTAGGGCTTGCAAGAGAAACCCTAAAAATTCAATCTTTGACTTTCACACTTCTGAATGGATGGAAGAATGTGTCTTGCTGAGCTGATCAACCTAGCATTCTTCAATTTTGAAATCTCCAAAATTTTACCCCTCAAAATTGCCTTCGAAACTTCTGGATCTTCTGGACAGGAACCCGAACTAGGGTTTGATGAAGCCCACCCTTCTGTCCAATCAAAAGGTTCGATCCAAGGCTCTAAACTCTTATTTTTCTGAGGAGTTTGCAGCCGTGGTTACAGACTTCAAAAATTCCAACTTTTGTTGAAGCCCTAATTTTCCATCTTTCTGATCAAAATCCCGAGCTAGGGTTTGATCAAGCCCGGTCTTCTACCCAACCAAAAAATTCGATCTTGGTCTCTAAATTTCAATTTTCCTGAGTAGCATTCAGCCGTGGATTCCGATTCCAAAAATTCTAACTTTCTCCGAAACCCTAAATTCCGGAAGCCATGAATAAAGGTGCTCCAAAAATAATTCTGTTTTGACAGAAATATGTACCTCATTGTTTCTACTATAACTCTGAAATTTTTGCTCCACAGGGTCTGAAAACTTTTTCTACAGTAGCCTGACCTATCATATTTCCATCTTGACAGGTCTAACCTCAATTGGATTTTCTAAGAGAGATTTATGCCAAGTGTTACAACGTGACCTGTTTATGGGATAAAACAGGAGAGCGAACTTGTACGGCGTGCCACGTGTCACTGTTTGAACTTCGGCCTTTGAAAACTTTTCTTGAGATATCTCTCCATATTATCTTTCCATCCTGATAGGTATGACCTCAATTGGACTCTCTGAGAGAGAGTTATGCCAAGTGTCGCAATGTGACCTGTTTATGGGATAAAACAGGAGATCAAACTTGTACGGCGTGCCACGTGTCACTGGTTCACCTTCGGCCTTTGAAAAAAGTTTCCTGAGATAGTACAGTCTGTGTACTACCTGTCACTTTATATGAAATTTCATTTGGAGCTTCCTATCCCATGTTATGACCTTTTTTCCAAGGTCACCTGATTTTGACTGAGATCTGGAAGAGGCAAAAACCCTAACTTGTACTGATCATAACTCATAAAGTACAATGAATCTAAGGGTTCCCTTTGGACACAAGGTACCTGGGGGTGTTATCGTCGACCTGTAAACTTTTCAAACCCTGAACCTTCGTAGAAATGGATTTATAGCGAAAGTTCCACAATGACTGGTTTTTGCTATGTAAAACCCTAACCTTCAAAATGTCGTAAGTAAAGCAAGTGTCGTAAGTGCCATACCTTGTCTTCCTTCAGGTTAGCTCTGATGCCATGTTAAGATTTAATATTCTAAGACAGAAAATAGCAGCATTACATTCCATTTCACAATAATAGCATATACAGGATCACTGAAGTAACAACAAGCATAGCATAAACACAAGAGACAGAGATTTATCGTGGGAAACCCTCATGGGGTAGAAAACCCAGCAAAGCTTCCTCAATATAGATGACCAGCAATATACAAAGATGAAACCTTGAGACATGATCTCCTCCTCCACAATAGCAGACCTCTCCTCCACAAGTGTGCTATCCTCAAGTGAGTGAATATGTCAAATGAGGAATACACCTCCTCTATTTATACACTACTCTGACATATATTTTACACAAGTACATGTAGGCTCGTATTTAACCAATGGGTTAAATACCCCACTACAACTGACTAGGCTGACCCCTCTAGGGTGGTCTAATAACCCTTTAACCCACATAACAAATACAGGGCCGACCTCCACTAGGGAAGTCTAATAACCCGAGTTACCACATTCCGACAGAGGAATAAACATCTCCGGATATACAATAAGATCTTTACGAAGGAATGAAACATCTCCGGAATAATAAAGTACAATTATAATATTCTTTGAAGTTACAATATCTCAACAAAAATACCATGAGCCCATAAATCAACCATTATTGACCAAGTCATGACTATGAAATTACAACATTTTACAAAGCTTTTTTTCTGAAATTTTCACTGCGGGGGTGCTTCCCCCAAAGCCCCTCCATGGGGGGCTCCCAAAATGTAGTCGCCACCCCCATAGACCCACCATGGTGATTGTAGTTGGGGGGAATCCCTCCCCCCTCGTCATGGCATGGGATCCAGACACAGTTGAAACATGACCTCTGAATCAAGAAGATCAGGTTCCACAACCAACAATCTCCCACTTGGAGATTGATCTCAAAAACACCATCGCTATTGCATCTGTTGGACTATGCTCCAACCTTGGAACTAGTAAATTTATCATCTTCACCTTCATGCTTGAAGGCCAAATAAAACTGAGCAAGAACTCAACTTTTCTTTGGTTACCACCTTTGTCAACATGTTTGCAAGATTCTAGCTAGTATGTATCTTTTACAACTTCAATAGTTCATCTTCCAAACAGATCGTATGAAATGGTACTTGAGATATATATGTTTAGTATTAGAATGGAAGCATGATTTATTTGCAAGATGAATTTCACTATGGCTGTCACTGTACAACTTGTTATTCCCCTACTTCTTACGCAATTCCTCCATGAACCTTTGTGGCCAAATCATCTATTTACTAGCCTCTGTAGCAACAACATACTCTGCTTTCGTTATTGAAAGTGCAACAAACATTTGCAGTTTTGAAATCTAAATTATTGTTATACCACCTATAGTAAATACATACCCAGTGGTTATCCTCTTACCATATTTATCACCCTCCATATCTGCCTCAACATATCCTTGTAGAACAATGTCTGAACCTCTAAACATAATGCATGAGTAGTAGTGCCTCTCAAATACTTGAGAATCCACTATAATTCCTTCCAATGTTCTTTACCTCGATTGTTCGTATACCTTCTCACAACTCCCACTACATGTGTAATATTTGGTCTTGTGAACAGCATGGCATACCTCAAGCTACCAACTTTTAATGAATAGGGAACCTTGGACTTGTAGTCTATCTCTTCCCATGTCTTGGAACACATCTCCATACTTGGTTTGAAATGGTTGGCCAAAAGTGTACTAATTGGTTTTTCATTCTGCATTCTAAACCTCTCCAACACCTTTTCTATGTACCCACCTTGAGACAATATCAATTTGCAATTTCTTCTGTCTCTTGTTATTCTCATACCAAGGATTTGCTTTGCAACACCCAAATCCTTCATCGCAAATGAATTATCTAACTTATTTTTTAGCACATTTATATCTTGCATGTTAGACCTTGCAACAAACATGTCATCCACATACATTAACAAGATAATATATCTTCCATTATCTAGCCTCTTAAAATAAACATAGTGGTCAAAATGACATCTACTATAGCCTTGTTCTATCATAAACCTGTCAAATTTCAAATACCACTGCCTTGGAGCTTGCTTCAGGCTATACAAGTTCTTCTTCAACTTGCTTACCAAATTCTTCTTCCCTTTGACCTCATACCCCTGTGGCTACTTCATATAAATATCTTCCTCCAAATCCCCATGAAGAAAGGTTGTTTTTACATCTAACTATTCAAGATGCAAATCTTTTACCACCACTAAACTTAAAATAGTTCTAATTGAATTCATTTTTACAACATGAGGAAATGTTTCATCAAAATATATACCTTTATTTTGTGCAAACACATTTATAATAAGTCTAGCCTTGTACCACTTCTTTCCTCCATCTTCTTCCTTTAACCTGTAAACCCATTTATTCTGCAATGCTCTTTTTCCTGTAGGAAACTAAACCAATTCCTAAGTCTGGTTTCTTACCAATGAGTCCATCTTCTCATTCATGAATTGCTCCCACTTCTTTCTAGTTTCCACATGCATTACTTCTTCATAACATTCTAATTCACTAGATTCAGTCATCAATAAATAATATAGTTAAGGATAGTATCGTTCACAAGGTCTACTTAACCTAGAAGATCTTCTTATACTTGCAGGAGTTTGAGGTATCTACTACTGTTCTTGATTTTTTGGCACCTTTGGAACATCATTTTCTTTAATTTCATCAAGCACTATGTACTTTGGAGAAAGATTTTTTTTACATCTAATTATTCAAGATGCAAATTTTCTACAACCATTAGACTTAAAATAGTTCTAATTGAAGCCATTTTAACAATAGGATAAAAATATTTCATCAAAATATATACCTTTCTTTTGTACAAACCCCTTTACAATAAGTTTGTCCTTGTACCGCTTCTTTCCTCTATCTTCTTCCTTCAACCTGTAAGCCCATTTATTCTGTAATGCTCTTTTACCTGCAGGAAACTTAACCAAATCCCAATTCTTCTTTCCACCTACATTACTTCTTCATAACATTATGGTTCACTAGATTCAGTCATCAATAAATAATACAGTGAAGGATAGTATCGTTCAGGGGGTCTACTTAACCCGGTATATCTTCTAACACTTTCCGGAGTTTGAGGTACCTTATATTGTTCTTGATTTTCTGGCACCTTTGGAACTTCATTTTATTTGATTTCATCAAGTACTGTGTACTCTGTGTTTTCCTTTTCTTGTTTATTTCCCTGCAACTGATCTTTATACATGACCTTTTCATTAAATAAAAAATCTCTACTCCTAATTATTTTGTTATTTTCATAATCCCATAAGCAATAACCAAAATCATCAACCCCATATCTAATAAAGGTACACTTCTTGGATTTAGCCTCAAGCTTTGTTCTAATTTTTTTATCAATATGTACAAATGTTTCACAACCAAAAGTTCTCATAAATGAGTAGTTTACATTTTTATCTGTCCATGACTCCGCTGGAATCCTACCATCCAAAACACTTGAAGGAACTCTATTTATTAAGTAAACAACAATATCTACAACATCTTCCCAAAACTGTAAGGGAAACCCTACATGCAATTTCATACACTTTGCATGCTCCATGATTGTTCTATTCATTCTTTCTGACACACAATTTTCTTGTGGTGTTCCTGGAATAGTCTTCTCTCTACTAATCCCATGGTATGAACAATAACTATCAAACTCCTTGTCATAGTATTCACCTCCATTATCATATTTGAGACACTTTAACCTTTTTCCTGTCTCATTCTCAACCTAAGCTTTCCATTTCTTAAAAGTAGCAAACACATCAAATTTCTTTCTAATGCAATAAACCCAAGTTTTTCTAGTTGCGTCATCAATAAAAGTACCATAATAACAAGAGCCACCAAGATATTGTACCTAAGTCGGTCCCCATGCATTTGTATGCAAAATCTCTAACTTTTCACTGTTCTTTTGCTTCCCAACTCTGAGATATATGACTCTCTTCCATTTTCCATAAACACAATTCTCACAAAATTCCAAACTTACCTACTTCAGATCTAGCAGCAATTTCCTTGAGTGAAGAATATGCATTCCCTTCTCACTCATGTGGCCAAGGCTATGATTCCACAATGTTGTATATGTTCCTGTGGAATCTAAGAAGATATAATAGTCAGTATTATGATGACATAAATACAACATACCTATCATGTCTCCTTTTGTTATCACCATTGATCCTTTAGTGACCTTCCACCACGTTTATCCAAACGTAGATAAACAACCACCATCTCCCAACTTTCCTATTGAGATTAGATTCCTTTTCATAGTAGGAATATGCCTTACATATTTCAGCAGTCATTCACCCCCATTCTTTAACTTTATCTCTACATTACCCATTGCAACAATTTTACATGGTTCATTATCACCCAATAAAACATGTCTAGAATCACCTGGAACATAATCATGGAAGAATTTCCTATGGGGTGTAGAATGACATGAATCCCTTGAATCTAATACCCAGTAATAACTAGTATTATCTAATGCAAGAATCAAAGTATATTGTAACACATAACCTGCTACATTTTCTTCTTGAATAGTCTCCTACTGCCCATCTCCTTTCTTCTTTAGAGATATGCAGTCTTTCTTCAGATGTTCTTTCTTTCCACAGTTCCAACACTCTATATTTCCTATTCTGGACTTGGATCTACCGTTCCTAGACTTGTTGTTATTAAGTGGGCTTTTTCCTCTCTCCCTTTGTCTTTCCTTACTCTCCATGGTCAATGCATTACCTGATGGCTCACCTGTGCTTTTCTTTCACATTTCCTCGCTAAGAATAACACCAAAAAAAAATCAAATTTCAAAGTGTTTAAACCATAGACAAATTTACTTACAACAATGACCAAGTCATTCGAACTTTCTGGCAATGAGCACAAGATTAGAAGAGCCCTAACCTCATCTTCAAAGTTCACGTTTACAAAAATTAGCTTATTTGTAATCGTATTAAATTCATTTAAATGATAAGCATAAGATCCACCATCTGACATCTTCATATTAAATAAAAACTTCATTAGAAATACCTTGTTGGAGGTTGGGGGTTTTTCATACAGTTTACCCAATGCGCTCATCATACACTCTGTTGTACTTTCTTTTAGTTTATTGAAAGCCATCGATGAAGCCAGGCACAACCATATTGTTCCTAGTGCCTTTATGTCAAGAACCTTCCATTCTTCGTCCTTCATAGTCGCTGGTTTTTTTTGCTTTTCCTCCCAATGGTGGGAATAGGTACCTATGAAACAGATAATCCTCCATTTGCATCTTCCATAACCGGTGGTTTTGGCCATTAAATTTCTTGACCCTAAAATTTCCTTCTTCCACCATTGCTCCCACTCGAACTAGGAACTCTTATTTCCTACGAGTTTATCTGCCAACACTAGTACAAAATGAGAAATTAATGACTAAAAGTTGAGTATAGATGACTATTTTTGAGTCGGTGACTAATAGTATCCGATTTCCACTATCTTATCTCTAGTTGTATTTCACTAGTCATTAATTGGTTGACTTATTAGTCACTGATTTAGTCATTGATAGTCACTGATTTAGTCATTGATTTAGTCAATGATACTCACTGATTTAGTCATTAATACTCACTAATTTAGTCATCGATACTCACTGATTTAGTCATCAATTTAGTAATTGATTGTCACAATTAATGACCAAATACACGACTAAATAAACTACTAGATGATAACATATTAATGACTAAGCTAAATACGACTAAATGTTAGTCATGCTATAAGATACTGGAAATTAGCTACTAATAGTCGTATATATGCAAATTTAGTCATTTTCTTAGTCACTAATTTATGATAGGGTATGGAGGAATCGAACCACCAATCTCCTACCTATAATTAGGCAGGTGCTCTACCATTGAGCTAGCACCCTTTAATAAGTTGTTATTGCTTGACAATGATGATATTCAAACAAATTTTGCATGGGAACAAAATGAATGTCAAACATATTCAAGAATAATGCTTCAAGTACTAAGAAAATTCTAAGATATAGCAGTTCAACTATGACAATGATGAAAATTCAAAGAAGAATGATCTTACAAACTATGCACAAGTACAATAATCCATGGCTGTACAAATTATCAGGAACAAAAGAAAGATGTTGCCCTACATAGACAGAAAAGAATACAAGATCCAACTTGCAATAAATTTATTTTAATTGTCTATCAATTGTTGATCTCTCGACAGCTAGGTTTGCCTGTCTGAGATCCAAAATACATACAATTATCTTCAACTTCACTTCTTCATGAATCTTTCTGAAACTTGCAAATAATGGTAATTTTTTAGGAATGTTATATCAGATGCACCATCATTTCTAAATGAAGATCAATTTTCAAGAATCAGGCAAGCCATGTTTAACTTAAAAACTAAAAGAAAAAGGTGAGCTCCAATAGAATAGCTAATAGATGAGCTTAAAGGAGAAAGAAGCAGTTATATATTATATCCATATCATCTTATTCTTATGCATGCCTTCTTTCAAGATAAGTCTTAATATTCTAATATCTTTCCCCAGAGCATTACAACTCCAGGCCCTAAAATCTAACCTACCACGAGTAAATTGAATACTAAATATCCACGAAATGTCTAGAATTGTTGTAGTCAGACCAAATTGCTAATATGTGGATTTAATTTCATAACATCAGAATCTACTCGTCATAATCACTACACAATTGATTGTTGCTTTGGTATAGTTAAAGGCTAAAAATCTAACATTCCTTGAAATATATCTGGTCCTTCATAAAACATAAGCACTTGAAACAACCATTCATGCATTCTAGAAGATGAAAGACAAAACATAATAAGGACTCTAGAAATCTACAACCCAGACAAAAAAGAAATTTCCTAGTAGATGAACAACTACATTAAAATTGTCAAGCAGGTTGTGGTCCAGTGGTAAATCAATTGGGATTTCTTCACAGAGACCTAGGATCCCCAAGAACATGTTGATGTGTGTATATGGACAACTATGTGCTATCTTGTGATATCTCATTGTTCGCTGAGCCTAAGCAGTTTGTCCTAGGTAGTGTCTCTCAATGGGGCAAGCTAGATGCTTTCCCTAGGTGATGTTAACAGAATAGATACCCACCACTCATAGAATCTAAGCCAAAGGTAGAGCCTACTTCATTAACAAAGGGCCATTTACCAACCAAAAAAACTTACATGAAATTTTTTCAAATAAACAAATACTGTTTACTTCTATTACCAAATTTTTACAAGCACTGGCTAAGTTCATCAAAATGTGGGGTTTTCTATTTACTGGAATAAACAACATTAAATTGCTTTGGAGCTAATATGTCACATTATATTAGTGTAGAAATCTGTTAATCGAATGTCAGTAATCAAATTGACTGATCCAATATAAGTTATAACTGAACCTTTCAAGAGCCTTGTACTCTCCCCCTGGCTATGTTTATAATGCTTACTCTGTTCACACTATTTTAGCATCTTGGTGTTTAGATACCTTTCCAGCCCCTAGGGTTATTTCTACCATAGGTATTACTATTTTCTATTTTTCTAGATGCAATTTCAAGTCCCAGTGACCTACTCTGGTCGTTAGTGGACATTAATATATTTCCTTTTTTTCTACAGTTAATAGATATCTATCTCATCCTATTTGATGATACATTCAAGAGCCTTAAACTCTCCTCCTGGCTATGTTTATATTGTTTACTTAGTTCACACTATTTTAGCATCTTAGTGTTTAGCTACTTTTTCAGTCCCTAGGTTCTTTCTACCCTAGTTCTCTTCTATTTTTCTAGATGTAATTTTGAGTTCTACTGACCTCTTTTGGTCATTAGAAAACATTAATATAACTTTTTATTTCTTCTGCAATAAATAGATATCTATCTTATTCACTTTGATGCTAGAAATATAAAGCAAGGTATGAATGAAAGACAATGTCCTTGACATAATACAATTAATCATTAAAGAATGCAGAAGACCAACATACCTACACTCTTAATTTGGCAACCTCTTGGCCCAATGTATCGTTTTTCTTGTTGACATCTTCAAGTATGATGTTTGTAGATTTAAGGCCAAATAATGTTGGAGTTGGTGTTGTAGAACGTGGTGGACTTGACCGTCTTGAGATTGGTGAAGATGCTTGAGACATAATTCTTGACCCTGGAACAAAAGCAGAGAAAACTTTCTTTGAATAACTTATAACAGGATGAAAGGATGTCGGAAGGTTTATATTCCCCCATTGTGAAGTATTGTTTGGAGCCGGTGACACCCAACTACTTTGAAATTCTGATTTCCTATTTCACTTAGAGGAAGATTTACTCTCAGCAGGCTTAAATTGTTCCATAGTGGAAGATCTGGAAAGCTGTACTGGTGTCTTAGCATATGATTTCTCTTGTTTTTGACTGACATAATATGACTGTTGATTCACAATTCCTCTTCTACTATCCAATAAATGAGACGTTGATCCACTCTCTGTAGCTTTCTTCAACTTGGTAAGGAAATTATCACAAACACGGTAGGGTATATTTGGGTTTGGGGCCAGAGAAGCCTTGAGGCACTTTTTTGAACTGCATGCATGGCAAAATACAAGCCCATAGTTATAGCAATTGTGTCACTTTCTAGTAAGACTAAATGGAATCCTACAGCCTGAACAAATGGATTGATCAGCCCCAGAAACCCACTTATGAAGGAAGATAGCTATTGTAAAACCCGAACCACACACTATGCCTTTAACTTGCTTGTCTTTTAATGCTTCAACTAATGTTGGTGTATTGACATCTTCAATACTTCCATGACCTAACTTCCCATTCAACCCTTTTCCCCATGTGTATAATTCTGTTTTTGAGGTCAAAACAGCCACATGATATGCACCGCAAGCTATTTCCTCAACAAAGGAATTACGAATTTTCCCTTCCACATGAACAAGAAACTTACCATCATCCTGGTGGTTTCCCAGCTGACCATGAACAAAGATGCCCATTGTAACATGACCTGAGGTTGTCAAAGCAACTGTAAGGCTGTGTCCAGCAGCTACTTAACAAAAATTATGGTTAGAAAGGGCATCTAAACATGTTGGAATAAGTCTTGGTTCCTTGTCCCCATGCCCAAGACGAACCTTGTCACCATCTCCCCATGTAAAAATCTTCCACAATGAACAATTACTAGAGCTCGAAGATCCCACCATAACTTCCACTATTGCAGCAGTGTGCCACACTCCATAAGCTGCTCTTACAGTCCGTAATCCTTTAAGTGATAATACTTTGCGGGGTGAAGCAGTACTTTTATGGTCTCCGTGACCTAAGACGCCGAATGTTCCATCACCAAATGTAAACAACTGGCCTGCAGAAGTTACTGCAGCAGTATGCCAAGGCCCCCAATATATTGAAGATATGTGAATTCCCTCTAAAGGTCCATTAACCTTTTTTGGATCCTAGTGGCTCACTTCATTTCCATGTCCAAGAATCCCAAAATTATGAGTGCCATTTCCCCATGTGTACAAATCACCTGAAAGTGTAATAGCACAAGTATGATACTCCCCACATGCTACAAGCTCAATGTTTGTGTTTGCAAGAGCCTCAACTAATTTTGGATGCAGAGCATCTACATCTACTTCATGGCCAAGTCGACCTCTTGATTCCTCTCCCCAGTAGAAGACCTCCCCCTGCTTTGTGACCAAAGCAGCATGCCTACTTCCACAAGCAATATTCTGAACATCCAACACAACAACTGACTCTAAGGCTTTTGGTAAAAGTGAATCCATTTTAGAACCTACCTCATTTCCAGCCCTACACATCCCACCTCCCACTACACAATCCCTAGTCCCTTCTCCCGAAATGAGACATCTCCCATTGAATCAACATCATCTTGGACTGAACCTTGACTAGAAGAGCTTATCGCACTTGATAGACTAACTCTAAAAGTATCCATTGTTGCAACCCTAGCATGACCATTTATGTTGCCTTGGGGGCCTTTTGAAGATGCCGAATGGAGATAACCTCCAATAGAATTAGACTGCAAAAAGACTTTTGATGGTGTAGCATAGATTAGACTTTCACAAAGACCCTTTTCTAATCCATGTAGAGGAGGGATTCCATAGGGAGTCTAACTTCGATATGCATCTCTAATAGTTTAAAGGAACAAAAGGAAGAGTGGTTACAAATTATGGATTCAATAATAAGCACAGATAAGGTCATGTATGGAAAAGCTAAAAGAGGTATCAAAATTCAAAAAATGATGGCTCTTATCTGCCCTAACTCATGAAAAACAATGGGAATTTCAAAAACAAAGGATTGAGATGGTGGGTTGGTGTGTCAAACCTTCTGCAAATTGTTCATACTGCTAATTTCAGAACTTATTGGAGAGTTTATTCGAGTGTAGGTTCTGGGGCTATTTGTCTCAGATGATGATGTTCCATCACCTTTTGTGTTTGGTTTCGATTTTCTATTTTGGCCACGTGAAATTACTACTTTAAGACCAACAAACCAAACTTCAGCCTCATCTTTATCCTTGCATATCTGCAAACAAATAAAATAAGTCTCAAGTGTGAATCTACAACAACACTATTTACTATCCAACGGGGAAATTGAATCCAAGGAATTAAGAAAAGAAGGGAGCTACTTTGATTTCAAAATCCAAACAAAGGACAAAGATTCACTTCTGAAATTACGATAGCAGTTATACATTGTAGAATTCATAACTAAGAATAAGTGACATCTACTAAATAGAAAAGTCGTATCTATAAAAAAAAATCTTTACCAAATCCAGGGATCTATCCTTGTAAATTATAGAAAAGGACTGGTACTCTTTTTCAGGTCGAGGATGCCTCTGAAATATTTCCTAACAAACCAAGAACAAACAACTTAATATTGCCCTCTTTCCCAATGTTTCCTCATTCTAAAAGTATGATAACTTCACCTTAGAAAGATTACAAAAGTTCTTCAAGCAAGATTAAGCAGAGTTCGTAACCCTGATTAACTACAAGAAGAGTTCCTTCTGTCAATAGTTATCCTACTTTAAAAAATTCACTTCAATTTTCTCTTTTTGTTTTTGTGAAAAAGTTTCAGCAATGTAACTTGCTATGTGCCAGGGAGGATCAGAATAAAGAAATTGTCATGACACAACTTTGTTCAAGAAATCAGTGGTCTTACAGTTCGCTGAGCAGGTACAATCCTAGATACATGGTTTAGCTTTAAATGCTCTTCCTTCTTACCAGAATACCATAGCAACACAGATTCATCCTACAATGAAATCAGAAATCAAGAAATGAAGTGCCAATAACCTAAAACATCTAAAATACAAATTAAATAAAAACTGTAAATTACATCTAGAATAATAGAATGATAATTTTGTTTTTGGTCAAAGCAAGAGAAACTGTAAATAATATGCAGAGTGAAACATAAACAATAATATCTCGCACTTGACATGTTAGCATTCTGCAAAGTTTCAAATAGTGAGTTCCTTGAAATCAAATGGAGATAACCTTAAAACAACATTTGAACTGTTTTCTCTGTATGTAATATGTATCCTCAAGTTTTTCTATTTCCTTGATGAACGAAATCACAATCTTGAAATACAATAGAAGTACACAAGGCAGATATTACATTGGCAGGCCTAACATTCAGAAAGATAAAAGAGATCAATTGAGAATGTGTGGATAATGAAAAAATAATATACGTAGGTAATTCAATGGAAGTCTTTCAACATCAATATTATAATTAGACAGGCCGTGCATACCTCATAAACAGTTCAAAACCTAAAGAGAAAATAATGTAAAATTGCCCAAAAGATAAACATGTTGCTTTAAGCTTAAAAGACAGTATGATTATCGACAGTTCTGTTGCTTGGTTCTCTGTTAACATTTGTTTTATATCACCTACCCAGTTAAGGTTCTTATTTAGTAATCAGTACTCACTCTTCTTGTTATTCAAGTGGAGCCCTGTAAGTAAAGGTTTCTGTGTTTTGGAATGTGCTCCATATAGAACCCTGCGTAAAAGTTAATCCTCTTAAAAAGTCATTGCAAGTCAAACTCTTTGAAGAGATATTATCCTCAAAACACACCCACAATTATCCAACTGTTTCCACTATTTTCAGATCAAATATTTAGTAGGTATTCTTATACCGGTTCCCCTTTAGTATCCTTGATCTTCATATTCCCCATAGAAGTTTGTGCATTTCCTTGCTTTCAGATTTCACTTGCTTTTCCCTCCAAAGGAACTCGGCATTTTAATATTATATTAGTCAATTTTGATTTCCTCTTTATAGTTTCTTGACATCAAATTTATGGATCTATTTTATGTGTGCTTTTCAACCTGTTATGTTTATAACTAAATATCTCAGCATTTTAATTATTTCTATATGGGTTTTCCCAAGATCCTACCATGACTCATTCTTGAGATTCATATTGCACCACTTAAGAACCTTAATATAGTTACACCACTTAAGAACCTTTGTTTTCTATTTTTCATTTCAAATTTCCATTGTCATTTCCATTCCCTTCTCATAGTAGCTGATATTTTCTTATCACTAATTCACTATTATAAGATTTTCTTCATAAAGTTTCCTTCTTTAAGGAGGAACGTCAGTTAACAATAATTTTTCTTCATAAAGTTGCATTTCACTCATATACCACTTGTTAATAACAAATTGATCACCCTTGATGGAACACCCCAGCATTTTTGGGTTAAATTGGCATTTGTGTAGCATCTTGATGACATCTAATATCACTTTGATAGAGCGCTAGGCTAATTGGATGCATCGCTTGATGATATTTGGAGACTTTCTATTGAAGTTCCCTAGCTTATTTTATATATTTCACACTTCTGATGATTTATTGCGAGATAGTGGTTGGTTTTCCTTGGATCACCCTCCCTTCTGGCACATATTTTGAGGCATACACATATATTTGCTTGGAAACCATTGCTTCTTGGCACTTGGACAACATCTTGGCATGGTTGATCATAATTTCTAGTAGAACACACCCCTTGATCTTCTCTCTTGGCACACATATATTGAGGCATATTCATACATTTATTTCTTGTAGGATGGGGTTGTCCCCTTCCTCATGGAGTTGGTTGACTATTGTGGGGAACTTGATCTTGGATGTGATGCCATTGTCTTGATTCATGGACTCCTTATTCCATGGACCTAGCTTTTGCAAACGTTTTTGAATATTGAAAAAAGAAAATATTTATTGCATCTATCTTCCATTGAATATTGAAAGAAGAAAATACATTGTAATTGCTCAAAACAAAAAATTACTAACCATATCAAAAGTGCACCTTGCATGTCCTTTATAGAATAGGGAGAGGGAAGAAGATACAATGTTCTAGTTACATGCATGAAGCACTCAAGGCGACTTATTCAAACCCTAACCCTAGTATGGAATTTGATCACCTAGTGAGCCCTAGCTGCATAGACAAGAGTGCGAAGCATGTGCAGCTCAACTAGAAGATGAACTATATCATGCAAGCAAGCATCCTCTTCCTTGAGATCTGCACCCTCTACCTAAACTGGAAAATTATCATGCATGAGCACCCTAACTGACTAGAGATTTCCACCCTCCTCCTAATAATAGATCATGCATGCAGAACTAAACTAACTCTAAGAGTCTGAATTGAACTGAATATGAAGTAGAGACTGAACTAGAAACTGGCACATGTATGCCAGTTCCCTCCTAGCTCATCCCTTCATAAGAATAAGTCACCTCCATAAGCAACTAGTGTTGGGCCCAGTTCCAACACCCATCACTGCTCTGCAAGCATCCCAAGATATAGATCTACTGCACCAGGATATGAATCTGTTGTCACTACTGCGCTGTGAGGAAGGAGAAAATATATATAAAAAATATAATTTCATTCAAGGTATTGGTAACACTTATTCAATATAGGTTGCAAGGTTAAGGATCAAATTTCCTCTTATTTTAATAGTAGCATGTACATTAAGTTAAAGTTCTGTCACTATTTTTTAAAATTAGATATTTAGAAGTTCAGTGTTGAGAGACAAAATCGAGGATTGTTTAGTGTTGTGGAAGCAAGCCGAGGCCTGTTCAGAGCTGAGGGAACAGGTTGAGCTCTACTCCAGACATGTCCCTTGCAAGTAAGCCCTAACTAGGGCCCTATCTCTTGCAGTCGAGCCCCGAGTTGAGGTCTATCACTTCAGCTCATCTCTGTTAGGGCTTAGAAGGATTGTAGCCCAGCCAAATGATGAGCAGTATGTTCAACATGTGCATGTAGTGTGATGGCAAGATGAGTAGTACAGAAAATGCAGGGACACATTTCCCGTTGGAACCATAGTGTCAATTGCAGATTTTGCAAAAAATTACACCCTTCAGACACAAAATGAAAGACAGAGTCAATACTACCATTCATACCAAGTCATCATCATGGTACATATTATGTATAGGCATGGTCTAGAGAGCAGCAATGACGAGAGGATAATACTGAAGGAGACAAACTTTTACATAAGTGATGATAGAACCCATAATATGCACTATGTGCAACATTGTTTTTGAATTTTCTATGATCAGCTGAAGGAGAGAGATATAGAGATGGATCAACATTGGATATGGTCAGATGGTTGTGAGGGCTAGTTCAAAAATGCCCGAGTATTCCAATGGATGAGTACTTTGCATAAGACTTAGAATGTGCCGCATATTTGGAACTATTTTGAGACCGGGCACAGCAAAGGTGAGCATGATGGGGCCGGTGCATGCATCAAGACCGAACTACAAAGAGAAGAGATGAGGTTTGACAAGGAACCTCATATCTGAGATGCACGGTCCACAGTTCAATGGTTCTCCGCAACAATGTCAGAACGAGCAAGAGATCAAGAAACATCATCAGTGGCAGGATGTGTGGTGAGAAATTTTTGGCTAGTGGTTGACATAGATTGATCACGTTCCTATAGTTGCAGCACAGTACAAGGAACACATGGATTTCATTCAGTTCGAATCTCAAACAACCACTTATTTGAAATATGGACGCAAAATCTTGCATGATTTTGCAGCCCTTCCAGCAGTGGCGAGTGGGATGAATGCGAATGCATGGACTGGGTTGATGAATGGGATCATGTGTCACTTGCAGTAGACCAATGTGCAGTTGTTGAAACAACCCAGTTAGAGGGGGGCTAGTCAGCGATTTCGACAGACTACGACCATATCTCAGATCTTGTACAACCAGGACACATATACGCTATTGTTGCACCGAAATACAATGAATGGGGTGCAGATTATTGGTTGGAACAGTGAATCCAAGGTAAGAAAACCCTCTACGGATCATTAATCGATGATGAAGGATTTGAATTTCCTACTGGCTCGATGGTGGTTAAGGGGGAATATCTTACACTAGATGCGAAGTCAAGAAAGACTAGTGGGCATGTATTCATGGATTATAGACCAGGGTCAGTGGTGTATCACTTCACAAACTTGATCGTTGGCACAAACATCCATCTTCAGACAATGTCAAGTAAGAGCTCAACCAAGGTACGCTACTACCTGCCTCATTTAGAGCACGAGAGATTGATGGAGACAATTAGCAATAGAGAGGATCCAGATGGATTTATTGAATGAGACTAGTCAACTTTACATAAGAGAAAGAATTGCATCAAAGAATGTTATGTTCTACATCGAGGTATGTGTAGTTTTATGTTATTTCGTTGGTACATGCATTTTTTGTTGATACATACATACATACATGTCTTTGCCTATGTTTTTTATTTTTCCTATATGTATTAAATTGTTCCATGCTTCTCTTTTATGTTGAATAAAATGGTGATGTGATTTGGATCAAATTTGAGTAATTTGAGTTAGTATTTTCTTAAATATATCTATTTATGTTTGTAGCATTTGAAGAGAGTGGTTTTGATAGGTTCTCAAGATTAGAATTACCTAGGTTTTCGGAAATTTTTTGAAGTACATAATCTATTACAATGGTCTTGAAAATTTAACTTGGTAGATGAAACCTTCTAGGAATCCATGTATGGATAGAAGGGTCTTCCACTTGGGGTAGGGAGTTATCATAAAGTTTCAATGGTGGTATTTGTGAGATCTATACTTGAGAAAAGCATTGGGGAACTGTGAAATTCCTTATCGATCAAATATCTCTTTAGTTTTGTGTCCACCCAAACCTTTTTCATGCTTTGGGTACCTTGAGGTATATCCCCAACCCAAAAAACTCTTATATTATGATGATTATGTTGGTTTAGGGTTTTGGTTCCCCATGCTCTTATAACCCAAAAAGCTCTCATATCCCAAACCTTTTTCATAGATTTGGTTCCCCATGCTCAATGCTCACCCAAATCTAGCTATATTTTGGGTTTTTGCCCTTATCCAAGCATCATGTCATCAACCTAGGGTTTCCACTAATATATTTTAAAACATGTTCATTTATGGTTGGAGATTGGTGCTTTATTCCCATAGATAAACACTTAGAGGGACTTATCATCATCATCACCATCATCATCTCTAGGATCCTCATCAACATCTCCATAATCATCATCTTCTTCATCATCACCATCGCCATCATCACCATCACCATCAGCACTATCATCAACGTCTTCATCATCGCCACCATCTTCATCATCATCATTAACTCTAACTCTAACCCTAATTCAATTTCCTTCTATAACTCTAGCCCTAACCCTCACCCAAACCCTAGCACTAATCCATCTTCTTCATCATCACCGTCACCATCACCATCGCCATCACCATCACCATCACCATCACCATCATCGTCACCATCATCATCACCATCTTCATCATCATTGTTAACTCTAACTCTAACCCTAATTCAATTTCCTTCTATAACTTTAGCCCTAACCCTCACGCGAACCCTGGAACTAAACCATCTTCTTCATCATCACCATCACCATCAATGTCTTCATCATCACCACCAGCTTCATCATCATCATTAACTATAACTCTAACCCTAATTCAATTTCCTTCTATAACTCTAGCCCCAACCCTCACACAAACCCTAACTCTAACTCTAACTCTAGATTCCTCATGAACATCTCCATCATCATCATCTTCTCCATCATCATCATCTTCATCACCATCACCATCACCATCATCATCAACGTCTTCATCATCATCACCATCATCATCATCATATGTGCACAGCGGACGATTTTGCAGAATTGACCGCCATGTGCAAAAATTGCACACTCCCTCATTGAGCAAAACCCTAGTTTCCAAGATGGACGTACAATATCACACTGGGGCTATGGGACTGGAGGAGAAGGGCACCCCTAGCACTATCCCGGCGTCCTTAATCCAACGGAGTCAACGGTTCGTCGATCGGAGCCACGGTCGTCATTCTATGGATCATTCCATCTCGCATCCAAAAGGCCTTCAGGGACACCTATTGGATACCTACCGAGGGCATAGAACTCCAACCGTGCAACAAAACCAGGTTTCGAGGAATTCTGCAGGTGTGTCTAGGGAGGTTCCAGCTGGGAACGCTAGTCGTAAGTGCTCGATGGACGATTTTGCAAAGTTGACCCCCGTCTGCAAAAATTACACACTCCCTCACTAAGCAAAACCCTAGTTTCCATGATGGATGTACAAGATGACACCGAGGCCATAGGACTAGAGGAGAGGGGCACCACTAGCACTATCCTAGCACCCTAAATCCAACAGAGTTGATGGTTCATCGATCGGATCCACAGTCATCATTCTATGGCTCGTTCCTTCTCGCATCCAAAAGGCCTTCAGGGACACCTGCTGGATTCCTGTCAAGGGCATAGAAGTCCAACAATGCAGCAAAATCTGGTTCTGGGGAGTCTTGTAGGTGTGTCTAGGCAGGATCCGGCTAGGAATTCTAGCCATCAATACCCGGTGGACAATCTTCCAAAGTTGACCCCCGTGTACAAAAATTGCACACTCCCTCACTAAGCAAAACCCTAGTTTCCAAGATGGACCTACAAGGTGACACAGGGGCCACGGGATCGAAGGAAAGGGGCACCCCTGGCACTATCCTGGCATCCTAAATCCAATGGAGTCGATGGCTTGTCAATCTGAGCTATGGTCGTCATTCTATGGCTCGTTCCATCTTGCATCCAAAAGGCCCTCAGAGACACTTGGTAGATACCTGTCGAGGGCATAGAAGTCAAACCGTGCAACAAAACCTGGTTTCGGGAAGTCCTGCAGGTGTGTCTAGGCAGGTTCCGGCTTGGAACACTAGCCATAATTTTCTCGTGGACGATATTCCAAATTTTACCCCCATGTGCAAAAGTTGCACACTCCCTCACTGAGCAAAACCCTAGTTTCCAAGATGGACGTACAAGTGTGAAGCCAAGCCATGGGACCAGAGGAGAGGGGCACCCCTAGCACTATCCCGGTGTCCTGAATCCAACGGAGTCGAAGTTGCATCAATCGGAGCCACATTCATCATTCTATGGCTTGTTGCATCTCACATCGAAAAGGCCTTCAGGGACACCTACTGGATACTTACCGGGGGCATAGAAGTCAAATCATGCAACAAAACCTAGTTCTGGGGAGTCCTACATGTGTGTCTAGCCAGGTTTCGACTAGGAACGCTAGCCATAACTTCCCAGTGCAAGAGCTTCCAAAGTTGAACCCAGTGTTCAAAAATTGCACACTCCCTCACTGAACAAAACCCTAGTTTCCAAGATGGACATACAAGGTGAATCCAAAGGAGTCAATGGTTCATCGCTCCAAGCCACGGTCCTCATTCTATGTCTCGTTCCGTCCCGCATCCAAGAGGCCTTCAGGGACACCTGCTGGATAATTGTTGAGGGCATAGAAGTCAAACCCTGTAGCAAAACCTGGTTCTGGGGAGTCTTGCAGGTGTGTCTAGGTAGGTTTTGGCTGGGAACGCTAGCCATAAGTTCTTGGTGGATGATCTTCTAGAGTTGACCCCTGTGTGCAAAAATTGCACACTCCCTCACTGACCAAAACCCTAGTTTCCAAGATGGACCTACAAGATGGCACCCGGGCCACGGGACCGAAGGAGAGGGGAAACCCTAGCACTATACAAGTGTCCTGAATCCAACGTAGTTGACGGTTCATTGATCGGAGCCACAATCGTCATTCTAGCCGCAGCACCCGAAGCGTGGCTCGGTTCACGAATCCGTTGATTCCAGTGGGTCCGAGATAGCGGGTTTCAGCTAGGGGACCCCCCATAGTGTCCCCCAAAGACCAGGAAGCGGTGCCAACGAGCCATCTCTGGAGATAGGATTTTCCTCAGCGAGGTCCATTCCAAATTTGCTCAAGGGGGCCATTTCTAGTCCAGAGGCCCCCGGACGTGCGTGGACACCGTGGACAGGTCCAAAATGGCCACGTGGACCTGTTGGAGGTGACGGAATCCAATTCCACTCGTCGTTTTGGGTTTTGTGGCACCAGGGCAAATCCTCCAAGTGTCCATGAACGGCCCCGTGGTGCCCGACTAGAATGCCCGTAGCACCCGAACCGTGGCTCGATTCACAAATCCGTCGATTCTGGTGGGTTCAAGATGGTAGGTTTCAACTAGGGTCCCCCCACAACATGCCTCAAAGATCCGAAAGCAGTGCCAATAGGCCATCTCTGGAGCTAGGGTTTTGCTTAGTGATGGTCATTCAGGGACACTTCGGGGATTTGCTCCAGGGCCATGGAACCCAAAGTAGCGAGCAGACTTGGAGCCACGGTCATTATTCTATGGCTCGTTCTGTCTTGCATCCAAAAGGCCTTCAGGGACACCTGCTGGATACCTGTCGAGGGCATAGAAGTCCAACCATGCAGCAAAACCTGGTTCTCGAGAGTCCTACAGGTGTGTCTAGGTAGGATCTAGCTGGGAACGCTAGCCATAAGTGCCCGATGGACAATCTTCCAAAGTTGACCACCGTGTGCACAAATTGCACACTCCCTCACTAAGTAAAACCCTAGTTTCCAGGATGGACCTACAAGGTGACACAGGGCCACAGGATCAGAGGAAAGTGGCATCCCTTGCACTATCCCATTGTCATGAATCCAATAGAGTCGACGGTTCGTCGATCCGAGTCACGGTCGTCATTCTATGGCTCATTTTGTCGCACATCGAAAAGGCCCTCAGGGACACCTGCTAGATACCTACCGGGGGCATAGAAGTCAAACTGTGCAACAAAACCTAAGCATGTTCCAGCTTGGAACACTAGCCATAAGTTTCTGGTGGACTATCTTCCAGAGTTGAGCCCCATTTGAAAAATTTGCACTCTCCCTCACTGAGCAAAATCCTAGTTTCCAAGATGGACATACAAGATGGCAGCTGAGCCACGGGACAAGAGGAGAGGGGTAGCCTTAGCACTATCCTGGCATTCTAAATCTAATGGAGTCAAAGTTGCATCGATTGGAGCCACGGTCATCATTCTATGGCTCGTTCTGTCTCACATCCAAAAGGCCTTCAGGGACAGCTACAGGATACCTACCGGGGGCATAGAAGTCAAATCGTGTAGCAAAACCTGGTTCCAGGGAGTCCTGCAGGTGTGTCTAGGCAAGTTCCGACTAGGAACGCTAGCCATAAGTTGTTGGTGGACGATCTTCCAAAGTTGACCCCCATGTGCAAAAATTGCACACTCCCTCACTGAACAAAACCCTAATTTCCAAGATGGACCTACAAGGTAACACTGGGGCAACGAGACTGGAGGAGAGGGGCACCCCTGGCACTGTCCCATCATCCTGAATCCAACAAAGTCGATGGTTCATCGATCCGAGCCATGTTCGTCATTCTATGTCTCGTTCTGTCTCGCATCCAAAAGGCCTTCAAGGACACCTGCTAGATACCTTCCGGGGGCATATAACTCAAACCCTGCAGCAAAACCTGGTTCCAGGGAGTTCTGCAGGTGTGTCTAGGTAGGTTTCGGCTAGAAACGCTAGCCATAATTTTGTGGTGGACAATCTTCCAGAGTTGACCCCTGTGTGCAGAAATTGCACACTCCCTCACTGACCAAAACCCTAGTTTCCAAGATGGACCTACAAGATGGCACCCAAGCCATGGGAACGGAGGAGAGGGGTAACCCTAGCACTATCCAAGCATCCTAAATCCAACGGAGTTGACGATTCATCGATCAGAGCCACAGTTGTCATTCTAACCATAGCACCTGAATCATGGCTCGGTTCACGAATCCGTTGATTCTAGTGGGTCTGGGATAGCGAGTTTCAGCCAGGGGACCCACCACAACGTTCTGCGAAGACTCGAAAGCGGTGCCAATGAGTAATCTCTGGAGCTAGAGTTTTTCTCAATGAGGGCCATTCCAAATTTTCTCAAGGGGGCCATTTCTCGTCCGGAGGCCCCCAGGCGTGCGTGGCCACCATGAACAAGTCCAAAATGGCCACGTGGACCTATGGTAGGCGATGGAATCCAATTCTGCTCCTTGGTTTGGGTTTCGTGGCCCTGGGGAAAATCCTCCAACTGTCCATGAATGGCCTCAGGGTGCCCAACTAGAATTCCCGTAGGAACCAAATCGTGGCTCGGTTCGCGAATCCGTAGATTTCGGTGGTTCCAAGATAGTAGGTTTCAACTAGGGTCCCCCCACAGCATGCCTTAAAGAGCTAGAAGCAGTGCCAATGGGCCATCTCCGGAGCTAGGGTTTTGCTCAATGAGGGCCATTCAGGGACAGTTCAGGGATTTGCTCTGCGGCCATGGAACCCAAACCAGTGAGCGGACTTGGATCCACTGTCGTCATTCTATGGCTCATTCCGTCTCGCATCCAAAAGGCCTTTAGGGACACCTGCTAGATACCTGTCAGGGGCATAGAAGTCCAACCATGTAGCAAAACCTGGTTCTAGGGAGTCCTGCAGGTGTGTCTAGGTAGGATCCGGCTGGGAATGCTAGCCATAAGTGCCCGGTGGACAATCTTCCAAATTTGACCCCCGTGTGCAAAAATTGCACACTCCCTCACTGATCAAAACCCTAGTTTCCAAGATGGACCTACAAGGTGACACAAGGGCCACGAGATTGGAGGAAACGGGCACCCTTAGCACTATCCCGGCATCTTGAATCCAATAGAGTTGATGATTTGTCGATCCGATTCACGGTCGTCATTCTATGGCTCGTCCTATCTCACATCGAAAAGGCCCTCAGGGACACCTGCTAGATAGCTGACGGGGGCATAGAAGTCAAACCGTACAACAAAACCTGGTTCCAGGGAGTCCTGCAGGTGTGTCTAGGCAGGTTCCGGCTTCGAATGCTAGCCATAAGTTTCGGGTGGACGATCTTCAAGAGTTGACCCCCTTGTGCAAAAGTTGCACACTCCCTCACTGAGCAAAACCCTAGTTTCCAAGATGGACGTACAAGATGGTAGCCGAGCCACGGGACCAGAGGAGAGGGGCACCCCTAGCACTATCCCGGCGTCCTGAATCCACTTGAGTTGAAGTTGCATCGATCGGAGCCACAACCGTCATTCTATGGCTCATTCCGTCTCACATCCAGAAGGCCTTCAGGGACACCTACTGGATACCTATAAGGGTCATAGAAGTCAAATCGTGTAGCAAAACCTAGTTCCGGGGAGTCCTACAGGTGTGTCTAGGAAGGTTCCGACTAGGAATGCTAGCCATAAGTTCCTGGTGGACGATCTTCCAAAGTTGACCCCCATGTGCAAAAATTGCACACTCCCTCACTAAACAAAACCCTAGTTTCCAAGATGGAGCTACAAGGTGACACTGGGTCCACGGGACCGGAGGAGAGGGGCACCCTTGGCACTCTCCCGTTGTCCTGAATCCAACGGATTTGACGGTTCGTCGATCCAAGCCACGTTTGTCACTCTATGTCTCATTTCGTCTCGCATCCAAAAGGCCTTTAGGGACACCTATTGGATACCTGTCGGGGGCATAGAAGTCAAACCCTGCAACAAAACCTGGTTTTAGGGAGTCCTATCGGTGTGTCTAGGCAGGTTTCGGCTGGGAACACTAGCCATAATTTCCCGGTGGACGATCTTCCAGAGTTGACACCTGTGTGCAAAAATTTCACACTCCCTCGCTAACCAAAACCCTATTTTCCAAGATGGACCTACAAGATGGCACCAAAGCCATGGGAGTGGAGGAGAGGGGAAACCCTCACACTATCCAAGCGTCCTGAATCCAACGGAGTTGATTGTTCATCGATCGGAGCCACAGTCATCATTCTATGACTCGGTCCATCTTGCATCCAAAAGGCCTTCATGGACACCTGCTAGATACCTACCAGGGGCATACTTCAGCAAACCTAGTTCCAGGGAGTCCTATAGGTGTGCCTAGGAAGGTTCCAGCTGGGAACGCTAGCCATAAGTGCCCGGTAGATGATCTTCCAAAGTTAACCCCTGTGTACAAAAATTGCATACTCCCTCATTGAGCAAAACCTTAGTTTCCAAGATGGACCTATAAGGTGACACTGGGCCCACGGGACCGAAGGAGAGGGGCACCCATGGCACTATCCTGGCATCCTGAATCCAACGGAGTCGACGGTTTATCGATCCGAGCCACGGTCATCATGCTATGGCTCATTCCGTCTGGCATCCAAAAGGCCTTCATGGACACCGGTTGGATACCTGCTGGGGGCATAGAAGTCAAATCGTGCAGCAAAACCTGGTTCCGAGGAGTCCTGTAGGTGTGTCTAGGTAGGTTCCAGCTGGGAACACTAGCCATAAGTGCCCAGTGGACGATCTTCCAAAGTTGACCACCGTGTGCAAAAATTGCACACTCCCTCACTGAGTAAAACCCTAGTTTCCAAGATGGACCTACAAGGTGACACCGGCCATTGGACCAAAGGAGAGGGGCACCCCTGGCACTATCCCAACGTCCTGAATCCAACAGATTCGACGGTTCATCGATCTGAGCCACGGTTGTCATTCTATGGATCATTTTATACCCCTACGTCCTGAGAAGGTTGAATTTCTAAAGCAATAAGTCTCTAGTATTCATCCTGAAGCTCTTTTGTTTATGTCTAAGATAAAGAAGCTCTCAGTTCGTGAGCTGGAACATATCGATCTTAACAGGATTTATACAATCTCTGTTTTACAAGAAACTAACCTTAGAACTTCTAGTAGCAATGACAATGAATCCTTCATTTTGCATTTGTTAGCAAAAGAAGATCAATTTTCGACAAAACAATATGATTATTACATGTGGAGGTAGCAGTTTCCCGTGGAAAGATGTTGGAAAATGGGCTATTACATTAGCTTTTCCGTTGGGAGAGCAGCTTACAGAAGGAAATATGGCTGTTGTAGGTATCTATGCTTTTTTTTTGACGAAAATTGTAACAAGATTTCCATTTATAATACAAGCATATTTTTTACTGGTTTCGTCAAGAGAAAGTGTTATTTTCAATAACAATTGGAACTAGGGAATCCTTCATTGTGCTCCATTAGCCCTTTGTTCAGCATTTCGTGCTCTGGTAAGTGGTAATTCACCTCTATCATCAAAAACTTGGGTCTATAGGTACCTTCCCTTTCATATTCCTCATAATGCACACATAGTCCATCCTTATCTTCATAAACAAGAGTTTTATAATAGCTTGAATTTTTTGGGTGTGGTTATCTCCCTGTATTCGATTGTCTGATTGGTTGACAAGCTTGCCTGAAAATCTATGGGTTTAACTTCTTTGTTTTATTGCTGAAAATTGGAAGGGATTTTCAAGTCACCTACAAAACGCTCCTTTGTTGATATATGTAAGTTCTTCCAACAAGATTGATTTGGCTAGTGCATCAAATGCTGTCATCCACACCAGAATTTATCTTTCGTCAAAGGAGTCGCACATATTGTGGCTGACCAAATGGTCTGGGGACCTTGGAAGTGCCACCAAATATTATTCCATGCCTGAATCTACCAGAAGGAAATTATAAATTTAGATCCTCGAGAATGTCTGAATCTACCCAGAAGGAAATTATAAATTTAGATCCTCGAGAAGGTGAGAAACTGTATGAGTGGTTGAATTAGTATCCTAAAATTACAAAGCTTTCTATCTCAAAGTTTGTTGAGCGGCTCCTGGATGTAGTATTAGACTTAACAGACAGTAAACTTGTTATCACCACTACACATTTTTTGCACTATTCATATGCAAATAACAATGTCTAGCCCGAAGAGCTTACCAGTCTTTGCAAGAATATTCCCCTAGTAGATGAAGGTGGAAACATCATTAGGGTATGAGGCCCTCTGAAGTTTCTCCAACATGCATCCACGAGTAATTGGGCCAAGGTGTCCCTGAATGGCCCTAGGGTGCCCAACTAGAATGCCCTTAGCAACCAAACAGTGGTTCGGTTTGCAAATCCGTCAATTTCGGTGGGTCCGAGATGCTGGGTTTCAGCGAGGGGACCCCCCATAGCGTCCCTTGAAGACCTGAAAGCAATTCCAACAAGCCATCTCCAGAGCTAGGGTTTTGCTCAGTGAGGGCCATTCCAAACATGCTCAAGGGGGCATTTCTCATCTGGAGGCCCCCGGGCATGCGAGGCCCCCATGGATAGGTCCACAATTGCCACATGAACTTGTGGGAGGCGAAAAAATAAAATTCCACTCGTCGGTTTGGGTTCCGTGGCCCCGGGGCAAATCCTCCAAGTGTCCCTGAACGGCCCCGAGGTGCCCACTAGAATTCCCGTAGCATATGAACCATGGCTCGGTTCACGAATCCGTCAATTTTGGTGGGTCTGGGTGCCGAGTTTCAGCTAGGGGACCCCCACAGCGTCCCCGGAAGACCCGAAAGGGGTGCAACGAGCCATCTCTGGAGCTAGGGTTTAGCTCAGTCAAGGCCATTCCAAATTTGATCAAGGGGTCCATTTCTCATCCAGAGACCACGGGGATGCATGCCACCATGGACAGGTTCACAATGGTCGCGCACACCTGTGGGAGGCAACGGACTCAAAGTCGTCTCGCCGGTTTGGGTTTCATGGCCCCTGGGAAAATCCTTCAAGTGTCCTAGAATGGCCACGGAGTGCCCGACTAGAATGCCCGTAGCACCTGAACCATGGCTTAGTTCGTGAATTCGTTGATTCCGGTGAGTCCAGGATAGCGGGTTTCAGCTAGGGGACCACCCACAATGTCCCCCGAAGACCCATAAGCGGTGCCAACGAGCCATCTCCGGAGCTAGGGTTTTTCTCAGTGAGGGCCATTCCAAATGTTGATGTATATGTAACTTCGGAATGTATTTCATCTGTGTATTTAATATATATTTATTGTACCCTTATAAGAGATGTGTTATTCCTCTATAAGGAAGTGTCGTCAAGTGGATTGACAAGTGTCGCAAGTGTGTATACTTGCCGATGGGTTATTAGACCACCATGTGGGGTCGACCCTGAATTATATATAATATAATGTGGATGTATCTAGATAGACAAGTCGGCCCCATAAGGTCAATGGGAAAAAAGGTTAGTATAAATAGAGATCGGAGATCTCTATTTTACTCACTCGAAAAAGTAACTCACTCTCACTCTCAAAAGTGGCGCACTAGTGAGGAGGAGGAGGATCATCTGCTAGGAGACTATCTCAGTGTTATTTGGTTGTATTTTGGTTGAGCCATTTCTCTCTCTATCTCTAAGGAAGTTGTGGGGTTTTTCACCTTAGGGTTTTCCCCACGGAAACTCTGTGTCTCTTGTCTTTATGCTTTTGATTCTTGTGATGCTTGTCATATTATGATTGTCATGCATTGATATACTGTAGATGTTATTCTCTCAGACAAAGATCCTATAGTATTGTGAATTAATACTCAAAATTTAACATGGTATCAGAGCTAACCTGAGAAGAAGACATTTTGTAGTGATGGAAGCTTGAGTTCCTTGTTTATTGGGTTTCTCTCCACAGATTTTTGAAAATCAGTATAGTAGATTGACTCTACTCATCAAGGCGCATCTATCTGTCCAATCAGAATTCAATTCCGAGCATTTTCAGATTTGGCCCTAAAAATTAGGGTTTCCACAAAAATAGGAATTTCTGGAATCCGAAGACACAGCTGGACGCTCCTTGCAAAAATAGAAGTTTAGAGCTTTGGATCGAGATTTTTGGTTGGGTAGATCTCTGGGAAATGCAAACCCTAATTCAGGGCTCTCCCTAGTGAACCCGGGAGGACAAAAAGGCAATTTTGAAGGGCAAGACTTTGCTGATCTCAAATTTTGAATGCACCAGGCTGATCAGCTCAGTAAGGCGCATCTTTCTATCCTTTTTGAAATTTGAAATTCACATTTTGAATTTTTAGGGTTTCTCTGACAAACCCTAATCCGGGACCAGATCCAATTTTTAGCACTTCAAGTGGTAAGATCTAAATCTTTTCTATTTCCATTTGAAGTACTCTTTAAGATGTCTCTCCACACCAAGCTTGAGGATAAGCTTGAAGGGGCTGATAACTTCCAAGCCTAGAAGTATAGGATTGGGTTAATCCTGGAAGAAAATGAGTTGGACTCATATGTGAAAGAAGACATCCCTATCCGAGAGGATGAAGAGGCCAAGGCATTGCACAAGAAGAACTTGGTCAAGGCAAAGAGAATCATTGCTGATTCTATCAAAGACCATCTCATACCCCATGTGTCTTCTCTTAAGACACCCAAGGAGATGTTTGACTCTTTGACCAAGCTGTTTGAAGGGAAGAACATAAATCGGAAGATGACCCTGCGGAACCAATTGAAAGGAGTAAAGTTTCAGAATGGAGAAACCATTCAATCTTATTTTTCAAGGGTCTCCCAGATCAAGGAACAACTAGAAGTAGTGGATGAAATGGTGGAGAATGGTGAAGTGGTGATGACCACTCTAAATGGCCTACCCAGGTCATGGGATTCCTTTATCCAAGGAATTTGTGCAAGGAAGAAGTTGATCTCCTTCAGTAGACTACGGGAAGAATGCTGACAAGAAGAAAAGATGGGTAATGAAGATCAAGCTCTCACAGCTCACACCAAGAAAGGAAAGTCCAAGAGAGAGCCATCTCACTCCAAGAGATCTTCACATCACTTCAAAGAAAGAAGAATATGCTTCACCTGTAATGAGAAAGGACATATTGCCATAAATTGTACCAAGAACAAGAAGGACAACAACATCTCCAACAAGAAGAAGAAGGGTAGCAAAAGAAGGTTTCATGCTCATGGTGCCGAAGATGATGAACCCCCAAAGAAGAAGGCTAGGGCAGAAAGTGATAGCAATGATGACTCATCAAGTGAAGAAGAGTATGTTCTGATCTCTGCTCTCATAGGTACCATCTCTCATGGTTGTAATGATTGGTTGATTGATAGTGGGGC
The DNA here is from genome assembly GCA_027924585.1 of Larix kaempferi. Taxonomy (NCBI): domain Eukaryota; kingdom Viridiplantae; phylum Streptophyta; class Pinopsida; order Pinales; family Pinaceae; genus Larix; species Larix kaempferi. The sequence continues at coordinate 317,452 of BSBM01001536.1, forward strand.
TTCCAAACACATGACTGGGTTTAAGGAATATTTTGTGAATCTATATGAACATGAATCACCCCATAAGGTGAAACTTGGGGATGTTTATCAATACCCAATCAAAGGAAGTGGTGAAGCCTCCTACAACCTAGATTCTGGAAAATCCTTGAAGATGAAAGAAGTACTTTATGTACCTGGGCTCAAGAAGAACTTACTCTCCATTTCTGCATTGGATGCAAAAGGTATGAGGGTTGCATTTGTGGATGGCCAAGTCCTAATGTGGCCAAAGCGAAAGACCATAGATGATTCAGTAGTAATTGGAGAGCAAGAGGGAGGTTTGTATAAATTGAAGGGACAACCTGAACATGCCATGATACATGAATCCATGGAGCCAAGTGAACTTTGGCATAGAAGACTTGCTCATATGCACTATAGAGCACTTCCAATTGCAAGCAAGGCAGTAGAGAGTCTTCCTAAAATCAAGACCAAACATGAAGGTGTTTCCAAAGGATGTGCAAAAGGTAAGAACATTAAGAAGGCTTTCCCAAGCAGTGAAAGCAAGGCAAAAGACATCCTAGAAATCATCCACTCAGATGTATGTGGCCCTATGTCATCCAGTTCCCTGAGTGGGTATGTTTACTATGTCTCATTTATTGATGACTTCTCTAGGAAGACTTGGGTATACTTCTTGAAGGGAAAAGATGAGGTGCTTGATAAATTCAAGGAATTCAAAACCTTGATGGAGAATCAAACTGACAAGAAGATCAAAACATTTAGATCCGACAATGGTGGAGAATTCACCTCAAGTGACTTCAAGAAGCTTTGTAGTGATTCAGGGATTAAGAAGGAGTTAACTACTCCGTATAATCCTCAACAGAATGTAGTTGCAAAAAGGAAGAACAGAACTATCATGGAAGCAGCAAGGGCAATGCTGCACGACCAGGATCTACCTATGCATCTATGGGCAGAAGCAGTTAGAACAGCTGTATATGTGCAAAACAGAACTCCCCACAAGATATTGGACAACAAGACACTAGAAGAGGTCTTTTCTGGGTTCAAGAAGATTGATGTCAGCAAGGATGAATATAAGTTCAAGGATAGGTAATCTAGGAAGCAAAGATCAAGAGGGAGCACACTCCAGTAGCTCCTGCAAGGATGCATATTTTCAGAGGGAGTTGACCATCTTCCTACATTCCACAACATAAAGGTGTAGAAGAAGCTACTTCAGCAGTTCCTGCTAGGAGGCAAAGACTCAGAGGGAGTCCACCCAACAAACAAACAAAGATAAGTATTTCAATTATCATTTCTAGCCTATTTTGTTTGTTTAAATAATATTATGCTTATGTTCCTAGACTTAGGAGATGTATTGCGCATATTTGAATGATTGCATTAATGAACAATATACTACTAATATGCATGTGATGGGTAAGTGGCCTATGGCACTGTACAACATTCCAGTGCTACTTATCTAGGATGAAACCTCTTTGCTGACATGTTGGGAGTAGTGTAAACTCTTAACAATGTTCTGGTACAGACTGGAAGGCATCTAGAAAGTTGTGGAACATGGATAATGTTGTATTGAAGCATTGGCTAAGATAACTGCATGACTGCATGACATATTTCTTTATGTGTAAAGAATTTGTTCTGAAAATTATGAGATGTTTCTAATCATGCAATTCAACTTGTTTTGTAGGAAAGACCGTATATCTTCACCTACAAAAAGGACTACAACATTTGTTCCAGCAACAAAGATATCTATTGAAGATATTGAAGATATTGAAGTTCCTAGGATCTGGGATGAAGAAATGGAATGCCATGATCCGTCGATCATGAAGATGATGTTTGGGATGCAGTCCCAAGACTTGACAGGGAGTCACATGTGTGCAGATTGAAGAAAGCCTTGTATGGCTTGAAACAAACTCCCAGAACTTGGTATGGTAGGATGGACAGTTTCCTATCTAGTTTGGGCTTTACCAACCTTTACTACAAGGTTGAGGAAGGGAATCCTGTGATTCTACTCCTGTATGTGGATGAATTATTTGTAACAGGAGATGACAGAATGATTGCAGATACTAAGAGGAAGCTTGCTGCTGAATTTGATATGAAAGATTTGGGAATGATGCACTATTTCCTAGGTATGGAGGTGTGGCAGAGTGTAGGTGGGATCTTCCTTGGTCAAGGGAAGTACACGGTAGATATCCTGAAGAGATTTGGGATGATGGATTGCAAGGCCATGGCCACACCTATGGCATCGAATCTGAAGCTTCTATGTGATGCTTCATCTGAGCCAGTTGATGTCTCCATGTATCGTCAGATGATTGGGTCCTTGATGTACCTGACGAACACGAGACCAGACATTTGCTTTGCTGTGAACACATTGAGCCAGTTCTTGACAGATCCAAGGAGTGTTCACCTGATTGCTGTAAAGCATGTTCTGAGGTACCTGAAGGGTACAGTGGATTATGGGCTCAAGTATGAAGCGAATCAAAAGTTTAACCTGCAGGGTTATGTTGATTCAAATTGGGCTGGCAGTGCTATAGATAGGAAGAGCACATCTAGGTGTTGCTTCAGTATGGGATCAGGTGTGATCTCTTGGTTTAGTAGGAAGCAGTCCTGTGTAGCACTGAGTACAGCTGAGGCAGAGTATGTTGCAGCCTGTTCAGCTAGTTGTGAGGCAGTATGGCTATGAAAGCTACTGTCTGAGTTATTTGATCTCCCATTGGATGCTACTGGTATCTTCTGTGATAACTAGAGTTGTGTGAAGCTGTTCGAGAACCCAGTGTTTCATGATAGGTCGAAACACATAGAGATCAAATATCACTAAATCAGGGATATGGTGCAGAGAGGAGCCATGAAGCTCCTGTATGTTGCGACGGACGAGCAGATTGCAGATGTGCTGACGAAGCCACTAGCCAGAGTGAAGTTCGAGTACTTCAGAGAGAGGCTTGGCGTTCTTCAGATCGAGGACACTTCGAGGAAGAAGTGATGGACACATTTGTTGAAGCCATTCCAAGCATGTTGGAAGGGGGACCCTTCACATGGCTGTGGATGTAAGCACTGGATGATGAGCATCAGGATGATGTTCTGGTTTCTGCTGGATATGATCAGTTGGATCATTTATATGTATCGCATCATGTTGGATGCTGGATATGATCAGTTGGATCATTCATATGTATGTACGCATCATGTTGGATGCTGGATATGATCAGTTGGATCATTTGTTTGTATGTATGCATCGTGTTGGATGCTGGATATGATCGGTTGGATCATTTGTATGTATTTTGTATATGCATCATGTTGGATGCTTGGACCATGTATCTGTATATGTATCAGGTGGATACATTGTATGATCAGGGAGATCATGTATATTGATATGTATCAAGTATGATCAGGTAAATCATGTATGTTGATGGATACATTGTGTGGATCATGTATCTATGTATCAGGTGGATACACTATGTGTGATGATATATATCAGGTAGATACTTGGTGTGCATCAGATGGATGCATTGTATGATTCGGATGATCGTGGATGACGAGCTTCTCCAGATGACATGCAGCAGGATGTTGCAATGATGATGATCAGGATGATCATGTGTACATCAGGATGATGTATGGTGAGTATCAGATGATACTTTCTAGCCGTGGATCAAGTTGTGCAGGTAAGCATGTAATTTGTGCCCTGGGAGATTTGCAGATGGTCTTTTGAGGTTTTGCCTATGGCATGTAATTTGGTGCCCTGGGACATGTGGAAAATGCTCTTTCGAGGTTTTGCTTGGGAGGACATATAATTTGTGCCTTGGGAGATTTGCAGATAATATTTCGAGGTTTTTCCTATGGCATGTAATTCGGTGCCCTGGGATATCTGGCAGATGCTCTTGCGAGGTTTTGTCCTATGGCATGTAATTTGCTCCTGGGAGATCTGGACAGGATGAAAAAGGCCTCAGATGCTTCAGCCAGGTTTTGCCATGACCACATGTAATTTGATCCTGGGAGATCTGGACAGGATGAAAAAGGCCTCAGATGCTTTAGCCAGGTTTTGTGGTGAGATCACATGTAATGTGCTCCTGGAAGATCCGACAGGTAAAGCCGTGTGCTCGTAACAACCTGGGATGCTTCAGCCAGGTTTTGTGATGGGTCACATATAATGTGCTCCTGGGAGATCCTACAGGTAGAGCTGTGTGCTCGTAATAGCCTGGGATGCTGCAGCCAGGTTTTGTGATGCATGTAATAAGTCCTGAGGATTCCACAGTATGGCCAGTGATGATGAAGACTTGCAGATGGTGGGCCTACATCCAGTATGAAAAAGGACTGGCTCTGTAGAACTTCCTATGACGAGTAGAGTTAGAGATTGGTTGAGATAGCAACAGTAGTGACGATGATGATGATGATGCATCGATGACGATGATCCCTAGAAGAAGACTTGTCTAGCAGATCTGTGTCGAGAAATACCTTCCTAGTTAAGAGGGAGTGTTGATGTATATGTAACTTCGGAATGTATTTGATCTGTGTATTTAATATATATTTATTGTACCCTTATAAGAGATGTGTTATTCCTCTATAAGGAAGTGTTGTCATGTGGATTGACAAGTGTCGCAAGTGTGTATACTTGCAGATGGGTTATTAGACCACCATGTGGGGTCAGCCCTGAATTATATATAATATAATGTGGATGTATCTAGATAGACAAGTCAGCCCCATAAGGTCAATGGGCAAAAAGGTTAGTATAAATAGAGATCGGAGATCTCTTTTTTACTCACTCAGAAAAGTAACTCACTCTCACTCTCAAAAGTGGCGCACTAGTGAGGAGGAGGAGGATCATCTGCTAGGAGACTATCTCAGTGTTATTTGGTTGTATTTTGGTTGAGCCATTGCTCTCTCTATCTCTAAGGAAGTTGTGGAGTTTTTCACCTTAGGGTTTTCCCCACGGAAACTCTGTGTCTCTTGTCTTTATGCTTTTGATTCTTGTGATGCTTGTCATGCATTTATATACTATAGATGTTATTCTCTCAGACAAAGATCCTATAGTATTGTGAATTAATACTCAAAATTTAACACCAAATTTGCTCAAGGGGGCCATTTCTCATCCGGAGGCCCTCAGGCATGCATGGCCACCGTGGATAGGTCCAAAATGGCCATGTGGACCTATGGGAGGCGACTAAATCCAATTCCGCTCATCGGTTTGGGTTTCGTGGTCCCGAGGCAAATCCTCCAAGTGTCCATGAACGGCCCCTGGGTGCCCGACTAGAATGCCTGTAGCACCCAAACCGTGGCTCGGTTCGCAAATCTGTCAATTCCAGTGGGTTCGAGATGGCTGGTTTCAGCTAGGGTCCCCCCGCAGTGTGCCTCAAAGACCCAGAAGCAGTGCTTATGGGCCATCTACGGAGCTACGGTTTTGCTCAGTGATGGCCATTCAAGGACACTTCGGGGATTTGCTCCGGGGCCACGGAATGCAAACCAGCGAGCGGACTTGGATTCTGTCAGCTCCCATAGGTCCACGTGGTGATTGTGGACCTATCGACGGTGGCCACACATGCCCAGGGGCCTCCAGACGAGAAATGCATCCCATTAGCGAATTTGGAATGGCCATCACTGAGCAAAACCATAGCTCCGGAGATGGCCCATTGGCACCGCTTCTGGGTCTTCAAGGTATGTTGGGGGGACCCCTAGCTAAAACCCACAGTCCTGGACCCACCAAAATTGACAGATTTGTAAACCAAGCCACGGTTCGGTGGCTACGAGCATTCTAGTCAGGTACCCCGAGGCTGTTTAGGGACACTTAGAGGATTTGCCCCGAGGCCACGAAACCAAAACTGGCGAGCAGAATTGGATTCCATTGCCTCCCACGGGTCCACATGGCCATTGTGAACCTGTCCACAGTGGCCACGCATGCCTAGGGGCCTCCGGACAATAAATTGCCCCCTTGAGCAAATTTGGAATGGCCCTCACTGAGCAAATCCCTAGCTTCGGAGATGGCCCATTGGCACTGCTTCCGGGTCTTTGAGGCACACTGTGGGGGGTCCCTTAGCTAAAACCCACCATCCTAGAACCACGGAAATCGACGAATTCATGAACCGAGCCATAGTTCGGGTGCTACGGACATTCTAGTTGGGCACCCCGGGGTCGTTCAGGGACACTTGGAGGATTTGCCCTGGGGCCACAAAACCCAAACCAGTGAGAGGACTTGGATTGCGTTTCCTTCCATAGGTCCATGTGGCCATTGTGGACTTGTCAACGGTGGCCATGCACGCCTGGGGGCCTCTGAACAAGAAATGTCCCCCGTGAGCAAATTTAGAATGACCCTCACTGAGCAAAACCCTAGCACTGGAGATGGCTTGTTGGCACTGCTTCCGGGTCTTCCGGGGATGCTATCGGGGGTCCCCTAGCTGAAACCCGGCATCCCGGACCCACCAAAATCGACGGATTGGTGAACCGAGCCACGATTCAGGCCCTACGGGAATTCTGGTCGGGCACCCCGGGGCCATTCAGGGACACTTGGAGAATTTCCCCCGAGGCCACGGAACCCAAACCGGCAAGTAGAATTGGATTTCGTCGCCTCTCACAGGTCCAAGTGGCCATTGTGGACATGTCCACGGTGGCCACACATGCCTGGGGGCATCCAAATGAGAAATGGCCCCCTTGAGCAAATTTGGATGGCCTTCACATTTGGGTCAACTTTGCAAAATCATCCTTCAGGCACTTACGGCTAGTGTTCCCAGCTGAAACCTCCCTAGACACACCTACAGGACTCCTCGGAACCCGATTTTGTTGCATGGTTGGAGTCATATGCCCCCGGTAGGTATCAAGCAGGTGTCCCTGAAGGCCTTTTAGATGCGAGACAGAACGAGCCATAGAAGAATGACCATGGCTTCGATCAACAAACTGTCGACTATGTTGGATCCAAGACGCCGAGATAGTGCCAGGAGTGCCCCTCTCCTCCGGTCCTGTGGCCTTAGTGTCATCTTGTACGTCCATCTTGGAAACTAGGGTTTTCCTCAGTAAGGGAGTGTGCAATTTTTGCACACAGTGGTCAAATTTGGAAAATCATCCACCGGGTAGGTATGGCTAGCGTTCCCAGCTGGAACCTACCTAGATACACCTGCAGGACTCCCTGGATCCAATATTTGCTGCACAGTTTGACTTCTATGCCCCTGGCAAGTATTTAGCAGGTCTCCCTGAAGGCCTTTTGGATGCGAGACGAAACGAACCATAGAATGATGACCATGGCTCCGATCGACGAACCGTTGACTCCGTTGGATTCAGGACGTCGAGATAGTGCCAGGGGTGCCCCTCTCTTCCAGTCCTGTGGCCCTGATGTCATCTTGTATGTCCATCTTGGAAACTAGGGTTTTCCTCAGTGAGGGAGTGTGCAATTTTTGCACACGAGGGTCAACTCTGTAAAATCATCCGTCGGGCACTTATGGCTAGCATTCCTAGCTGGAACCTTCCTAGACACACCTGCAAGACTCCCTGGAACTAGGTTTTGCTGCACGGTTGGAGTTCTATGTCCCTGGCAGGTATCTAGCAGGTGTCCCTGAAGGCCTTTTGAATGCGAGCTAGAACGCACCATAGAATGACGACCGTGGCTCCGATTGATGAACCGTCGACTCCATTGTATTCAGGACACCGGGATAGTGCTAGGGGTACCTCTCTCCTCCGGTCCAGTGGCCCCAGTGTCATCTTGTAGCTCCATCTTGGAAACTAGGGTTTTGCTCAGTGAGGGAGTGTGCAATTTTTGCACACGGGGGTCAACTTTGGAAGATCGTCCATCGGGCACTTATGGCTATGGTTCCTAGCCGAAACCTGCCTAGACGCACTTGCAGGACTCCCCAGAACTAGGTTTTGCTACATGGTTGGACTTTTATGCCCCCGGCAGGTATCCAGCAAGTGTCCCTGAAGGCATTTTGGATGTGAGACGGAATGAGCCATAGAATGACGACCGTGGCTCCGATCGACGAACCGTTGACTCTGTTGGATTCAGGACACTGGGATAGTGCAGGGGGTGCCCCTTTCCTCTAGTCTCATCTCTCGGGTGCCACCTTGTACGTCGATCTTGGAAACTAGGGTTTTGCTTGGTGAGGGAGTGTGTAATTTTTGCACATGGGGGTCAACTTTGGAAGATCGTCCACCGGGCACTTATGGCCAACATTCCCAACCGGAACCTACCTAGACACACCTGCAAGACTCACTGGAACAAGGTTTTGCTGCACGGTTTGACTTCTATGCCCTTGGCAGGTATCCAGCAGGTGTCCCTGAAGGCCTTGTAGATACAATATGGAACGAGCCATAGAATGACGACCGTGGCTCCGATGGACGAACCGTCGACTCCGTTGGATTCAGGATGCCAGGATAGTGCTAAGGGTGTCCCTCTCCTTTAGTCTTGTGACCCAGGATCCATCTTGTACGTCCATCTTGGAAACTAGGGTTTTTCTCAGTGAGGGAGTGTGCAATTTTTGCACATGGGGTCCACTTTGGAAGATCGTCCACTGGGCACGTATGATGATGATGATGGTGATGATGATGAAGATGATGATGATGATTGTGATGGTGATGGTGATGGTGATGAAGATGATGACAATGGAGAAGATGATGATGATGGAAATGTTGATGAGGAACCTAGAGTTAGAGTTAGAGTTAGAGTTAGAGTTAGATTTAGTGTTAGAGTTAGAGTTAATGATGATGATGGATATGGTGGTGATGATGAAGACGTTGATGGTGATGGTGATGGTGATGGTGATAGTGATGGTGATTATGAAGAAGGTGGTTTAGTGCTAGGGTTTGGGTGAGGGTTAGGGCTAGAGTTACAAAAGGAAATTGAATTAGGTTTAGAGTTAGAGTTAATGATGATGATGAAGATGGTGGTGATGATGAAGACGTTGATGGTGATGGTGATGGTGAGGATGAAGAAGATGGTTTAGTGCTAGGATTTGGGTGAGGGTTGGGGATAGAGTTATAGAAGGAAATTGAATTAGGGTTAGAGTTAGAGTTAATGATGATGATGAAGATGGTGGTGATGATGAAGACGTTGATGGTGATGGTGATGGTGAAGAAGATGGTTTAGTGCTAGGGTTTGGGTGAGGGTTAGGGCTAGAGTTATAGAAGGAACTTAAATTAGGGTTAGAGTTAGAGTTTACAATGACAATGAAGATGGTGCCGATGATGAAGACATGATGATGATGGTGATGGTGATGGTGATGGTGATGGTGAGGATGAAGAATATGGCTTAGTACTAGGGTTTGGGTGAGGGTTAGGGCTAGAGTTATAGAAACAATTTGAATTATGGTTAGAGTTAGAGTTAATCATTATGATGAAGATGGTGGTGATGATGAAGACGTTGATGGTGATGGTGATGGTGATGGTGATGGTGAGGATGAATAAGATGGTTTAGTGCTAGGGTTTGGGTGAGGGTTAGGGCTAGAGTTATAGAAGGAAATTGAATTAGGGTTAGAGTTAAAGTTAACAATGATGATGAAGATGGTGTTGATGATGAAGACATGATGATGATGGTCACATTGATGGTGATGGTGATGGTGATGGTGAGGATGAAGAAGATGGCTTGGTGCTAGGGTTTGGGTGAGGGTTAGGGCTAGAGTTATAGAAGGAAATTGAATTAGGGTTAGAGTTAGAGTTAATGATGATGATGAATATGGTGGTAATGATGAATACGTTGATGATGATGGTGATTGTGATGGTGAGGATGAAGAAGATGGTTTAGTGCTAGGGTTTGGGTGAGGGTTAGGGCTAGAGTTTAAAAGGAAATTGAATTAGGGTTAGAGTTAGAGTTAATGATGATGATGAAGATGGTGGTGATGATGAAGATGTTGATGATGGTGGTGATGGTGATGGTGATGGTGAGGATGAAGAAGATGGTTTAGTGCTAGGGTTTGGGTGAGGGTTAGGGCTAGAATTATAGAAGGAAATTGAATTAGGGTTAGAGTTAGAGATAACGATGATGATGAAGATGGTGGTGATGATGAAGACATTGATGGTGATGGTGTGGATGAAGAAGATGGTTTAGTGCTAGGGTTTGGGTATCCTAAGAGTGTAAGACTCTAACTCTAGAGCACCTTGTTTGCATGGATAAATGGGCCAACTAAGTGCACCTGCAAGTGGATTATCTTAGGCATGCAAGCATGTATCCTCCTAGAGATATGCCCCCCTTAACTTAGACTATAATCCTCACGTATGAGTGCCTAGGGAACTGCACTCTCTCACTGTGCATGCAAAAATAAATAAAACAAAAAATGCAGAATTAGAACTGAACAGCTAATTTAGGAAAAACATCTAAAGTGGAAATTAATGAAGGATGGCGCATGCATGTGGTCCCTATCTCTCTCATCCATAAATGCTAGTGCATCCTGTTACATCTTGTTTTCACACCCAAGTGGCAAAGTCCTAATGCTCTAATGCTACAAGTGTGACTTCCGAAGATGATTGCCATTGTCACCTCAACAAATATTTTCCCAAGTTTTAGGCCTACTTTAAAGGCCAAGGGAGGCTTCTAGATCAAGGTTGGAGAAAAGGTCTTAGGATTTAAAACTTGTTTGAAGATTAAGATGTGTTTTCCATTAAGTTAAAGTCCCATGTGAGTGCTTAATTCAGAAAGTTGCAAGTGAATTAATCAAATAGACACCTTTCAGAAATAAATATTTGCTCATGTGTAAAATGAAAGATCATTCATGGATAAAGAAAGATATTCACAAAACTTAAATCAACAATGAACCATAATGTTGTAGAATCAAAATTTTCACATTAAAACATGTTGGCTTATTTCCCAAAATCATCCACAAATGATATTATCTAATAATGCAAGGTTATAGTTATTAGTTTACGAGTGATTATTGAATCAGACCCTCTTGGAGAGAGTAAAATATTTGCAAAAGGGTGTCACCCAATCTATTAAGGGTCCAACTAAGTTGTAGTGATTTGAATCACTTCAATAAAGATGGCTGAAATCTTATCTTCACAAACTTAATTAATTAAATGTTTTGCCATATGATCCATGAGCATATAAATATAAAAATATGTGTTGGAAATAAAATCAGTAAACCACTTGCGCAGGTTTGGTAACTTCTAGAATGTAAATGATTAGATGATTGTAAACATTCCTTCAATAAACCATAAACATTTAGGATATGTTGTGTGTAATTTCTTAAGACAAATTTGTGAAATAATAACCATTCAAACAACATGCAATTAACACTATGATCCATAGACGAGAGTTGTGGATCGTGATAGACTAGTCATTATATATGTGGCGAGGGTCCTATTTCAAATGGACTAATTTAAGATAGTCAAATTATTTTAGGTGTTGTATATGAAGTGGTTATGGACCTAGTAAGTCCAAGGGTGAATCCTATAGATCTCGAGGATGGAAGGGTTGTTTTGGAAAAGGATGGTAGTTGGTTGAAGGTTAGAGATGGAGGAGACAATTCTTTAAAGCATGTTGATAATGATAAAGATGAAGCCAAAAAAGGGATGCAGGTAAATGATGTTGGTAGTGTCAAAATGAAGAGGAAGAAGTGTGTATAACATAAAATATCTCTTATGAGGCTAGTCCTAGGAAAGGATATCAAAATGCATGAGGTGGTGGGAATGGATTCCCATGCTCTTGTTGGAAGATTTCATGGTAAAAAGGTGGGGGAGTTGTCTCTAAGGGTGTAGTTATAGGAAAGATGGGCTCTTAGGCTTGGGTACATTCCTAATTTATTTATATCAACTACAATTTACCTAGGGTTTCTTTTCATATATCAAGAGGATTTTGAGGAATATTTTGGCCCATGATTGAAAGTGGGGGATGATTTTTCTTATGCTATATATTTTTTTGTAGCCCTAAAGTCACAACACTTTGTAATGTAAATATCACTCCTTAGTTTGCTTGGTTAGGTATGTTGTTGCTGAAAGGAAAAGATGTAAGACCCATTCAAATACAAGGGACTCATATTGAGGTCACTTGGTGTCTAGAAATAACATCTATATGTATGTGAGAAATTTTCCATAACATTCTTATCGAAGACAAAATCATGTATGCAAAAATGTAATCAAAGACAAACTCATATACACAAGTGCATATCCATCTATTAATATGCAAAAATGATCCAATCATGTACACTTTTTCAAAAAATGGAACATCATTCCCAGCGTCTGTATAATGGCAACTCGTGCCCCATACAAAAAAAGGCAACTCGTGCCCCGTACAAAAAATGGCAACTCGTGCCCTATACAAAATATGGCCCATGGTGCCCTATACAAAATATGGCACTCGTGCCGAAAATGCCACATCATGGATAGTGTACATAGGAGAGTCTCTCAATCCTCCTGCCCACCCTTGGATCTCCCAGGTGCATCTCCAAAATCAATCTTCCTCTTCTTCTTGCTAGAGGAAGATGGGTCCTTCCAGCATCTTTGAGCACGTCCCCTTAAGCCCTGAAACGACAACAATAATATGTAAACTTTTCCTGGCAATTATACAAGTATAAAACATAATTTCAAAATAAAAATAGTTTTCAAATCTTGGATAACTCACCGCATGCAATACTGTAAGTCGTGAGGGGGTCTCCCTCCTCCGTGATCCAAGTCTCTCACCAATGCAACCCTGCAACATTTATAAAAATTAGATCAATGCTAAAACTAGATGCATATAGTAATTTCCGTTAAAATTGAATGATATTTTCATAAACTAGTCAATCTCACCATGAACAAAATCGGCTGGTCTTCAGGGCTGGCGGATGGAGCAGTCGACTGGACAGCCTGCTCTAATGCTAGGGTGGACAGTAAAGGGGAGGATGTATCCACATCGACAGTGGATACACCACTGGGGGGAATAGAGGAAGAAGGGAGGGTGGCAGGAGGAGGCATTGACTGGGGTGGGTGAAGTGGAGATGGATGTCTAGGGATATAAACCCCAACTGGTTGTAGTATGGAACGGGCCACCTTAGAAGGGGAAGTGAGTGTGGTGGGGGAATGTGGGGGGGGGGGGTGAGGTCTGTGTTGCAGTAGAGGGATGGGTGACTATGGATGGGTGGTGTGCCGTGGTCGGATGGGGGAGGGTGGGAACATGGGAAACTGATACGGAGGTGGAGATGGATATGATACGTAAGGGGGAGCTGGATGGAACCGTGGTGCTATATAGGAGGGGGGGATGGATGGAAGGGGTTTGGGAATGGGGCATGTATGCCAGGGGATACAATTGGCATATAGGGTGGCCAAAAGGTCGGGGAGGAAGGAATAACGACACTGGCAGGCAGAGGTGCTCACACCTGCATACACATTTATAACCTCATAGTTTAATATACAAAAATATAAATATGCATGGACAAGTCATCGTATTTGAAATTAAATTTATGCTTTAATACACATGATACCTATGCACGTGGAGAACTACTAGTCCTCGGTGATGGTGGCTAGTCGCTGGAGCCCGCAGACACGTTTGCGAACACTACAATTTTTAGATTGAATTTATAAAAACAATATTAACATTATTAAACACAATGCAAATGAGAATGACAATGATGGTACTTAAAAAACATGGCTGCAATTAATTTATAGTCAAGTTAGATGATATTCAATATTCTAAAAGGATAGAAGGTGGCATGGCATGAAATTAAAATTAAATAAGGTGAGAGGGCATAGAAGGTGACATGGTGAGCTTTTCCTTTTCTAGAGTCATCCCCATGAGTAGGTGAGCTTTTCTTTTGGCCCTAGAGAGATGTGCATTGCCTCATAAGTCAATGGAATTCATGTCCATTTACAAATTTGAATTGGAAACCTACGTAATGTGTTTGGGTTCTTGATGAAGAGTTCCTAGGTTTTGATGTCTTCTTATAGATTTGTAGTTTCCTACAAGCTTGATTCATCCACTGGAAAATTATTTGCATCCCTAGAGTGAGGATCTTGAGTCCCTTTATTTCCATAACATTTACATCATCCAATAAAATGGCATCTCATTGTTTAAATTTGCAAAGAGGTGCTAAATAGCAGTTAAGTTAGTGTCCATGCTATTTAATACACTTTAGAGTGTTGATCGTTAGAAAAAGGAAGAAAGATAAATATTTTTCATGATTAACTTACTTACAAGCTTGAATGTGCCATGTTCTTTTTCATTGAATGAGTAATTATGTGTTCTTGATTGAATAGCTATGTTCTCAAAATGATATCGCTTGATTGAAATCAAAGAAATCTTGAGTGAAATGAGTTAAATGAGTATTCTTGATGCCAAATGTTTTACCAAGTTGTATTTGAATCAAGATAATATCAAGGCCCCATAGACCATATTTGTAAGATTATCACTCTTCCTTATGGGCCTTACATCATTTTCAAAAACTTTAGTGACAATACATGTGATAAGTTGTTTTACATTGTTTATATGTCTTTCCTAATAGCATGTTCTAGGAGTAGTAGTATGATTACTTTCAGTCTCAAGTATTAGAATAAATTTGAAATCCCGTGATAATAAACTAGGGTAATAAGAACATGAGAAACATCAAGTTCTTGAATTTCTAGAAGCTTGGACACTATAATTCTCTTTTTCCCAAGAGTTTTGCACAATGCAGTGAAAATTCATAGCAATAAATAGTTTTCCTATTGGTCTCGGTGGATGCGAAAGTGACAAGTACAACATATCAATGAACTCAATTGATGCAACAAAGTTAGCAGAAGCAGAGAAGTGATTTGACCACCTTTACCATTAAAAGAACCTACTAGTAGAATACGGGGGAAAGTGATAATTACCATGGTAATATATTCTCAAAGTTTAAGCTTGAAGAACACATGGCATAAGGGCATGGTAGCAACGGTTGATTTGGTGGACAAAGTGATGGGAATTGGAGCAATTGGCACACCTATTGACCCACGAGTCAAATGACCTATACTGTGGTCATTTGAAGATGATTTGGACAAGGAGAGTACATGGAAAAGATAACTTGGATGACATGGTGACAAATGGAAAAGAAACAATAACACACATGGCATTGGTCAAGCATGGGAATAGAAAGAAAGCATTGGATGGTAGTCTCAGGATGAAGGACACTGCGGGCATCACCAAAACCCCAGCTGCGGGCTCATCATTAGTCAAGTAAGAATGACAGATTTTGGAAATTTCTCTCCCATTTGTATAATCATTAGAGGTCTAGGATGCCTAAAGTGAACATGGACAAATGTTTATAGTTTTCTTAGGTTTTCATGTTTTATAAGGTTTCATTTTTTTTGGGTGGGATTATACAAATTTATAGCTCTCACATAAATTAAACAATATTATAAACACAACTATAAAATATGATGATAATATGGTAATTACTCAGTGCTAATTAATTTGTAATTACTGAACACAAATTACTCATAACTAGATCTAATTATTCAAAGTAAAGAAGTTACCTGTGTGTATGGTGTTGCAATCTCCTTTGCTGTCGCCATGGCTCCATCGAGGTCAAAGGAACCGATGTCCTCCCACCTGGGGGATGGAGACCCGGCCTCGAATAACTGAACATTAAAACAAATAAAGTCAACAATGTGTAATTCAAAGTTAAACATATTAAACAATACAATATCAAATAAAATACAACAAGTACTTGAACATTAAATAAAACAATAGAAAACCTGGTCCATGAAGCTCCCTGTGGCATGCTGTTGCGTATCACCATGGAAAGAATGACCATAGTGAGAACAATGATGTGTCGTTGTTCCAACAGAACTAGAAGGCCCCGCCTGGGTTCCACCTATACCCAGCATGTCCCGACCACCACCCATAGACTGTGCAGTTGTCTGTGTCTCATTGATGTCCTCTCGGCTCTGGGAAGACATGGCCACAAATTTGGTATGTCTAAGAAAGTCATGTGTGGCATGTCTGACGGAGTCATGAATATCATCTAGGTCACTACCAAACCAAGGTGGCTAAGGATGGGTTTTCTTCTCTCTCCAGGGTGCAGCAGGTCCTCTAAGTGGGTTGCAGTCCGCCTGAGGTCGATCTTGGGCAAAGCCAAGATCGACACCCTAAAACTCAGTGATGTCAAAATAGTTGACATGGTACCCTAGCTCAAACTCATCCCGCAATTTTCGAAGGAAATACTGTGGGACCTCCAAATTGTTGCATGGGGGCCTATCAAAGACCATGAACCACCTCTTTCTCCAGTTATCTCTCTGTGGATGGTAAATGCACCAGTCCATGCAAACCCAAGGCCTCATCACAGCTGGAGGTTGTCTCGTCGAGGGAACTATGAACTTGCTATACAACTGGGCTTTGGTGATGTTGAGGTCTTTTATAGTGTTCCCTCATTTGAGCCCTATATTGGCTCAAGTTTGTTATCTCACTGTGTGCAATATTGATTGATTCACTAATGTTTTGAAGTGATGAAGCCAAGGAAACTCGAGAGGGTTCCTTGGTACTGTTCAATTCATTACTTAGTGCCCTCAATTGATTTAAGTCTTGGTGTAATTGATCTTTAGGGTTTTCATTCGGTTCATTGTCAGTTCTCATATTGCCTTCTGTAGGTCGGGTTTCATTGGTTTCATTGGATGGTTCAGGTGTGTCTAGAATCTTGTTACTTGTAGATGGCCTGCAATTAAATTTCCTTGGTTTTTTAATGGATTGTAAATTTATTTTAAAATTAAAGTTCAAATGGAAAACAAACAAAAAACACAAATTTGTGCTTTGAGGAGCACCTACCTGGAGAAATTGATGGCACCGTGGTGTATGGGAGATTTCTTGGTGTTGATGAGGATTTGGTTGCTCGAAGCCGCGTTCGCGAGGTTGCACAGTGTGGTCGCGGGTTGGAGAATGAGCTCACAGGTCTGTCGAAAATGACAAACCCGTGAGCTCTATTTTTTTTATAAAAAAATAGAGGCATGCATGCACCAATGACGTGTGTGCACCATTTTGTGCGTACGCATCAAAGGCGCGTGCGTGCCCCTTTTGTCCATGTGGGTTGAACCATGTGAATGTTCGGCATTGCCGAAGCAGCGACGCGTGCGCACCTTTGGAGGCACGTGTGAATCATTTTGTGTTTTCCGCTCACGCGCTATTGTTGCAGTTATTTTGGGTACCAGCTTCGTGCGGGTACCCAACTCTCAATTAAAAATGCTCAAAATATGGATAAAATCATGTGGGAAAAGTAAATATAGATCTATAAATTTATGCGATGTAACAAAATATGTTCAACCATAGAAAGATGATATAATAACATGCGCAAGACTTCATCTCCTTATACACAGTGGAAAATTTCCTTGATCCTAATTTAATTCAACATAAATATTGGTTGTTCATTAATACAAGAGAAAATAGATCATGAGGGACAATTTGATATCTCTCTTGTGTCTATTGTATTTGTTTACATGGAAGACTCTCAGATAAATTTACAAAGATGGAGGATGATAAGAAAAGAAATGAATCTAATGTTGCTAATCACAATCGCATTATATTTACTCGAAAATTTTGGAAACCTGACAAATATAATTTTTTCTACCATGTACTCAACAATCATTCATTCCTTTATAGCGATAATATTCCATTGGTGAATTATCCCTAACTCACACTAGCACGTATGGAGGAATAAATGGCATGCTTCAATATCTTATGCAATCACGGAGAGTCGATAGTCTATTGCAAGCATAAATAGAACTTATGGTATGTTATTTTTTGTTCATGAATCCATTTAATATTCCTTTTTATGATCCTTAGGTAACATTGGATATGCCCACAACTTTGAAAAGCCTTAAAAAAATTCCCAAAAAATTACTCAACTTACAGAACACCATATATTTGTGTCCTTGTAAAGGTTCATTTATTACTTGGGATTCTTGGAGATGTATGTTATGGGTGGTTGAGAAGTCTCGAGATGAGATGGAGGTCTTTCGGAAGGTGTTACTACCTCTCCTAACACTTGTCTTTGTTCCAAATCAATCACAAAATCATGCAATATGCTCATGAAACTTAGCCCTTCTTGATTAATGATTTCCCTCCTTTCAATATGCTGAATGACTTGTCTAACTCTAAATAAGGTGTATAATAACATCCCTAAGGATTTGAATCATACTTGTTAGTAGATTTGATGTAGAAATATATGGATTTAATTGATTCAACAATTTTGTTTCAGTAGTAATGTTGTGCTTGTCTGGCATGTTTGTCAATTGTGACATAGCATCCCACAACAATTTGTTGTATATTTCAGTGGAATATAAACTAATATTATCATCCCATGCGCATGGTAGATCATGCATTAGAGAAAATTTGGGGTCCAAAATGGGCCTCCGAAAGAAAATAATAAAATAATATTAATGAATTTTGGAAGAAGAGAGAAAAAACTACTTTTTTCGTATTTTCAACATATCTCCATGTGTTTTTACTCAAATTTCGAGCGAGATCAATTATTGGATGCAAAGTTCGATCCCGCATCCAACGAGTACCCATTATGCATACTTTTGATAGACCCTACCGCACGAAAAATGATAAATACATGAAAAGACATATTACTTGAAAGTAACACATTTTTTTCATGTATTTCTCATTTTTCATGAAAGTAACACATTTTTTTCACGTATTATTTTTTGTTGACTCCTTTTTCAATGAGGCCCATTTTAGTTGGCTCTTTTTTAATGAGGTGCATTTTAGACCCCAAATTTGCTCTAATGGATAGTCATCGTATTCATGTATTTGAAAAATGAATGAAGAAGCATCTCTAATTCTACCACTCTGGTCTTGATAATTTTTAGACTGTTGAATTCAACATAGATACATATAAACAAGAACTATATACAAAGAATGAGAACTCTAGCCATAAAAAATCATATTTTTGTGTTGCAGACACTTGAAAACAACCTCAACATGAAAGGCGATGATTCCAGTATCACCACCTTTTTGGGAGGGCTAAAATTGTACCTTTTTGGTAACGCTGGGTGGTTTCATTGCAATTGAAACCCTAAATCACCCCCAAATTGAAAACTGGACCTCCAGAATCACCCTCATTTTTATTTTGAGGTTAAAATTGCATCTTGTTTGAAACCTTGGCCTAAACAATCCATATTGTTGCAATCAAAACCCTAAAATCAACCCCCTAATGGAAAAGTGGTCCTAACATGACACCCCCATTTTTGTTTCCAATGTTAAAATTATGACTTGTTTAACACTGTGGCCTTTATAGAGATCGTTGTTGCAATGAACATACCATAATCAACCCCCTAATAAAAAAGAAGTGCTACTGATGACGCCTTTTTTTTCTCTTGGGTTGCAATTACAAGGATTAAAGATGTCGCCTAAAAAATTAATTTAAAAAAATCACTTTAGAATTATAAATATAGCTTAAAAAACCAATTTAGTCTACAAAGTAGAAAAAAGATATGAAATTTAAATAAATAAATAAATAACTCAAAAAATAAAATAAAAATGTATATAAATTAAAACAACTCAGAAACAAATTTAAAAAACATGTGAAACAACAACTACAAAATTTAAAAAAAAAAAAAAATAACAATTTCAAAAGAATTTCAAAAAAATACAATTCACTTTTTTTTTATAACGAAAACGATTAATATTGTATTGATAAAGGATTAAAGATTCAACAAAATAGTACAAAAAATTCCTCATAACTGCTTTAGAGGATCCAGAATAGTATGTAGTTTAATTATAGTCATCCATAGGAAAATAAACTTGAAGCAAAAAACATAGCTCCACAAACTACTATAAATTCTTACAAATTGTCCTAGGAGCAACCTACAAAGAAAATTCATAAAAAAGAAAACGTAGGAGTTGGTATCACCGTTAGTGACCTTAGATTCTTGATTGTTTTCTTCATCTTCCTCTGTAGTGTTCTCACGATCGCCATCTTGAGTATCAACCTCCACATCCAGAGCATATTCCATAGTCTTATCGGCTTCCACTTCATGAGTTCCTTTGGTTTATTCAGTTGTATCTTCATTTCTTGTAATATGTGTATCTTGATTGTATTCTTCATCAAAAGTAGTGGCATTTACCACTACATAGGGTGGTTTCTTAACAAAATATTCAACATTCTTTTCTTTTGACTAGTTCTCATCCAATCGAGATTTCTTGCCTATACTAAGATCCTCATGCTTCATCAAGGTTTTTGAAATTGTTGTCACTTGAGCATCACAAGAACGAATAGACCCTTTGACCTCATCAAGGTGGGCACCAAACCTAGAATTAAATTGGAAATACAATGAGAAGTTTCCTCAATATCATCAAGGCATGTATCAAAAACAGGAATGTGACCGGTAATTTATTGAATTGCAGAAATTAGACCTTCCATCCCGGACATCATCCAACTCAGTTGGGAACGAATAACGTGAATATCATCCTAAGAATCATGGATTTGTCTAAAATATATTCCAACTTTTTCTCATATTCCATTTCAACAAGATAGTTCCGAATCCCATCTAGGAGGGAAATTCTTTTGCCATCCCAATTGAAATGCAAAATATACCCAATATCCAAAGCACAACAAGTAACCACCACAAATCTCAAATTACATTCACCACAATAAAAACCAAGGAATTGTTCACACATAGAAAATAAAAACCAACTAGAGAAGCCATCCTTCCATACTGATTGAACCTCTACTCAATACAATGACACCCCAAAATCCTAGACCTTCCAGATAAAGGATAATTCAGAGCCTAATCACAAGCAGAAAGTAACCTGGGAGCGAACCTCCACACATATAGCACTAAAATTGCAAAAGGACAATCTCCTAGTGCATAGGAGAGGGCATCAAAATTCATTGGAAAATTCACCACCATTCCAAAGTTTCCTCACGCACCAATCTATCTACCTCCATCGTTGTTTGAAAGACAAGAATGAAATGATCTATACAGTACACATTTAGAGACTTCATGTTGAAGCTTCCAAACAATACCTTCATGTGCCTTGATTAAAATACTGAGTGTGCAAACCAAGAAATCACAGAGATGTACATTCACCCATATGCTTTGAGCGCTAAAGATGTCTTGAAGAATTAATGAACCCCGCCATTGAATGTAGAGACTAATGCTTGACAAGATAAAATCAACATGAACTTAACATAACACAAAATTCTAAGCGAGCCAAAAAAGGGTGAGATGAAACCTTTGTTTTCAAATCCCCCCTCTAGGAACACTCAAGGCTTCATTTGCAAGTTTATCTGCCACCACATTAAGCTCATCCAAACCATGAAAGGGTTGATTGATAGAGATTTCATGGAGAAAGCCAATAATACGTTTGTGAAGATGCCTGACTATTTGATCCATGATTACCCTTCGTCTCCTAGATTGAGAGATGATAAGGAGGGAGTCTCCTATCATCACAAGCAACCTAATTCCATAAGCACTTTGCTTCCTTTAATCCCAAGTATAGGGCATAGTGTTCTGCTTGATTATTAGTATTGATCCCTAGACCGCAAGCAAATGATGTGACTATATTTCCACCATGGTAAAAAATTAACCTCCCAGGCCCTGCACATGCCTTCCACAAAAAAATACAATTCACTTTGAAATTATAAAATTTATAAGTAAAAAAAATGAATAATTGTTTTTTCAAAAAAAAAAAAAACACAAATATATATATATATATATATATATATATATATATAAACACAAATATATATATATATATATATAAACACAAATATATATATATATATATATATTCGATTTCAAAACTATAAAATTCAAAAAAAAAAAAAATCTTTTATTTATTTATAAACACAAAATTAATATAAAATGTTTAAAAAAACCCTCCCTTCCTCTCCCCCCTTCCCTCCCTCGCCCAATCCCCTCTTCTTACCCCCTCCCTCCTTCCCTCCTCCACCCCCATCCGATTTCCACCCCTCTCCTCCTCCCCATCCCCATTCCCCTCCCCCCCCTTCCTTTCCATCCCTCTATCCCTCCCCCTTCCATTGATGTGTGGGTGAGCCTTTGGTTGCATGAGGGGCAGGAATTGAAACGAGAACTGTATACAAAGAATGAGAACTCTAGCCATAAATTTTCATATTTTTGCATCAAGAACACCTAAAAACAAACCCAAAAGTAAAAGTAGTGATATCAGTATCACCCCCTTTTCTTAGGGCTAAAAATACAATTTTTTTGTAACCCTAGGTGGTGTCATTAGAATCAAAACCCTAACTGAACCCTTGAATTGAAAAGTGGACCTCCTAGAATCACCCTCATTTTTATTCAAGGTTAAAATAGCATCTTGTTTAAAACTTTGGCATGAACAATATGTGGTATTGCAATCCAAAAGGTCAATCCCCTAATCGAAAGGTGGTCCTTCCATGGCACCCTTATTTTTGTTTCTAATGATAAAATTATGACTTGTTTAATACTATGGCCTTTAAAGTCAGCGTCATTGCAACAAAAACGCCAAAATCAACCCCCTAATAGAAAAGAGATGCTACCAATGGCATTTCTTTTTTCTCTCCGGTTGCAATTACAGGGTTCAAAGTTGTCGCATAAAAAAATTATCTAAAAAAATATCTTTATAAATATAAATATAGCTTTCAAAAACTAATCTAGTTTACAATGTAGAAAAAAATATATGAAAAAAACACGAATAATAAAAATAAAAAATGCATTAAAACAACCAAAAAACAAAAACAAAAACAAAACAAAAAACACTCCAAACAATGACTTAAAAAAATGTGAAACAATGAAAAAAAAAAAAACTCACTTAGAAATTATAAAATTTATTAAAAAAAATTAAAAATGGAATAAAAAAATTTCAAAAAAATATATTTGATTTCAAAATTAAAAAATTTATAAAAAAGAAAATTGTTTTAAATTTAAAAAGACAGAATTTATGTAAAATTTATGAAATTTTATATCATTTTATAAATATAAAATGTTTAAACAAAACCTTCCCCCCTCCCCCTCTCCTTCCCCGTTCTCGTTCCCCCTCCCCCTCTCCTTCCTCGTTCTCGTCCCCCCTCCCCTGGCCCTCCTGCCTCTACCCATATTTCCCTCCCAATCCCCATCCCACCCACTCACCCCTTTCCCTCCCCCTCCCCCCATCTCTTTGGATGGCCTTTGAGTGCGTGAGGGAGTGATTGTGTGCCCTCCATGCACCTAAAGGCACACCCAATGGATGGTGGGAGGGGGAGGGGTATGGGGGAGGAAAAGGATGGGGAGAGGGGGAAGAGGCAAGGAGGTAGAGGGGAAAAGGGGGAGGGAAGCAAAGAGAGTGGGGATGGGGAGGGAAGCAAAGAGAGTGGGGATGGGGAGGGAGAGGGAAGGGGGGAGAGGGGGCAAGGGTTTTTTATTTTTAAACATTTTATATTTTTTTTTAATAAAATTTATAAATTGATATTAATTATATATATATATATATATACTTCTAAGGGAGAGGGAAGGGGGGAGAGGGGGCAAGGGTTTTTTATTTTTAAACATTTTATATTTTTTTTAAATAAAATTTATAAATTGATATATATATATATATATATATATATTTCTAAGTGAATTGTATTTTTTTTAATTTTGTTTTTTAATGTTGTTTCACAATTTTTCTTTAATTTTTTTAAAGTGATTGTGGGTTTTCTTTTTTATAATTTTGATTTTTTTAAAGTTTTAATGTTTTTTTTGTGTTTTTTTTGGTATAATTTCATTTCTTTTTCCACTTTGTAAAGTAAATTTCTTTTTGAGCTATATTTATATTTCTAAAGAGTTTGAAAATATAAAATTCATCCCTCGATTGATGGTTTATTTTGGGGAGTGGGGAAGGGGAAGGGAAGATCGAGAGGATGGAAAAGGGGAGAGAGGGATGCGTGGCATGATTCTCATATTCGCTCCACTCATCACTCCATCCCTTTTGTCAAATCTTATACCATATGTTTGGTATTTATTATTTTTTTGTTTTTTAATATTTTTCAAACATTTTAACATTTAATTTTTGTTTTTTTAACTTTCTTTTTAATAATTGACATGTTTTTAAGTTGTTTTTATTTGTTTAAATTTTATTTTTCTAAAAAAAAAATTCTAAGAAAATGTAACCCTACAAAGGAAAGAGGTGCTTCTGGTAGCACCTATTTTCAAGTTCCGGCTTGATTTTGGCCTTTTCATTGCAACACCATAAACTGTTAAGACGACAATGTCAATCAAGTTGTAATTTTATCCCTCAATTGGGTGTTGATTTTGCACGGGCACTCGACATGGTTTCAATAAAGTGGTAAATTTAGTCTAGAAAAAAAAAAGGTGATATAGGTAGCACCACTTTTTCGAAATGGAAGTAAAACCAACTACAATAAGTGACTTTCAAAGAAATGAGAAATCGTGTGGGTTCTCATTTTATAGTATATATTGATACTTATTGATACTAGTTTTTATGTCCATATACATGGTTGTTCTATCCTTGATTCCCAGTATCTTTAATTATTCTATATATAAGCATTTTATCACCCCTTAATCCACCTTTGCAATATTATATATAGATTGGATACATCCTTTTGTATTGATCAAATATATTACGACATCGTTGTAAAGTATATGAAATGCCAAGTAATATTGGAGGTGATTTCTCAAAGAGGGGAAGTTATTGTCCACTTCGATCCAAACTATTCTCTTGATATTTGTTAGATTTATGACCATTCTTGCCTCAGTCATTGATTATTCATGTCTGGACTTCCATTTGTTTATTTCTTCTTCAAGTGCCACAATCTCCTTTCTATGTTCATACACTTTCTTTACTATTCCGCTCAACTTCCCTCCTTGTTTCCTCAAAGTTTCCTTCATTTTTTTTCCAATTCCTACTATTATCACCTTCATGGAATTATCTGTTGCTTTAAAGTCTTCCACTATATTAGGTCTTAATTGATCTGTTTGATTTTCTATTCCAATATTGATATGGATTCAAGAGGAGTGACTTGTTGGATGCTTGCAGAAGTGAGGTTTAATGCATGTTTTTCTTCAAAAAGTTGTTGTTTTAAGGAATTGATTTCAGTTTTGGATTCCTCTAATTGGAAACTAAGGTCTCCAATAGTGGCCTTGTCTTCTTCTAATTCCTTAATTATTTCTTCCATCACGGCATTCTGCATGGACAAGAAATCATTCTCCTTTCTTAGAAAAATTAGCTCGTGTTATTTTTTATGGCCATCTACCGTCTACTAGGTAACTGGGAGAGATTGAGCCATCATTGAATATTCCAAGACTCTAATACTGTCATATTTTTATTTTATTAATGTGATGGCCTCTGAGGATTCGTGTTTCCCTTTTCATATTGTCATTGTTGTACTTCAGAATTTATCCTTTTCATTTTCAGGAGATTTCACCCTGGCACTTAGAAACTAATCTTTTTATAGTGAATGCTTCTAAATTAATCTTGTAATATTGATTGGATGAAGCTTCTTAGCAATATTTATTATACACAATGTTGCTTAACACTTGCGCCATGGATATATTATCTTCATGGGTGGATTACTTGTATCCAACATGACTTCGAGTGTCCTTCAATCCTAAGGTTGCATTAATTTGTAGGAATTTTATGCTAGGGGTTAAAATTTGGTAACACAAAAGGATCAATGGAAGGATCATATCTAGGTAATATCCTATCCCATGCCTGTGATTCTAGATTTTTTGTAGTTAGAACCTCTTTTTGTGTCTTTGCTCTCCTCATTTGCTCTTATTTTAATATTTTGAGCGAGTCACTTATGCTTACTGGTTGAATCACTTTTCCCCATGTGGATTTTTTCCATGTCTTGTGTGAACTGTTGGTGATAAGCATAATGGAGGTACCTTCAAATGCTACAACATACAAAATGTTAGGAAATTCAAAAGTGGACAAAGAAGGTGGAATGTGAAGTAAAACACCTCCTTTTTGTTGGGTCTCCCTGGGATGATCAAATTCTTATTGGACATCCACAAACACCTATATACTTTCCTATATGATCTCTTCTATTGGCTTAGACTTTTAATATTCCTCATTGACCCTTTTTCTCTTACACTCCTCTTATAGGGGTTCATTAATGTCTTCACTTTTCTTGGTTTTCCCAAAATTATTGAGAATAGCAATGAGGTCCTAAGTGAAACTAGTGGTTTCATGTTGATTGACATTTTCTAAGTTAGGAGAATTAGTCCCTCCCTACTCTTCGTGAGGGAATTCTTCAATCACACCTTCTTTTGCATGATGTTGTTCTTCAATGTTCACTTGTTCCACAAATAGTTGATGCTCTCTAGCCTCTTGTTCAATAGTTGGTCGTTATAATACTTCCTCTTATATATGATCCATTTATATCCCAACATTTCCCTCTGTCACAATATGTTGTTCTATAGTTTCCTCTTGCTCAAAACCAAGAGCGAGCTCTTGTCATACCAAAGATTGATCTAGTATAACGGGTGCTGAAGAGGTACCTAGTTTCATGACCAATTCCCATTTTTATCTTATATAGATAGCAGGATGGAATGTCTCCCAGAAATCCTTTTCCCCACTTCTATGTGCATTTGGGTCATCTCCTAGCACTAACCTCCAAGGCCTTTTTTCTACCTTGATGAGCTCAATGGTACCTTGGTTATCTTTTCCCAACCCTCGTTCCTCTGAAAATATCATGGATTGTATAATAGTGAGGGCCTCCAAGTAAGGAAGTAATTCATTAGGAGGTAGTGGAATCATCTATTCTACTAAAAATTATTTCCTTCCTTGTTTAGACTCTCCTAATTAAGACATAGGGGCGACCTTCCTAGTTTCTTCTTCCAGTCATTTACTCATGGATCCTAGGTACACCTCTTCCTCATCATGGCACTCATCATACAATTTAATGAATCTTGCTGCTCGGAATATCAAGATATGTAATTTCTTTTTTTCCCAAGTATTTCTGCATTCTCCACGATGCACGCATTTTATGCTTGCTCAAGTTGTCTTGAATTAATTCATCATGTATTTCCTCAGTAGGGACTTCAAAAGTCATGGGACTCTGGATGTTACATCATAGAAAAGAGGAGAGAGAGGAAACATGAGTTCCATACCTTCCCATGCCAAATTACCTTGGGATATTGATGTGAATGAGTGTGACGCCCTTGTGAGAGGAACCTAATATGTAAGTGAAATCGTAATACTCCCAACACATATATTCCATGGTCAACTTATGTTGGAGCACTAGAATGGAATTAGGATAGCATGAGGGACTACATATTGAGAAGGGGATCCAATTCTTTTTTTTGTGCAGGATAATGGGGGAGGAGTGCTAGTGGACCGAGACAATCAATGGAGGGGTTTTTGCACTAGATGGTTGCATGAGTTGGGGTTTTGTAGAAGAGATTGGAACTTCAATCTTGTGGATTGACAACCACTTAATGGGGGTGGCCTCTATTATCTGACAAAATTTCTTCCTTTTAGAAGAGGTACAAGATCCCAAGTAACATTCACCATCTAGGAATGATATTCTTCATTCATTGTTGCATCCCAATATCGATGGCTAGATGATTTTACAAATGTATGTGGATCATGAGTCCTTAAAACTTGAGCCAAAAGAAAAGAGGCTCATTATAACTGCGAACATGTCCAATATTGATTCGCAGGATCATCGACAAGATCACGATTTGCTTCTTGTGTTGTAGGGGTCCATCTAGGAAGTGGTGGTGCTAATGCAAGTTCATGTTTAGTTCATGTTTAATGGAAGCAAGTGGAGGAAGGTGAGCATGCAAAGGTGTATTTTTATTCTCGCTATCATCATCTAAAGAAGAAACCATAATGGGATCACTAGTAGAAATGCTCAAAATTGAATATGGCACAATTGTCGAAGATGGCTCACAGGATGAATATGAAAGAAATGTCAAATTAGGCTCCTAAGCTAAGAGATTTTCATCAAATTGAAGATCTTTCCTAAAAATAATTTCATTGGAATGAGATTGAAGAAATATATACCATTTTACATCTTCATAATATCCAACAAAAATGGAGCCCATGCTTCACTACCAAATAAACAAAAGTGGCTTACACCTTATTTAATTTGAATCCGTAGGTAATATGGCATAAAAATTAGAAACCAATGATCTAAATGCAAATCTACATAGTTAAAAAATGACACTAAAAATGGACATAGTTTAAGTTCTAACCCTTTGAAGAAAGGCATAAAATGAAATGAGAGAGACACATAAAAAGTATACATTGATCCACATGGTGATGAGTTCACAATGAAGTTGCTGAATAATATAAATAACCCCTCTTTACCAGTAAAATTAATGACCCACTTGTTTTATAAACAAGTGAGAAACGGTTTTAGAAAGAAATTACTTTATAAATTTAAATTTAAATTTTCAAAAAATAACTTATATTAAAAAAATTTACTCCTCTACGAGAAAGAATGATATATTTATAGCACATTATGGTTTATATTAGCATAATAGTCGAGGTAGATAAACCACTCACGCAAGTCATGAAGCTCGTAAGAAGGGTGTTATGATAAGGTTGCGATCTAGTGTGTGGGAGAGTATGACACGTGGTTCTAAGGGTGCTAATTGAGAGCATAGTAATGAAGGAAATAGTTTGTCTTCTCAAATTTTTTTTATAAAAAGGGGATCACACAACATATATACTTTAAAGTTGAATACGAAATTTGAACTCAATACCATTTTCATAAACAAAATTACATAATATCGTTTTTATATTAAAAAAAATTATACAAATGTTAAATTTTAAAATATAAAAAATTACATAATTTCAATTTTATATTAAAAAATTATACATATAGTAAATTTTAAAATATAAAAAAAAATAATATCATTTTTATATATTAAAAAAAATTGTACAAGTGGTAAATTTTAAAATATAAAAAATGAAATTATATTTATATAAAACATATCGTATTAAAAAAGAAATATAAAATCAAAATAAATAAATAAATACATAATAAAAAAAATTAACACATTCAAAATTCTAGATTTTTTGCTGGAATGTTTCCAACTTAGAGAGGATTGACATGTGGTCTAACAAACGGCTATCCAGAAATGATTAGATTGTTTTGATTTTCCAGCGATCTTCACGTCGAACCTGAAACGGTATTTCCCGATTTTACGAATTGAAGGAGAAGTTCAGTATCAAAAGGAGGTCCTCCTCCAATTCTCGAGATGGCTGTGTTGATATCCAGTCCAAGTTGTGCAATTCTTGAGTGGATACACTCAAATATTTTGCATCCTTTCTTCACACAAATCGATACAAAATCTCGACCACTGGTTTCATCTTCACTCTCATCTTGACGTGTAAAATGTTGAAACATTCGAAGGATCTCTTCCACTACATACAAAACTCCTTGTAGAATATAACCAGCTGATGGGCCTTCTGTCATCAGTATATCTTTGACAAGACAAAGACCCATTTCAAGGGCTTCGGAATTATGCCGCCCCTCTGCTTCGGTTTCAAGGAGTTGTGCCTCGCTAAGACCTCTCATCTCTTCTAATCTCTCAATTTCTCTGGCGATGCAGAGAATTATTGCATTAACCAGAATTTGTGACCGAAGTGGATCATCGAAAGATGATGTTATCATCCACATCCTCCACATAATAGAAATCCCGTGTCTCAAGTCTTCACTGCTGATATCCTTTGCATCCGTTTGAAACAATTTCCTTATACCAATAACAAAACCCATAACTATTACGATACTTTCATATAATTATTTTCCAAGGATTTGCTCAATTTGGGCACCCATCTCATCAAAAATTTTACAAAACATTCGAATCATAAGGGACTCGAGTTTCATATAACTTTCATTAAAGAGATAAACATGGTCTATCATTTGCATATAAGCCCAAATCAAGACAGTTTGCTTGTATTTCCAATTGGGACAACTTTCTATATCATAAATGTCCAATGGTTTCAGGCCTATAACATCAATCGCCCTGGCGATTTCCTTACAGACATCCCATGCAGTTTCTCTAGTGCTATTTTCTACTATATTTCTCTTTAGAAGCATTGTTATTTGAGAAATGACTTCGTTCAAATATCTGAAGCCATGTAAAGATCTGAATGTTTCTATGTTCTTAGAATGAAACTGACAATACAGTCGGAGTACATTAATTTTCTTCCACAGCATCGAACACTGTTTTTGGGTTGTCACTTGTTCTGGCATAGATTTAAACAATAAGTCCAAATATTGCTTCATATCTTCCTCTTCCAGAATTTTGAATACTCCTCAATTACATCTAGCTCTGCACTTCTACACGCAGAAGATTTCTGAAGTTTAATGTAGTCTTCCATTTCCTGCCTCAATTCTGTTTGGGGAATGACACTTTTGACGTTGAACCATTGTTTAGTAAAGGGATTATCTGCTTGACATTTTGTTTCCCAAATGGTCTCTATCGTTTTTCTATTATAGAGACTCTGAGAGGCATCTTGGTCCAGCGGTAATCGAACGGGATCATAAGCAAACTCACAGGTGATGGCATCCATATATTTCTCCGGCACCATTTCCATCTCGATTTCATTGATCTCTAATGAATTAGCAGGGGCCATTCTGTCCTAACAGCTGCACGCAAAACAATACAATACGCAGCGAAAAGAATAGACAACAAAAGCTTATAACAGCCTCAAAATCGTTTTATTTCTTCCGTAAATTTTCGTGTGAACAAAGATAAGATAAAATAGCTCCACGAAAATGGTCCTCGTTAGTTCTGGATATACAACTCCAAAACATTTGATCACGAGGAAACCCTTTTCATATGAATGGTCAACCGAAAAATGAAATCAAGCTTGCAGCCAACTATAATTTATAAGATAAAACCAAAGAGTAAAAAAGGGTCGGCCTTGCTTGTGGTGCCACACATTGAATGGAGTTGTGTCCTCCATGCTTATATTTTTGGCCTTCAAACTCTTATTCGGCCTTGCTTTTTCTGTTTGGCCTTCATCCTCTTATTCGTTGTCATCCATGCATCAGGATCCATTCTCCATGATCTATTCATTGTCTCGCTTGTTGTTGGAAAGGAAAGGGTTCACTGCTATGTTTGGCGTTGAGGTTTTACTTATGCATCAAGCATGTGGACTCATCTCATGATTCTTCTATCATTGCTCTTTCTTCTTATTGGCTAAGGTGTTGTGCCCATAGGGTGTGTTATTTGGAATGTTTAGTGTTGGATTGGTTATGTTGTAATTCTTGTTATTATTTTTTTTAATTCTATTTATTTCTAGGTAATGGGCCTTTTATGGTTCACAAAGGTGTTATCATATTGCTTGCATAGTGTGCTCCCAACCTTAGTTGTGTTCTCTAATAGGTTATGTGGTGGTCATTGTATTTGGTCATTTCTTTTAGGTTTTGTTTGGTCATTTCTTTGATGTTTTGTTTATGTTTTTAGGATATTGTTTTATTTAGGTTTTTCTTCTTGTGGCCTTTGGTTTCCATTGATGCCATTTGTATGTTGTTGTTTTAGGTTTTTCTTTCATTTCTTTCATTGGGGGTGTGGCTGTTTGGAATTATTGGTGTCCATTGTCAAAGTCAAGGCACATATTTCTATTGTAGCGTGCTCTTATTTCTTGTTCATTGGTATGTGGACATGCCAGTTTTAATTTGAGCATGTTCTTTGCAAATTGATAGGTGTTGCATTTTATTCTAATAGATTTTAATTTTACAAACTAAGGTTGCATAGGTCTATTCTACTTGCTAATGTGCTTTCTATCGTATGTTTGATGCAATTGGATACAACCAAATATATTAGGAATGATTGAATAGGTTATTGGTAAAGAAACTATGCGAATGCAAGTATGCTCAAGTCATTTTAATTTTTGTCAGGCGAAATTTTTTTATCACCTCATATGCATTTTTTTTAATAGATGTTTCCCATTTCCTTTCCTTTGAATTTTTCCAATATATATCAAGAGTACTTATTCTAGTTGTCAATAGGATACCAAATTGCTTTCTCTTCTCTCTTTAATTCTTTCCTTCCATAACTTGACTTGATATGCACCAAAATTGCAAGGGAACATAACCTTTTGTTCACAAATGAGTTCCACCCCCGCCCTTAGTAAATTGTGGTTCTTGCTCAATAGGTCTCTGATAAAAGGCCAAATGTTTTGAATACTCATATGAGTTTAATGAAATTTATTGTTGTAAGAATGCATAAACTTCCATGTAGGACACCATCCATATTTGGGTCTCTAGTGGCTAATGCCGCTACAACAAATGCAACTGTCAACATCATTCACACTATTCTAATACTCTTGATATATTATTTGATGCATATTCTTGTTCTTATAATTCGTTGTGGTTATGTGCTTATGGTTCGATGGTATTCATTGCCACTTTGTCTCATTTTACACCTTTATTCTTAATGCTTTTTTCAAAATTTAGATTTCAATGCAAAGTAAGATTTTAGAGTTAGATTTTCATGGTTGTTTGTTTAATTAAATTATGAATCTTTACTCACATGGCTATAATTTAAGGATATAATATTTTCTTTCTCATTCTCTTTAGTAAATTATTTCTTTGTATAATGAAGTTCACCATGCATTGGAATCACAAGGGAACATATCCTCTTCCTTTGAATATAACCTTATTCCTTGAAGTCCCACAACCCTTCCCCCACCCTAGCAACAAAACATCGAAGAACTGGGAAGAAGAGGGTTGGTCACTCCTCTATAATGCCATCATGGTGGGTGTAACTTTCCATTGTATGCCCATTGTTCCATTGGTTTACAATCATACATTGCTTGTTTCTTGTTTGTGATTTTCTTTATAGGTCCTTTCACTAGTACAATTTTCAAAATTTATGACTACACAACAAAAAAAGTTAGTCACAACAATTTTTTTAAGCTAAATACTACCAAATTTGAGCAATTTTCAGTGACATAGCTAAATATGACTAATTTAGTAAAATGATAAAAAAATACGACTAGATAGTACCTGACACAACTACAAATGACTAACTTAAATCACTAATTTAGTCAAGAGATTAAAAAAAATGACTAAATTACAACTAGAAGAAAAAACTTTAAAAAAGCCTCATTTTACCACACGATAGAGATTGCAATTAGAGATTTGTGGTTTTTGCACCAATGCACATGAAGGTTTTGCACCAATGTAGATAGAGATTTGGGGGTTTTGCACCAATGTAGATGGAGAAGGGTTTGTGCCAATGCCGATAAGTATTTGGGGTTTTTGCACGATTCTCAGTTGGTGTTTGTTGGCTAGAGTTATATTGTTGTGAAACAATTGAATTCAACCCACATTAGCATATTTGAGATTAAATAGCTACAATGGAGACTAGTTCTAGCTTGTAGGTGGGTTATTAGAATGGGGATGAACTTGTATTGATTCGCAGCCAAGGGAATGGAGAGGTAA
Organism: Larix kaempferi; assembly: GCA_027924585.1. Taxonomy (NCBI): domain Eukaryota; kingdom Viridiplantae; phylum Streptophyta; class Pinopsida; order Pinales; family Pinaceae; genus Larix; species Larix kaempferi. The sequence goes on from BSBM01001536.1 coordinate 350,658, forward strand.
GTTGTGGAATTTTTTGTCATCATGTTTCCTTCTTACTCTTTGATTTGGTTTAATGTCGGATTTGATTTGATATGAGATGGATGGCCTCATTGAACCCGCTCAATTAATGAACATAGAGAGAAGGCATCTTCTAGGCTTGCAAATAGTTAGATCTTGAAGTGCCCATCAAAATCTGTTGTAGCACTATCCCTTTGGCATGTGTGCACTCTCTTCTCCCTTGGGAATGTACGCTCTCCCTTTAGCATGTGTGCACTCTTTTCTCCCTTGAGCATGGAAGCTCTCCCTTTGGCATTTGCTCACAATATACGTAACATTAATACAATAAGATCATAGTTTATTTTATATGCATTTAGATTAAATATATTATAATAGTAGTTTAAAAATTTATAAAACAATAATTTTTATACAAATATTTTTAAAATGATATAATATTAATTTGTTTATATTAATACAATAGGATCATAATTTATTTATTATATTAATACTATAATATTATTAAAAATCTAGGTTGAATATATTATACAATTTTGAAAATAAATATTAATGCAATAATTTTTATATTTTTTAATAAAATATAATATTAATTTTACTATGAATATATATTAATACAAGAAGATTAATACAAATATTTTGAAAAGAAATAAGCAATAAACATCATTACATTTTCTAATTTAGTACTTAGATTAGACTCAAAAATTGTTTTGTGTTAAGACCACAGAATAAACACTCTCCTTAAATTGGAATAAACCCTCTTAATACATTTTCCTTTTTCTTTTCTTTTTTATCTTTTTCTTATTGTTAACAAGGCCCGAGGAGGAATAGGAGGGCCGAGGGTTCGAAGTCAACACTAGAAGCAACATTGGTGAGCACCCCAACCTCCTTGTCAAATTATTTTTCTTCAATCTGATTAAAATCTCCATTTATGAGGGTTTCATGGCATTTTACCTGGGTTTTAATGTAAATTGAATTATTTTCAAACAAATTTAAAATATTTGATTTGGAGGGTTTCATGGCATTTTAGGGTTTACTGTAATTTTTTCATCGGGTGTGTAATAATGTGTACTTGTAATGTTTAGGTTTTACATAATAATGAAATAAATACCCATTTATTAGTTCTATGAAAAGATATCCACTTCACTCCGCTCATAAAAATATGACTATATGCAACTAACACATAAAATAGATCCCATCGTCCCTACCTTATTCATCCCTCCCACCTTGAAATATTCTTCCATTAGCTACCTTTTATAAATTGAATGAATGAATCAACTAGTCTGGGTGTCACCTTTCGAATTAGCTCACTATTTGTGGAAAGTAGTTTTGTCACTCTGTATATTAAATTGTTTAAAATCTCTCTTTGTGGGAGGCAAGGGGGTAGAAACTACCTACTTTCATGGATATAGGGATCAGGAACATTCAAATGTTGAGATAGAAGGACCTCGGAAAGGGGTAAAGGATATTTTCTCTGCAGCAAAACAAAGAACACAAATATATTATCTCCACCCATTCAAGCTATGCTTCTTATGGTTGAGAACATCAACGATGCATGTAAAAGAATTCTCTGACATAAATGTTTTTTGAAATTACAGTACTGTACACATGCTTTGGTATTTTGTGAGCCTTATATTATCAGTTTTTAATTAATGTTTCTACCAAAATTTATACTATCCGACTAATGTTTCTACGAAAATTTATACTACCCATGAATGAGGAGAAAATACGAAATCGCTATATTTTCCTCAAAAAAAATCTCTGAATGGGTCTTAAAATTAGGCAAGTGGAAGAAAGCCTAGATGGAGATAGGGGTATGGCACCAACAAGAATAAGGTGAAAAGGGTGCTTCAACATGTATAGTGTGTAGAGAGGGTGCAAATAAAATAACTATGGATGATCAGGGAAGTGAATTGTAACTATGATCTCGATGACTCACTCAATGACATGAAATATTACAAGAGTGCCCTTTTCTATATAACAAGAGTAATCATTATACATTTTACTTGGGCTTAGCAACAGACCAATCAATCGTCCAAAAATTAAAAGAGAGGTGTGGTAAAGAAATTGCTTCATCCAGGGTTCCACCTACCCTTCCATACATAGAAAATGCATCTCTAACTGTGTGTTCCTTTGCTCCCCATTCATCTAAACACACTACTTTTTTAGAAGCAAGCTTTCTCATCGATCAGAAATTATTTCCCAAACATAAAAAAAAAGTGGGAGGAATGTAGATCCAAATCTAGCATTTACTCTTTCAGATCCAACCACTATTAATCTATTATTTTTACTATTATTATTTTTGCATCAGTAGTTTCCCCTCTTATCATTTCTTATCATTATTTCTTCCCCAATATCAGATTGATATCAATCAGTTCAAATATTAGGGTTGTATAAACATAAAGTGAAGTGGAAAGGGGCTCATCATCTATGGATCTTGTCAAATCTATTCGTTATGAAGTGACTACCCTATTATTTAAGGCCAATCCTTTTTTATCATATGCATTCGCTACCTTGTTTCGCTTGCTCGTATCATTTCCATCTCCACTTTTTATCTTGTTTAGTAGTGATTGTTGTCCTCCCTCTATTGATAGTTAGTAAATGGGGTGCAGATAAATATCAGTATGCCATTGGTTTCGAGATCAAGGGAAAGGGTGGTAGGGAAAGTGTCCCTTTTCTATATAAGAAATTACATCTATACATGAATAAGGAGGAAAACTGGAATGGTTCAATTTGAGAAATGAAACCAAAATTGAGGAGGCTTAATGTCCTAATCATTATATTAAACTTTTACTAGAAAGTACAATTGTGCAAATTTGTTCAATTGGTATTGTATTCTCTGTCAATATCTGGACACAAACTCAATGTACTTGGGGACACATTTTCCTACAGCATATTGTAGTTGTTTTTACTATGTAGTGGATGTACTATAGTCCATGCAATATGTGTTTCTTGTAGTCTTTAGCAAACACATTATTCTTGCCAAATTTACCCGTCAATTATTTTATTTTCGAGTTCATCCCATTTTTATGCAGGAAGCCCCCCTGTGTCTTGCCATATAGATATTTATCCTAAAATTCATACGTATTTTTATTATCTTCAAATACTTCATATGCAAATCAGATAATCTAGAACAAAGAGGGAAACAATGATGCTCTTTGTATAGTTCAGTTGATTGAACAGTAATTGAAGTAATTAATATTATATATACAAGAGTATGGTTATCTTATGTGAAAAATAGATCCCTCTATGTTTTAAAATTGGGTTTGAAATGTTTACTGATTTGATTGGTTTTTCCATACAAAATTGCTTGCTGTTTGTTGTCTTCTATCTATGCTATTTGGCTCCAAATATGTGTGGTGCAAAATTTGCATCAATGTGTTGTGACATTTTTGTAAATAAATCTCACCCATGGAATACAAGGAATAGTAAATCTAAGAGCCTTCTTTATATTTAGTGACATCGTAGGTAAATGCAAATGACATTATGTAGTATTGGGGTTAATAATCTTTTTTATAATGGAGTGGTTTATTGTTCATTGTTTCAAATTTTATAAAACCTACAATTTGCATTTTCCCAACCCATAAATTTAAAAACAAATGCAAGTTATTATTTTTTAAAGTATTTTTTACTATTTTTTGTCCTCAACTCATTTTATTGCAAGATATTTGCATAAATGTTTCTTGCATAGAACAATTCATAATTACGAGGCTATAGACATTAAACCATCTACCAAGCAGTTTGAAATACAATTGATCCAAAGTTAGGATGACATAAAGTCACCCCAAGTAACATATTTTGTATAAAAATATTAAATGTGTGCCATCCCACCAAGAAAGAGTTTGCCTCTTTTAACAACCACAAGATCATATTTGTTTTAAAATCTTTAACAAATCCTAAATATCACAAAACTAAAATCCCCACATCAGTAAAGTTCATATCATAGTATGAAAGGATAACTATCAACTCTTTACAGAGTCTATAGTCTCAATAGATAACTCAAGAAACCTATTTGTGACTTGAACAAACTGGATTACAATGACCAGAACAGTAGCAAAAAGAACAAAAAAGTAACTTGTATGAACAAGTGTACTGACTTATCATCATATGCATGAAAGATCAAAAAATACTATAATGTAATCTCTTATACCCTCCATATCTGATATGACCAATATCCCATTCCTGAGTTCATCTTCATGAAGATGAGGGGGCCCTGTAAGACTATCTTCTAATAATCTTCCAACCTAAGTGTTAAATTTACTGTAGACATGTACAAATGTGATGTGCATGAATAGAGTAGCAACATAATTTATGATACCTGCAAGCTATATAAGATCGGGCCTGGGAATCTGAATTTTATTGCCCATCCATCTTATAGTAATATTAGAGTCCCCATATACATGTATATTTGAGATACCTTTGAGGTGAGCTGATTTCATCAAAAGGAAGATGGATTCAAATTCCCCATAGTTACTTGTGCCATGGACCAAGAAAATCCTATTTATAAAAAAGTAATTATCTAAAAGGAAAAGTACATAGCCAGCCCCACACAATGTTCCATCCTCTTGAATAACGCCAAGGAGACGATTTGTTAATTTGAGGGGGTTATTTGGTTTGAACTTCGGAACCAATGTCTTGAGATTGAGGTATGGCAATAATGAGAGGGATTTGTCTCAAGGTCATGATAGGAAATCCCATGAGGAATAGTTTACATGATGTATCATGTGTAGAGAAAATATCTATGCACTCAATCCTATAAGATACATCAAACCTTTCAAGCCTAATGGAACATTCCTTAGACAAACTCTCTGGAACATTGAAATTTGTTAATCCAAACACACTACAATCCTAGCTAGGAATCCTTCCAACTACTATTTCAACATATGAACACATTTTACAATTTAAAGCTATATGGTTCGAAGTTTTATACAAACCAATGAACCAATGCTTGTTTAATAACAAAACTAAACACTTTCAAGGGTCAATCTCAAGCAAAGTAGATGATGTTCTCTCAAGTAAACTACTCTTTATGCTTGGAAATGAGTGGGTTTGGTGGTTATTGTGTGCTAAAGAGGAGAAGCACCTTGAATTGAAGTAGGCCAAGGTCAAAGAAGACTCTTGCATGGATTGGATGAAGAAATGCATAAATGGCTGATTTCTTAGTGAGATGGATTAATTTCATGTTAGATATCCTATCATAGCCCTCGTAGTTACAATTGATTTGACCCTCAAGGACAATTGATACAAGTTTAACAAATAGATTTTATTTTTTACTGTAAGTAGTGAGAAGTGATTTAATTATTTTAAATTGAGCTTCTGATAGTCAAATAGATTCCTCCAACAATTGCCAAGAAGTTGTGTTTTTGTTTATTACAACATTTGTTCTTATTTGGAAATAATTTGGTGGCACAGAGAAGGGATTTGGAACTGCACTTGCATGTAATCTATAGGATAAATGATAATTTAGTCATGTCATTTGTATCTAGTGACATGGAGGGTTTGGCCACATTTTACCAAGGGTGTTTTGGTTCATCCATGTCATCATGTTATAGTATGGCATCCAAATGGGTCTCCTCATGTAAAATGGAAGAACTGTACCAAATATGGACTTATCCATGGCAGAAATATATGTGATCGATTCTCTTGAATAGGAATTTCAGGTTTGGTTGGCTATGTGTTGTTGTTGCAATTACGCTTGAACAGCTGGTTATCTTTCTGTTGTGGCTAACTATTTCCCATAGAGCAATTTACAGGATTTTTTCCATAAGGTCACTAATATTATTCATCCTGCAAAGTCCAAGCATTACCTTCTCTATATAGAGTAGTTGTTCATTCCCCTGAGTTAGATAATGATACAAATGATGAAGCAAGCCAAATTTGATTTTAGGGTTTTTATTTGTTGTTTTCAAAGTCGAAATATCACTTTTCTGGGTCATAAATGCACTTTGTAGCATCTAAAATGTTTCACTAAATCAAAATATGATTCACTATCATGTCGAAAATCAAGTTTCCCATTTCAGGTTTCAAAATCATTGTTTTGTTTTTTTGGAAATGTCTCTGAAATGTTTTGGTGTTGTTTCCAAGTGTTATCCCTTCCATTTCAGATTCTGATATGGGGAACAATGTATCCACATCTCTCCCATATGTTTTTGTAACTTAGACTAACATACATTGTTGGAAGTTGGAATCTCACGTTTCTTGGTTGTTATAAATTAGATTTAATATTTTATTGATGGAATTAAGTTTGGGTAATATGTAATAATACATATTTGATCTATTGTATGTAATGAAAGTTTTTTCACCGAGAGGCATTCAAGTTATTGTGATCTTCAAGCATGATAGGTAAGGAATATTTTCCATTTTTTTATAATTTTCATTTTTAGTTGTATACTAATTTTCTGAGATGTCTATATCGAGTGTTCATATCAACTTTCCTCTACACAATTGCAATTAGCATGGTGGACCTATTGCGCATCACACAAGTCTTGCTACCCCACATTGGTCACCTCTCACCTTGTCTAGTGTTGAAGTTGTTTGAAACCTATGCACTAGTGTCTAAAGTTAAAATGGTGTGGCATCCTAGATTTAGAGGACTTGGAAAGGAACAAACAAAATATTTTGTTAAAAATATTATAGCGTATGATTGTTCCATTGGAAATATCTAAATGGGTCATAGTAGGATAAGTATGCTTCATTAGTGCAGCCCATAAGGGAAATATCTAAATGGGTCACGATAGGATAAGTATGTTTCATTAGTGTAGGCCATAAGGGAAGTGTCCGATGTGGAGGACTATTGGGCATGCCCTTATTTTCCTTGTTATTCATGCACATGTAATGGTGTTGTTCTCCAACAAGATTTTGATGGACGTTTATGAACTGCTCACATAAGATATTACCACCCCCAAAATGTAGCCCAAATAAGAATTTGATTAAAAAATAATTAAAAGTTAATTAACACCTCTAATCAAGTATTTAGTCAAACCCATATTTCCCCTGAAATTTTTTCCGGTTACACAAGAAACAATGTGGAGTTTGGCACACATTACGATGTGGGGTTAATTCAAAATTTTTGAAACTGGGTATCAATGGAAAAATCCCTCCAATTCCATATTTTTTTATTTGGACCAAAATATCCAGTTTACCCAAACCCAAAATATGTTCTAAAACAAAATTTGCATTTGTATTGAATCTACCCTGCTTGAACAAAATCCATGTGCCTGTCAACACACTCGGTCTATGATCAAACAAAACCGTATTGTGTTGAAACCATATGAAGAGAAGTTATGATATCGTGATAGATTGGTAAGAGTATGTTTTTTCCATTTTTTTGTGCCCTAGTTTGTATCATGCAACACTGGATTCTCTGTAATCTTGATACAACTCTAGTTTTCACACAGGATCACAGTGGGATCCATCTCTAAGTCAAACAATCCTGATAACATTTTTTGAAGCCATATCGCTTCACAGCTAGCAGAGCAAGCAGCTATATATTCTGCTTCAGCTATGCTGAGAGCTACATTAGACTGCTTCCTTCTAAACCATGAGATCATGGCATATCCCAGACAATAACATCCACCCGATGTGCTCTTCCTGTCTAATACACTTCATGCCCAATCAGCATCTATGTAGCCATACAATCTGAAGTCATGATCTCTAAGATAACATAGACCAAAATCTATCGTACCCTTTAGGTACCTCGTCACATGCTTTACAGCTATCGGGTGAACTCGTCTAGGTTCCACTAGATACTGACTCAGGGTTTTCACCGCAAAGCATATATCTGGCTCGGTATTCATCAGATACATTAATGACCTAATAATATGTATGTACAAAGTCACATCCATTAACTCTGAAGAGTCATCAACTAACAACTTTAAGTTGGAATCCATGGGAGTGGCCATGGCTTTACATTCCAACATATAAAATCTTTTCAAGATTTCCACATCATACTTTCCCTGGTTGAGAAAGATTTCTTCTGGGCGTTTCCATGCTTCCAGAGCTAGGAACTAGTGCATCGATCTAAGATATTTCATCTCAAACTCTGAAGAGAGCTTCTTCTTGCACTCGACAATTTGTTTCTCATTCCCTGTCAGAAATAGATCATCCACATATAGAAACAATATGACAAGTTCATCATCCATAACCTTGAGATAAAGATTAGAATCAACTTTACTTTTGGTAAACCCCAAGCTTGTCAAGAAACAGTCAATTATTCCATACCAATATCTGGGAGCTTGCTTCAATCCATACAGAGCCTTCTTCAGTTTGCATACGTGTGTTCCTCTATCTTCAACCTCAAATCACATAGTTGTTCTATGTACACTTCTTCTTCAATCAAACCATTCAGAAAGGTTGTCTTTACATCCATCTAGTGTAATTCCCACTTCAACATGGATGCAAGTGCGATGATGGTTCTAATGGAAGTGTATCTTGCAACTGGTGCAAATGTCTCTTCATAGTTAATTCCCTCTTTCTAAAAGAATCCTCTAACCACAAACCTTACTTTATACTTTTCAATGCTACCATCTGCAGCATGCTTTATCTTGTATATCCATTTGGAGAATACCACAGTTTTGTCTTTTGGTTTGGGAACTATATCCCAAACATCATTCTTCATTATTCACTGGTACTCCTTTGTCATTGCCTCTACCCACTCTTTCTTATGAGATGCCTCCTCATAACTAGTGGGTTCTTGATCTATGAGATCACACATCAAAGCCATATAGTTGGAGAAGGACTTTCGTTTCTTGCTTACTCTGGTGGAGCCTTCAGGAGCTCCATATTTTTCTACTCCTAGTATGATGTCTCTTTCCCATTCTGGCTTTCTCTTTCTTGATATGTTCATGGTACGGGGGTTCTTGTGGTTCTATAATGTCATGGTCTTCAGGTGTTACATCTTTCGGGATGGGTATAGCCTCTACAGTTATGGGAGGTGTATCTTGTTGATGTATATGTAACTTTGGAATGTATTTCACATATATGTATATTGTATTCCTATAGAGATGTTATTAGTCCTCTATACGGAAGTGTCGTCATTTATATAGCTTCTTTGTGATGCTTCATCTGAGCTGGTTGATGTCTCTATGTATCATCAGATGATTGGGTCCTTGATGTACCTAACGAGCACGAGACCAGATATTTGCTTTGTAGTTAACACATTGAGCCAGTTCCTGACGGATTCGAGGAGTGTTCACCTGGTTGCTGTAAAGCATGTTCTGAGGTACCTGAAGGGTAAAGTGGATTATGGGCTCAAGTATGAAGCAAATCAAAAGTTTAACCTGCAGGGTTATGTTGATTTAGATTGGGCAGGCAGAGCTACAGATAGGAAGAGCACATATGGGTGCTGCTTCAGTATGGGTTCAGGTGTGATCTCTTGGTTCAGTAGGAAGCAGTCCTACGTAGCACTGAGTATAGCTGAGGCAGAGTATGTTGTAACCTGTTCAACTAAGTTGTGAGGTAGTATGGCTATGGAAGCTACTGTCTAAGTTATTTGATCTCCCGTTGGATGCTAATGGTATCTTTTGTGATAACCAAAGTTGTGTGAAGCTGTCCGAGAACCCAGTGTTTCATGATAGGTCGAAACACATAGAGATCAAATATCACTATATCAGGGATATGGTGCAGAGAGGAGTTGTGAAGCTCATGTACATTGCGATGGACGAGCAGATTGCAGATGTGCTGACGAAGCCACTAGCCAGGGTGAAGTTCGAGTACTTCAAGGAGAGGCTTGGTGTTCTTCAGATTGATGACACTTCGAGGAAGAAGTGATGGACACATTTGCTGAAGCCATTCCAAGCATGTTGGAAGGAGAATTCTTCACATGGCTGTGGATGTAAGTGTTGGATGATGAGCATCAGGATGATGTTCTAGTTTCTGCTTTGTATGATCAATTGGATCATTTATATGTATATGTATGTGTGCATCATGTTGGATGCCAGATATGATCAGTTGGATCATTTATATGTATGTACGAATCATGTTGGATGCTGGATATGATCGGTTGGATCATTTGTATGTATTGTGTATATGCATCATGTTGGATGTTTGGACCATGTATATGTATATGTATCAGGTGAATACATTGTATGATCAGGTTGATCATGTATATTGATATGTATCAGGTATGATCAAGTAGATCATGTATGTTGATGGGTACATTGTGTGGATCATGTATCTATGTATCAGGTGGATACACTATGTATGATGATATGTATCAGGTAGATACTTGGTGTGCATCAGATGGATGCATTGTATGATCTGGGTGATCGCGGATGACGAGCTTCTCCAGATGACATGCAACAGGATGTTGCAGTGATGATGATCAAGATGATCATGTGTACATCAAGATGATGTATGGTGAGTATTAGGAGGATATTTTGTGGTCGTGGACCAGGTTTTGTGGTGGGTCACATGTAATGTGCTCCTGGGAGATCCGATAGGTAGAGCTGTGTGCTCATAATAGCCTGGGATGTTGCAGCCAGGTTTTGTGACGCACGTAATAAGTCCTGAGAATTCCACAGTATGGCCAGTGATGACGAAGACCTGCAGGTGGTGGGCCTACATCTAGTATGAAAAAGGACTGGCTCTGTAGAACTTCCTATGACGAGTAGATTCAGAGATTGATTGAGATAGTAGCAACAGTGACGATGATGATGACTCAATGACGATTATCTAGTGAGGATGATCCAGAGAAGATGACTTGTGCTAGAAGACCTGTGTCGAGAAATACCTTCCTAGTTAAGAGGGAGTGTTAATGTATATGTAACTTCGGAATGTATTTCACATATATGTATATTGTATTCCTATAGAGATGTTATTATTCCTCTATACGGAAGTGCCACCATTTATATTGTGAGTGTCGTAACTTATACTTGATGGGTTATTAGACCACCTTGTTGGGGTCGGCCCTGTATAAGTCATGTGGGTCAAAGGGTTATTAGACCACCCTATTGGGGGTCGACCATGTGGGTCAAAGGGTTATTAGACCACCTTAGTGGGGGTCAGCCCAGTCAGCATTATGTTAAGTGGCTAAGTTGAGGATGACCTAGTTGAGTAAAGGTCAAGTCAAGTTAGTGTATAAATAGAGAGTGTGTCTCTCTCATTTTGCACATTCTATTCTCTCACTCACACTTGGGAGAGTGGCGCACTTGTGGAGGAGGAGGCTCTGCTGCTAGGAGAAGACTATCTCTTGTATTCTAGTTGTATCATTGCTCTATCTATCTCTGAGGAAATTATTGGGGTTTTTCACCTTTATGGTTTTCCCCAAGTAAACTCTATGTCTCTTGTGTGCTTGCATTATTGTGTCCATGATTGATATGCTGTAGATTTGTTGTACATGTTGTTCTCTCAGTTAATATCCTATATCAGATGAAGTAAATTCTGAAAATTTAACATATCTTCCTCATATACTTATTCATACTGGCACTTCCTAGATCTCTTGAGAGCTACCTCTTCCTCAAATGTCACATCTCTATTGATTTCCATATGATGGAATCCTGGGATGTAGATTCTAAATGCTTTGGATGCATCACAATATCCAACAAAGATTCCCTTCTTCCTAGAAGGATCTAGCTTAGTTCTCTTCTATTTTGGTATGTGAATATATCCTGGGCATCCAAATATCTTGAGGTGGATTACCTCAGGTTTCTTCCCTGTGAACACTTCTTCTGGGGTCTTGAATTCAAGAGCACTATGAGATAGTCTATTTTGCACATAGACTGCTGTCGATCCTACTTCATCCCATAGATACATAGGTAGGCCTTGATCATGTATCATTGTTTTTACTACTTCCATAATGGTTCTATTCTTTCTTTCCACAACACTATTTTTTTGAGGATTGTAGAGAGTGGTTAGCTTCCTCTTGATTCCATCTTCTTTACAAAAGAATTCAAAATCCTTTGAAGTGTATTCACCACCATTATCTGTCCTGAGTATCTTGATCTTCTTTTCTGAATGATTTTCTATCAAGGCTTTGAATTCCTTGAACTTTTCAAAGACTTCATCTTTTTCCTTTAGGAAATATATCCAAGTCTACCTTGAGTACTCATCAATAAATGTAAGGTAATATTCATACCCACTCAAGGATGTGGATGGCATTGGTCCACATAAATCTGAATGAATCAATTCCAAAGTACTCTTAGTCTTTGTTTCACTCTTTGGAAATGGGTTCTTGATATTCTTCCCTTTTGCACATCCTTTGCATGTGCCATCATGATCAATATTTAAGTTTGGTAGTCCTATAACTACCTTGCTCACATGAGGTAGTGCTTTGTAGTTAATGTGAGAAAGCCTCCTATGCCATAGCTCACTTGGGCTAGTGGCTTCATGAACAAGGGAAGCTTCAGGATTACGCTTGATTTTGTATAGCCCTCCTTCCTCTTCACCAATAACAGTTGCATTCTCAATTGATTTACCTTTGGGCTACATGAGTACTTGTCCATCTATGAATGCAACCCTATAACCTTTCTTATCTAATGGTGAGATAGAGAGTAAATTCTTCTAATGCCGAGATAGAGAGTAAATTCTTCTTCAAACCTAGTACATATAGGATTTCCTTCATCTTCAATGGAGTTACAGAATTAAGCTTGTAGCTTTCTTCACCAACTCCCTTGATGGGATATTGATAGTCATCTCGTAAAGATACCTTCTTTGGAGAGGTCTTCTCTTCAAGTTTTGAAAGAGTCTTCTTTTGTCCTGTCATGTGCTTTGAAGCACCACTATCAATGAGCCATGTATCTTCTCCAGGCGTTACTGCCCCAGAAAGTCCAGAGAATAGAACATACTCTTCTGCATCTTCTTCTTCTTCTACTTTAGCTCTTTTCTTTTGAGGCCTTTCTTCCTCTTCTTCTTCACTATCATCTTCTGCTAGATGTGCTTGATATCTTTTGTGGTGAAAACCCTTTTTCTTATTTAGAGGAAAATCCTTAGCAATGTGTCCTATTTTGTGACAAGTGAAACATTGGAATGAGGAGTAATCTCTTCTTTGATTAGATCCTCTTTTCATCTAAAATATTTCTGGAGGTTGAGACTCCTTGCGGCTATCCTTCTTGAAATTTGGTTGACTTCTTCTTCTCTTGGTATGGGTGGCTAATGCTTGATCATCTTCTTTGAGTAGTGCTTCTCTATTGTCTACTCTATCCTCTTCTTGAATGCAATCCTGCCATACCACATCAAACTTCATACTTTCTTTCCTGGCACACATGGTTTGGATAAATGAGTCCCAAGGTCTAATGAGACCATTAAGAGCAATCATGACTAGTTCATCTTCATCAAGGTTGTCTCCAATGGCTTCTAGTTGTTCTTTGATTTGGGAGACCCTTGTGAAGTACTATTGAATAGATTCTCCTTTATTCATCTTGCTGCTCTTTAATTGAGATCTCAAGTTCATCTTCCTAATGATGTTCCTCCCTTCATACATTCTTCCTAGGGAATTATACATTTCCTTTGGGTCTTCTTGGATGCCACTTGGGGAATCAAGTGGTCCTTGATAGAATCAACAATGATTCTCTTTTCCCTAATCAAGTCCTTCTTATACTTCTCTTTGGCTTCATCTTCCTCGGGTTCTACAACCTCATCTTTGATATATTGGACAAGATCATTCTCTTCAAGAATGAGACCAATCCTATATTTCCATGCCTCGAAATTCTCTATACCCTCTACCTTGTATTCAAGTTCAGTGCTTGGAGCCATCTTATCTAGGAGGTCACAAAAATTGAAGTTTCTCAAAAGATAGAATAACACTTACCAGGATATGTGCTTGATTGAATTGAGATGACTGGTGAACTCTGCTTCTGGAAGCTTCAACTTTTCACCCTTCAAATATGATTAGCAACAAAATTTCTAGTTTTTTGGTTCGCACTTTTTTCTGGTTTACTAGTGCACAGGTGCGCACTTTTTCTGGTTTACTGGTTTTATGGCTTTCTGGTCCAAAAGTCAAGCTAGGGTTTGACAAAGCCCAGGGTTCTACCCACTCAAAAATTTTGATCTAGGGCTCAGAATATCGATTTTTAGGAGGAGCTTCCAGCCATGCTCACAGAATCCAAAAATTCCAACTTTTGAAGAAACCCTAATTTTCACCAGAGGAGAGAGAGGTATTTTCACCTTGTGAAAGATGTCCTATTCAGGCTAGCTCTGATACCATGTTAATTTTAGCCTAATTTCACAAGCAATATCACTGAAAGAAACACAATCACAAGATAGACAAAGATTTACCCTGGGAAACCCTCATGGGGTAGAAAACCCAGCAAAGCTTTCCTCAATATAGATAATCAGCCAATACAAAAATGTAGTCCCAAACAAGAGCTCCTTCTCCTCCTATGCATATCTCTCTCTCTCTCCTATGAACCAATCACAAGTGAATGAATGAGATAAATGAGGAACACACCTCCTCTATTTATACTCAACTCCTAACGGATGTTTCACCCTAACAGGGCCGACCTCTCCTAAGAGAGTCTAGTAACCCCTAATCAACAACTTAGGGTCGACCCCACATGGGATATCTAATAACCCTAGTTACAACATTCTCTCGGAGAAATAAACATCTCTGGATATACAATAGGGTCTCCATGGAGGAATGGAACATCTACGGAATAATAAAGTACAAAAGAATATTCTTAGAAGTTACAATATTTCAACAAATCTATGTGTGGGGATCCAAGCCAGCTCAACCCTAACTCCATGATGTAAAAGGGTTGTATTGAAAAAACAAAGGTTCATTTGTAAACTGGAAGAGTTCATCCTGTGGCTCTCGGACGCCATGGCCATGGAGGATAACTCCCCACAGGTTTTGTCAACGTGATAGAGGAGTAAGTTTTACATAGCCTTGACTTAAGGGATTTAGGCATAATGGGAGCAGTTTCTCTCGCAGGGTTTGCTTGACCCTAACCTCACAGAGCTAATAATTTAGTAAATCATTTGGTTTTGATACTTGTGTTTATCATTCCTCCACTATGAAACTTTTCTTATTTACAACATTTGTTTACTATTGGCAGGAGGATCTCATGAAAGATCTGAGCTTTCGTTTGATGGTTAAAGCTCTGCAGAAAAATTAGGATTTGGAAATGATGGGAACCAGTAAGCCTCGATCCTTCTTCATTCTCCTCTTTGAGCATTTCCTACCTTGCTACGACTATTATTATGATGTTTTGGGTTGGTCCCGAGTTCTTATTATGTTATTGTTTTGTAAGCGATATTGTTGTAGGTTTAGTTATTGGTTTTTCTATTGAAGCCAATAGAATGGCGAGCTGTAAATGTTGGAATACAGTTTTAAATTTATAAACCTTCTATGTGTAAGCTTTTTAGTTGGAAAATCGTCAACATTGTGCAAATATAGAAGATTATAGTGTTATCTAAATTTGTAATTCGTCTTTGCAATATAATGGAAATCTCTGAGCTTTCTTTAAGCTCTTGGAATTTATAGTTCAATTCTATTGCTAGATTATTGATTTTATTTTAAAGATTTTTGGGCTGATCCCTAAGTATTTATGTTGTTCTGTGTATTTAAATGATCAGCAACAAATCCACCTTCTGACAGCTTCATATTAAATAAACACTTCATTACAAATACCTTGTTGGAGGTAGGGGTTTTTTCATACAGTTTACCCAATGTGCTCACCATACCCTCCATTGTATTTTATTTTTATATATTTAAATCCATCGATGAAGCCAGGACCAACCATATTATTCCCAGTTCCTTTCTATCAAGAACCTCCCATTCTTTATCCTTCATAGTCGTTGTTTTTTTTTCGTTTCCACCCAATGGTAGGAATAAATCATTCTGATAGAGATAGTACTCCATTTGCATCTTCCATAACTGGTGGTTTTGGCCGTTAAATTTCTTGACCATAAACTTTCCTTCTTCCTCCATTTATCTCACTCGAACTAGGAACCCTTCTTTCCTGCAAGTTTATCTGCCAAATAGAATTTTGGCTCTGATACCAATTGTTAGAAAAAACAAGATTGCAGATAAATAACAATAAACAAGATGCAAATATAAACCACATAAACACAATACAAGAGAGACACCAATATACGTATTTCACCCAATCTGAGTTATGCCCACGGATAAATTGCCAGTCCTTTTATTAATCTATCTAGCAAATGAAGGGATACAACCCGCAACACATCTGCTGCAACTTCATCTTCACTCTCTCACAGTCTCTCTTACATAATCATAGAGATCATTACAATACTAAAATTCACATCCATATTAAAATTCCTTCCTTTTAAAGAGGGATTACCGTGGGAAAATATCATGGGACACCTGATACCATGGGTTCGTAAATCACCCATTATTGGCCAAGTCATAACTATGAAATTGCAACATTTTACAAGGAATTTTTTATGAAATTTTCACTATGGGGGAACTACCCCTGAACCCCCACCAGGAGGGGGCTCCCAAAATGTAGTCGTCGCACCCTCATGGAAACTATAGTAGGAGGGAACCCCCCCCCCACTCCCCCATCATGGGATATGATCTAGACACGGCTAAAACACAACCTCTGAATCAGGAAGATCATTCTCCACAACCAGTATTTTCCTTTTTATTCCCAGGTTATATCCCTCCCCATCCTAAGTGTAAGACTATATTTCTTGCTTGAATACCTTAGATGGGTATGTGTCTCAAAGTGAAATGAAAATAGTTTTCAAGAGGATTTACAAGGCCAAGGAGGGTTATGTAGAATGCACTTTCCTCTGCCACTTTATACCATAAAGCTATTCCTCATAAAAATTCTAGTCTCTAACTCTATGGTTTCCTTTTGTAACTGTGTTCCCTAAATTTTGATTGGTTCCCTATATTTATGAGGTAGAATTTCTAGTCTCTAAATATATGGTTTCCTTTTGTTCAATTAATATTTGAGTGACTGGATTTACAACAATTACCTATGGCAGAAGGAACCGATCATGGTTATTAGTGAATAGCTTACAAACGTTATGAGTGAAGGGAGAATATACATCCGAAGCAACAAATAATCACTACAACCATATTTTAGGAGTTCCTTAACCATAGCTTCATTTATTGGAAGGAATGTTTAACATCACAAACAAATTTAATGGTAAAGAATTTATAAAACTCTCAATTAAACATGCTCAAAATATGCATCAAATCATGTGGGAAAAGTAAATATATATCTATAGTTTTATGCAATGTAACAAAATATGTTCAACCATAGAAAGTCGATATAATAATATGCATAAGACTTCATCTCCTTATACCCAGTGCAAAATTTCCTTGATCCTAATTTAATTCAACATAAATATTGGTTGTTCATTAATACAAGAGAAAATAGATCATGAGGGACCATTTGATATCATTCTTGTGCCTATTGTATTGTTTTACATGGAAGACTCTTAGATAACTTTACAGAGATGGGGAATGATAAGAAAATAAATGAATATAATGTTGCTAATCCCATTATATTTCCTCGAAAAGTTTGGAAACCTGACAAATATAAATTTTTCTACCATGTTCTCAACAATCAGTCATTCCTTTATATCCATAATACCCCATTGGTGAATTATCCCTAACTTACACTAGCACATATGGAGGAATAAATGGCGTGCTTCAATATCTTTTGCAATCATGGGAGAGCCGATAGTTTGTTGCAAGCATAAATTGAACTGACATGATATGTTATTTTTTGTTCATGAATCCATTTAATATTCCTTCTTATGATCCTTAGGGAACATTGGATATGCCCAAAACTTTGAAAATCCTTAAAAAAATTCCCAAAAAATTACTCAACTTACACAACACCATATATTTTTGTCCTTGTAAAGGTTCATTTATTACTTGGGATTCTTGGAGATGTATGTTATGGGTGGTTGAGAAGTCCTGATATAAGATGGAGTTATTTGGAAAGGTGTTACTACCTCTCCTAACACTTGTCTTTGTTCCAAATCAATCAGAAAATCATGAAATATGCTCATGAAACATATCCCTTCTTGATTAATGATTTCCCTCCTTTCAATACGTTGAATGACTTGTCTAACTCTGAATAAGGTTTATAATAACATCTTTGAGGCTTTGAATCATACTTTTTAGTATATTTGATGTAGAAATAGATGGATTTAATTGATTCAAAAATTTTGTTGTAGCAGGAATGTTGTGCTTGTCTGGCACATTTGTCAATCGTGGCATAGTATCCTGCAACAATTTGTTGTATATTTTAGTGGAATATAAACTAATATTATCGTCCCATGGGCATGGTAGATCATGCATTAGAGAAAATTTGGGGTCTAAAATGGGCCTCCTAAAAAAAAAATAGTTAAAATAATATTAATGAATTTTGGAAGAAGAGAGAAAAAAAATGCTTTTTCGTATTTTCAACATATCTCCATGTGTTTTTACACAAATTTTGAGTGGTAGCACTCGTTGAATATGAAGTTCGATTTCGCATCTAGCGAGCACCCATGCTGCATACTTTTGATAGACCCCACCCCACAAAAAATGATAAATACATGAAAAAACGTATTACTTGAAAGTAACACATTTTTTCATGTATTTCTCATTTTTCATGAAAGTAACACATTTTTTCATGTATTACTTTTTTTTAGCTCCTTTTTTTATGAGGCCCATTTTAGTTGGCTCTTTTTTTATGGGGCCCATTTTAGACCCCAAATTTGCTCTAATGGATAATCATTGTATTCATGTATTTGAAAAATGAATGAAGAAGCATCTCTAATTCTACCACTCTAGTCTTGATCATTTTTAGACTATTGAATTGAACTTAGATACATATAAACAATAACTATATACAAAGAATGAGAACTCTAGCCATAAAAATTCATATTTTTGTGTTGCAGACACCTAAAAACAACTCCAACATGAAAGGCGGTGATTCCAGCATCACCTCCTTTTTGGGGGGGCTAAAATTGTACCTTTTTGGTAATGCTAGGTGGTTTAATTGCAATTGAAACCCTAAATAAACCCCTCAATTGAAAAGTGGACCTCCTAGAATCACCCTAATTTTTATTTGAGGTTAAAATTGCATCTTGTTTGAAACCTTGGCCTAAACAATCCATATTGTTGGAATCAAGAGCCTAAAATCAACCCCCTAATGGAAAAGTGGTCCTAACATGACACCCCCATTTTTGTTTCCAATGTTAAATTTATGACTTGTTTAACAATGTGGCCTTTACAGACATCGTTGTTGCAATGAACAAACCAAAATCAACCCCCTAATCAAAAAGAGGTGCTACCAATGGCGCTTTTCTTTCTCTTGGGTTGTAATTAAGAGGATTGAAGTTGTCGCCTAAAAAAATTAATTTAAAAATAGTCACTTTAGAATTATAAATAAAGCTTAAAAAACCAATTTACTTTACAAAGTAGAAAAAATATATGAAATTTAAATAAATAAATCAATAACTCAAGAAAATTAAAATGTAGGACCTTGGTCCTAGTTTATAAATAAATTTCCATCTTTACTTTGTTTTCATATTGTTTCAAGTCTATGTCTTGTTTATGTTTAAATATCATTACTGTAAAAAAATTAACACATTTACATTTACAGGTTGAAATAAATATATTCACTATTTATTTGTTTCAACATTTACTATTTATTTGCAGGTGTAACAACATATATAAGTATGTGTACTAAATTACGAATATTTCATTATCAAATAACTTGAAATAGTAAAAATTGAAACAAAGTCAGAATGGATTGTATACCTGTAGAAAAAATACCTTAGTTAGCTAGTTGACCCCTTGTTGCTCCTTCTTTCCTTTCTTATTTCCCTGCAACCAAAAGCTTTCCAACCCTGGAAACTCAACCGACTAGACAACCTGGTATGCCACCTTGCCAACTAGCGAGGTCTCGCTGACCACCCAGCTCCAAAAGTTCCCTTTGGACCCCCAAGCCCAAACCAAGTACAAGCCAACCAGTTATCCCTTCGCAAATTCTCCAAGAAATTCCCCTCTCTTCTACTCTGGAATTTTTTCTATCATTATCCTAAAATCCCAACATGCCAAGATTGATCCTATGCCCCCCAAAATCCATTCTTCTACTTATTCCCCTCTTCCTTTCGACTTTATGCTCCCCATTACTACCCTTATCTCCATCATATATTTTCCCAAATCCCAAGTCCTCCTCGAGCCCTTAACATTTGACTCAACACCTTAAACTCTATTATTTTATTGTGTAAATAAATGCTTGGGTTGGTTCACCTACCATCCACAAGTGTTTCACTTTTACATGTTTCAACCATAATAAATTTCTAATCAATCCCTCGAATTTACAATCCCAAGTTTCATAATTAACTTTATAATTAATTAATCATTTTAATTTAATTTAAAACACAAAATATAATTCAACACTTGTTTAATAATACTACGACATAATAATAATTAAATTAAGTAATTTATAAATTAAATCTAATCCCTATATTTTAATTAATTAATTAATGTCGTTTGATATGTAATTAATATTAACCTTTCAAGTGAATATTATCTTTACTAACATTACAATTACCATTTAATATTTTAACCCTTAGTCTTACTAATTAAATTCATTAACATTCAATTAAGCATTACTAACCAAATGCATTATTTACTACCTAAGTTAACCATAATTTGTTTATTAATCAACAATAAGTATCATTAATAAACAATAATTATGATTAGTTACAATAATTAACATTAATCAACATTAAAACTTGATCATCATTCATTACCACCTAAGTCACTCAATCAACCTATTCCGTTATTAAATCATAAATTACTCACTTGACGTATTAATTTAATCTCCTGGTTAGATAAGTAGTAATAATGTAACTAATTCCTAAACATTATAGTTCAATATTATTTCATGCAATTGACACATATGTAGACGAGTTATGTAAGCGTAGCTATGGCTTACATACTTCATGTAGGTACACTAATAGTACTAAACCACACAATATTCTTAATCAATTAAGTTACTCTTTACTGATGCATTCTTATCATAATTTGACTATTGGATCATTCACTTAATTAAGTACAACTAGCTGACAAACAATAATACCAGTTATTAAGTTACGACACACGACTCTGCAAAGTCCTCAACATACACAGTTAATCCAGTCTTTCCTCCTAACATCATTGTACACCTATCTACCTACTCTGTCTATCTATTTCACAACTAACTTCCACATCCTATCATTCCTTTGATGGACTACCCTGAAGTGTCAAGCCATGATCGGCTCCAGTTAGAACCCGTAAGCGGAAGTGTCGACTACATCGACCAAGATTCCCCAACAGGAAAGCACCAGTCATCATCACACACCTTGGGGAGTGCACCATAACACATCCCTCCCATGACTCTGGGTTTCGAGGATAAACGGTGGGTAAATCCTCCACCCCCCTAATGGAACAAGGGTCTATGTCTACACCGACATAATAACTGCGTTGGAACTTGTACTCAGTTTGTCATCGTATAACCAATTTGGGCGGTTGAGTTTCCAGAAACCCTACCCCACCCATACATTATGATAATCAACATAATAATCATGCGAAAATAAATAATGCATCACCTGGCCAAGCACTCTCGACTCGTAGGATCTAGCTATCACTTATCCATTTTAACCCGTAAGTTAGTCTCCGACATACAATCTAGAATATCATGCTAAAATCCTTGTCATGTACACACATACATTTCATCATTAAGAACAATAATCAATTCATTTATATTCACCATGCACCTCGTATAACATTCATTCATTCAACATATTACTTAAACGGTATCCGCGTACCCATCATTGATTAATTTTCATATATGACACATAACTAACACATGATATATAACTAAACATGACTACATACCATAATACTAACATCACACACACACACATATATATCTCAGCAAAATAATAGAACCATATGTCCACACTATCGTCATACCGACGAAGTCTCACAATCAAGCAAATACAAGATATAATAATAGTTCAGGTAGTAATGTCAAAACGGGGTGTTACATAAAAAACGTATATAAATTAAAACAACTCAAAAACAAATTTAAAAAAAATGTGAAACAACAAATTAAAAATTCAAAGAAAAACAAAATTAAATTAACAATTTCAAAAGAATTTAAAAAATTACATTTCACTTTTTTTTATAACAAAAATGGTTAATATTGTATTGATAAAGGCTTAAAGATTCAACAAAATAGTACAAAAATTTCCTCATAATTGCTTCAGAGGATCCAGAACAATATGTAGCTTAATTATAGTCATCCATAGGAAAATAAACTTGAAGCAAAAAACATATCTCCCCAAACTACTATAAATTCTTACAAATTGTCCTAGGAGCAACCTACAAAAAAACTTCATAAAAAATCAAACCTACGAGCTAGTATCACTATCAGTGAACTTAAATTATTGATTGTTTCTTCATGTTCCTTTGTAGTTTTCTCATCATCACCGTATTGAGTATCAACCTCCACATCCAGAGTATCTTCCATAGTCTTATCAGCTTCCACTTCATGAGTGTCTTTGGTTTCTTCAATTGTATATTAATTTCTTGTAATATGCGTATCTTGATTGTCTTCTTCATCAGAACTAGTGACATTTACCACTACATAGGGTGGTTTCTTAATAGAATATTCCACATTCTTTTATTTTGACTTGATCTCATCCAAACGAGACTTATTGCCTATAGTAAGATCCTCGTACTTCATCAAGGTTTTTGAAATTGTTGTTGCTTGAGCATCACAAGAATGAACAGACCCTTTGACCTCATCAAGGCGTGCATCAATCCTAGAAGTAAATTGAAAATACAATGAGAAGTTTGCTCAATATCATTAAGACATGTATCAAAAATAAGAATATGACCGGTAATTTGTTGAATTCCATAAATTAGACCTTCCATCCAGGACCTCATCCAACTCAATTGGGAACGAATATCGTGAATATCATCCTAAGAATCATGGATTTTTCTAAAATATCTTCCAACTTTTTCTAAGTGTCCATTTCAACAAGATAGTTCCAAATCCCGTCTAAGAGGGAAATTGTTTTTCCATCCCAATTGAAATGCAAAATATACCCAATATCCAAAGCAAAACCAGTAACCACCACAAAGCTCAAATTACATTCACCAAAATAAAAACCAAGGAATTGTTCACACATAGAAAATAAAAATCACCTAGAGGATCCATCCTTCCATACCGATTGAATCTCTGCACAATACAATGACACCCCAGAATCCCAGACCTTCCAGATAAAGGATAATCAAGAGTCTAAGCGCAAGAAAAAAGTTACCCGGGAGTGAACCTCCACACATTAGCACTAAAAACTGCAAAAGGCCAATCTCCTAGTGCATAGGAGAGGGCATCAAAATTAATTGGACAATTCACCACCATTCCAAATTTTCCTCATGCACCAATCTATCTACCTCCGGCATTGTTCGAAAGACAAGAATGAAATGATCTATACAATACACATTTAGAGACTTCATGTTGAAGCTTTCAGACAATACCTTCATGTGACTTGGTTAAAATCATGAGTGTGCAAACCAAGAAATCATAGAGATGTACATTCTCCCATATGCATTGAGCACTCAAGTTTTCCTGAAGAATTAATGAACCCCGCCATGGAATGTTGAGACTAATGCTTGACAAGATAAAATCAACATGAACTTAGCATAACACAAAATTATAAGGGATCCAACAAAAGGTGAGATGAAACCCTTGTTTTCGAATTCCCCCTCTAGGAACACTCGAGGCTTCATTTGCAAGTTTATATGCCACCACATTAAACTCATGTTGAACATGAAAGGGTTGAATGAGAGATATTTCATAGAGTAAGCCAATAATACGTTTGTGAAGACGCCTAACTATAAATTTTATAATATAAAAAATTACATAATATCATATTTATATAAAAAAAATGTACAAATGGCAAATTTTAAAATATAAAAAATGAAATTATATTTATATAAAATTTATTGTATTAAAAAAGAAATATAAAATCAAAATAAATAAATAAATACATAATAAAAAAAATTAACACTAAAAAATTCTAGATTTTTTTGCTGGAATGTTTCTAACTTAGAGAGGATTGACATGTGGTCTAACAAAAGGCTATCGAGAAATGATTGGATTGTTTTGATTCGTCCTCCCACCGTGACCAAATTTCAAATCCTGAGCCAACCCTCCTATACCAACA
The DNA here is from genome assembly GCA_027924585.1 of Larix kaempferi. NCBI lineage: Eukaryota > Viridiplantae > Streptophyta > Pinopsida > Pinales > Pinaceae > Larix > Larix kaempferi. The sequence goes on from BSBM01001536.1 coordinate 374,784, forward strand.
AGAATTCTAAATTGTTAAGAAACTAAAGTGAGAACCAGTGGGTCATTGTCCAGCGATCTTCACGACGAACCTGAAACGGTACTTCCCGATATTACGAATTTAAGGATAAGTTCAGTATCAAAAGGAGGTCCTCCTCCAATTCTCGAGATGGCTGTGTTTATCCAGTCCAAGTTGTGCAATTCTTGAGTGGATACACTCCAATATCTTGCATCCTTTCTTCACACAAATCGATACAAAATCTCAACCACTGGTTTCATTTTGACGAGTATAATGTTCAAACATTCGAAGGACCTCTTCCACTATATCCAAACCTCCTTCGAAAATATTAGCAAATGATGGGCCTTATGTCATCACTATATCTTTGACAAGAGAAAGACCCATTTCAAGGGCTTCGGAATTATGCCGCCCCTCTGCTTCGGTTTCAAGGAGTTGTGCCTCGCTAAGACCTCTCATCTCTTCTAATCTCTCAATTTCTCTGGCGATGCAGAGAATTATTGCATTAACCAGAATTTGTGACCGAAGTGGATCATCGAAAGACGATGTTATCATCCACGTCCTCCGCATAATAGAAATCCCGTGTCTCAAGTCTTCACTGCTGGTATCCTTTGCATCTGTTTGAAACAATTTCCTTGTACCAATAACAAAACCCATAGCTTTTACGATACTTTCGTATAATTATTTTCCAAGGATTTGCTCAATTAGGGCACCCATCTCATAAATTTTTTTACAAAACATTCGAATCATAAGGGACTCGAGTTTCATATAACTTTCGTTAAAGAGATAAACATGGTCTATCATTTGCATATAAGCCCCAATCAAGACAGTTTGCTTGTATTTCCAATTGGGACAACTTTCTATATCATAAATGTCCAATGGTTTCAGGCCTATAACATCAATCGCCCTGGCGATTTCCTTACAGACATCCCATGCAGTTTCTCTAGTGCTATTTTCTACTATATTTCTCTTAATTTTCTTCCACACTATCGAACACTGTTTTTGGGTTGTCACTTGTTCTTGGATAGATTTAAACAGCAAGTCCAGATATTGCTTCATATCTTCGTCTTCCAGAATTTTTGAATACTCCTCAATTACATCTAGCTCTGCACTTCTACACCCAGAAGGTCTCTGAAGTTTAATGTAGTCTTCCATTTCCTGCCTCAATTCTGTTTGGGGAATGACACTTTTGGCGTTGAACCATTGTTTAGTAAAGGGATTCTCTGCTTGACATTTTGTTTCTCAAATGGTCTCTATAGTTTTTCTATTATAGAGAATCTGAGAGGCATCTTGGTCCAGCGGTAATCGAACGGGATCATAAGCAAACTCACAGGTGATGGCGTCCATATATTTCTCCGGCACCATTTCCATCTCGATTTCATTGATGTCTAATGAATTAGCAGGGGCCGTTCTGTCCTAATAGCTGCACGCAAAACAATACAATACGCAGCAAAAAGAATAGACAACAAAAGCTTATAACAGCCTCCAAATAGTTTTATTTCTTCGGTAAATTTTCGTGTGAACAAAGATAAGATAAAATAACTCCACGATAATGCTAATGAAAATGGTCCTCGTTAGTTCTGGATATACAACTCCAAAACATTTGATCACGAGGAAACCCTTTTCATATGAATGGTCAACACAAAAATGAAATCAAGTTTGCCACCAACTATAATTTATAAGATAAAACCAAAGAGTAAAAAAGGGTCGGCCTTGCTTGTGGTGCCACACATTGAATGGAGTTGTGTCCTCCATGCTTATATTTTTGGCCTTCAATTTCTTATTCGGCCCTGCTTTTTCTGTTTGGCCTTCATCCTCTTATTCGTTGTCATCCATGCATCTCGATCCATTCTCCATGATCTATTCATTGTCTTGCTTGTGGTTGGAAAGGAAAGGGTTCACTGCTATGTTTGGCGTTGAGGTTTTACTTATGCATCAAGCCTGTGGACTTATCTCTGCCATCAGTCTGGATTGTCGTAGTTTTGCTATGTGGGTGTCTTTGGCGTTGATTTTGTGTCTATTGGTTTGGAGCTTTGGCATTTTAAATGTTTTCAGGAGGATTCTTCTATCATTGCTCCTTGTTCTTAATAGTCAAGGTGTTGTGCCAATAGGGTGTGTTATTTGGAATGGGTTGGATTGGTTATGTGGGTGTCTTTGTTGTCATTCATGTTATTATTATTTTTAGTGTTATTTGGAATGGGTAGTGTTGGATTGGTTATGTGGGTGTCTTTGTTGTCATTCTTGTTATTTTTTTTTTAATTCTATTTATTTCTAGGTAATTTTATTTTTTTAATAATTGCATATGGATCCTTGGATTGTTGGTGTCATTTTAGTGTTATTTGGAATGGGTAGTGTTGGATTAGTTATGTGGATGTCTTTGTTGTCATTCTTGTTGTTATTATTTTTTTTAACTCTATTTATTTCTACGTAATTTTATTTTTTTAATAATTGTATATGGATTCTTGGATTGTTGGTGTCATTTGCAGAGTTATAGTGGTTTTGCTTTTTTGGACATTGCTTTAATTATTTTTGACAAAAATGAATTAAAGGTGAGTGAGCCACACTGTTAATTTGCTTTTAATGGTTAGTGTTCAATGGTGGGTCTCCTATGGTTCACAAAGGTGTTACCACATTGCTTGCACAGTGTGCTCTCAACCTTCGTTGTGTTCTCTAATGGGTTATGTGGTGGTCATTGTATTTTGGTCATTTCTTTGATGTTTTGTTTGTGTTCTTAGGAAATTGTCTTATTTAGGTTGTTGTTCTTGTAGCCTTTGGTTTCCATTGATGTCATTTGTATGTCCTTGTTTTAGTTTTCCCTTCTTTTTTTCATTGTTCCACCAAAGGCAAGGTGTAGGTTTTTTAGATTCTTTGTTGCTTTGTCTTAATTCATAGGAGTGTGCATTGGGGGTGTGGTTGTTTGGAATTATTGGTGTCCATTTTCAAAGTCGAGGCACATATTTCTATTGTAGGGTGTTCTTATTTCTTGTTGATTGGTGTGTGGACATGCCAGTTTTAATTTGAGCATGTTCTTTTGAAAATTGATAGGTGTTGCATTTTTTTCTAATGGGTTGGTGCAAGCTAACGCTAGCCACTCATGATGCATTAGTCGCAATCGAATCCTGGAAAAATAGAAATCTGAACGTAAAAAAGCAATATTAGAGCTACCTACACAATGTTTTTTAATATGGCGCAAGAAGGTGAAATGTAGACAATTGGATTACCTCCCAGAATATATAAATATTATTTATGGAAATTAAGTATAACTCCCAAAAACTGGGGTTCTCCTAAGATTGGTATGTTGTTTTTTTAAGAAAACATAATGAATATGTTTGCGTTAGTTCCCTGGTTTGGTATGCAAATGGTGGAATTTTGTGAAAAAAATTATATGCATACGTAGATAACAGGCCGTTCTAGTGCAACGCTATTTTTCCATATTTATTTATGTTAATTTTTTTTTTTTTTTTTAATTCAGGAAGTCATTCAAGCCCTAGAATGATTAGGTCGAGCGTTAGTCCTCAACATCATGGTCTTAACATAATCAATAAAATTTGTTTTTTTAGGATGTAGGTCTTTGTGTGTACTTGTGTGGGTTTCTGTTTCAAAATAGGTGAGCCAATCAAAAGTTATAGACAAAAGAAATAAATTCCTTTTTGTGTAAGATTGATGTTAGCGCAATTAAAATTAATTAAAAAATAGAAACAAATAATAGATTTAATAAAAAATTACATATTCGGAATCTGCACACATAGTTCTACAAGTGTGTGCAATTTTATTAGCAGTGGACTAGTGTAGCATACATAGAATCATGCTCGAAATAGAAGAAGTTATAGAATAAGATGTATTTTGTTATAACACAGTCCAAGCCACTTGGTTTGGAAACCCGAACCTAAAACCATAGAGGCCAAGTCATCCACCACGTTGGTGGGAAAAGAATTACCCACCAAAACTTAAAAATTTAAATGGCGCATGCGCGTTATTTTAAATGTGTGTACACATAAATAGCGCGTACGCACAATTTAGTGTGTACGCGCTATTTAGTAAAATCAGACCAAACCATAGCTCAAGCACATATGCATCCATACAAAAATCCTATTGAATGAATGAAAACATAGGCATAAGAGTGATTGTAGTGTATGCATTTATTAGTATTCACATACACCTACTTGCTTAGAGGTACTAGGGTGTTTTCTACTTCCATTTCCTTGATATACATGACCTACCCATTATTAACACTAATATTTTTCTCTCATCATACAAAGATTGTTATGTGCTAGATAAATATCTATTGAGTAACTTTACCTTACCCTATATGCATGAATTCCTTGTGATGTCTAGTGCTTAAGTAGGGTTTGATATTGCCTCCTCTTCAATATTATAACTTTAATCATTAGTTTGACTCTACTAGACCCTTTGGGGAACCCTCCTACTTACTAGGTTTTGTCTTGGGATCCAGCCTTGTGATTTGGTCGATAGTTAGTTGGAGTGCTTAATTTTGGTTCATCAACAACATAAGTCTAGGAATGATTAAAAGGGGTCACTCTAGGTCAAACCTTGATTCCCCCTTCTTGATGATGATGATGATGGCGATGATGATGATGTTGTTGATGATGTTGATGATGAAGATGATGATGAAGATGATGACCAAGATGATGATGATGAGGAGGAGGAGGAGGATGACGATGACGATAAGGAATTGGGTGATAATGATGATGATGATGATGATGACGAGGATGATGACGATGATGAGGATGATGATGATGAGGATGATGATGATGATGATGATGATGATGACAAAGAAGGTTATGATGATGATGATGATGACGATGATGAGGATGATGATGATGAGGATGATGATGATGATGATGATGATGACGTTGATGATGATGAAGATGATCATGATGATGATGATCATCATCATATTCGTCATCATCAACATCATCATCCATCATCTTCATCATCATCATCATCATCATCATCTTCGTTGTCATAATCATTATCAATGATGATGATGATATTGATGATGAAGATGTTCATGATGATGACGATGATGAAGATGATGATGAAGATGTTCATGATGATGACGATGATGAAGAAGATGATGATGATGAGGATGATGATGATGATGATGATGTTGATGATGATGATGACAAATGTGATGATGATGATGATGATGATGAGGATGATGATGATGTTGTTGATGATGATGATGAGGATGATGATGATGATGAGGATGATGATGAGGAGGAGGAAGAGGAGGAGGAAGAGGGTGATCTGACGATGATGACGACGATGATGATGATGATGATGATGAGGATGAGGATGATGATGATGAGGACAATGATGATGATGACAATGATGATGATGATGATGATGATGATGATGAGGAAGAGGGTGATGAAGATGATAAGGATGATGAGGATGAGGATGAGGATGAGGATGAGGATGAGGATGATGATGATGATGAATCATGCTCTTGATGACGAATATGATGCAGATGATGATGAAGATGATGATGATGATGTTGTTGATGATGATGATGTTGTTGATGATGAAGATAATGACCAAGATGATGATCATGATGATCATGATTATTAGGAAGAGGGTGATGATGACAATGATGACGAGGATGATAATGATGATGAGTATGATGATGATGATGATGATGACGATGAAGATGATTATGATGATGATGAGGAGGAGGAGGAGGAGGAGGATCATCATCATATTCGTCATCGTCATCATCATCATCTTCATCTTCATACTCATCTTCATACTCATCTTCATCATCATCCACCACCATCATCATCATCATCATCATCATCATCATCATATTCATCTTCATCTTCATCATCATCTTCGTCATCATCATCATCATCAATGATGATGGTGAATGATGATGATGAAGATGATGACGATGATGATGATGATGATGATGATGATGTTGATGATAAATATGATGACAAAGATGTTGATGATGAAGAAGAAGAGGATGATGATTAGGATGATGATGATGATGATGATTAGGATGACGAATATGATGCTGATGATGAAGATTATGATGATGATGATGATAGTGATGATGGTGACAATGATGATGATGATGATGATGATGATGATGATGATGATGATGATGATGACGTTATTAGTCATCATCATCATCATCATCGTCATCTTTTTTAAGGCATGCAATGTAGCCTAATCATGGTATATGTATCCCTCTACATTTGCTAGAGATACCCCACAAGGGTTATGTGTTGTGGTTTGAATATGCATTCAACATCGTATCCTAAGAAGCTTATCAAGTTGTAGGTGTTTTTCATGGTGTTTGGGCCTGAGAAGCTTCATTTAAGGAATGAGAAGCTTCTTGTTGTCCATATACCTTGGTCAAACCTCGAGACCCATTTTTCGTTCACAACTAACCTAGTCATGTCACACATAACACACTTGAAGTTGACTAATACCCTATAGATTTCATATGTGGTGGTCCAGGGACTCATTCATGGTGTTTGTGCCTAAGAAGCAAGAGTTAGTGTTGGAGGCTCTTGTTTCCCTCCACTAGCCATGGTTAAGGAGCCAAGATAAATCCTTGATGCCCAAGACATTATAATGGCTGCAATATTCAATTCATATGAAAAATACTCCTTGTAGAGGGATAGTGTCATGGATTCTATGTGTTATTGATGGTGCTTGAGGTCTAGAATTTTCAATTAAGGATCAAGTGGAATTCAATTGAGCTCAATATGCTTCAATAAGATCTTGAGGAACCTATTTTCATTCTTCGATGATGTTCAATGCATTGCAACATATCCATGGTCTTGCATGGTAGTTTGAGGATGCATTCATGGCATTTGATCTTTACAAAATATTTTTTTTGACAAAATGAAATTCAAATTGCCTCTTTGATGAGTCCTCCTCTACAAGACTTCCTTTATTGCATGAATGTCACCAAATCACGAAAACTCTAAACAAAACTCAATGGCATGCAACTATAACCACAAACCAAGCAGAGGTTGATTTATGCATTGATATAGAGAGGCGGCAGTAGGCACACAATATGGAGAAACAATGAGTTAGAATAAACATTTGGACCAAAGTACCACAATGGTTATTAATAAAATTTAAAAAAACAATTTTTGGCTCAGGAATTGTCTTCAATTTGATGGGTGGCATGATCATGATCATGTAACCTCCCTCCATCCTTCCAAAAATATATGGTTTATCACCACGTTTCTCTTCGACACTCACCACCAAAATACGTATAAAAATAACATGGCTTTACATCCTCTTCCATTTAAATCTCCATTGCATAGTCATAAATAAGGATTATTATGCATGCACATCCTCACCTTACATAATCAATTGGGTCAAGGCACATAGACAACCATAAATTATAAAATGTGTCAAGACTCAAAGAGTAAGCTCCTGAGACAACTATAAGTAAGTCTTATATTAAATTTACCATATAAGTCTTTAATTGACACTATCATCTGATATTTGACATGTTGGATTGTTGTGATCTTCTTATCACTCCTTACCAATGTGATTGTAAGGATTCTTTGATGGTGAAGTCCATAATTTTAAGTCTTATTCCTCATTCTCATGCCTTTTGGTAAGACAACAAGGAGGGAAGCGGCCCACATCAGCATGGAAAACAGTTTCAACATAGAGGTAGATACATTAATTCTTTCATTCAATAACTTAAATTTCATGCCAATGACTATGAATTCATCGAATCATGGATTGGTAAAAACACATCGAATTTTAGAGCCTCGATCTCTTAATTACTCATCTATCTAGAATTTTTGCAAATTGAGCCATTAACAAACTTCTTTTGTTATTCTGGTTCAATTTAAAAGGTAGATTGTCGAGACTCAAACATGTAGCGAGTCGCAAGGCTCCAGTTGACTTAGGCTTGATTCCATTTCCCCTCCATCCCATACATGTATGTTGTCATGACAAGTATTGAACAAAAAAATTTGATGCCAATGCCCCTATGATGCTAGCATTGCTAACTTGCTTGGTATGGAGGTTTTTTTTTAATGGTTTTTTGAGCTATGTATTATTTTTTCTTAGGCACTTAATGTCCATCATTCTTACATCTCCCAAGCTTGGATGATTTCCCTCTCTCCGGTTTGAATTAAGGTTTTGGTTGGTTTTATATGTATATTTTGGTTGTAGGTTTATTATAGCCTCGTTTGCTTAGTGGCTTGTTTTTGTACATTGTTAACAATAAGTAATTTTCTCATGGTTCTAATTTTATTTTAATACTATATCTAGTTACAACGTCTTGCACTATGCATAAGATCATGCAGATGACGCAATATGGCTATTGCGTAGTCTAAGTAGTTTTTTGTACAGTGAAGTGTGGTCTAACCCAAAAAAATACAACAAAACAATTGTTAATTTAATGAACTGTGAAATTAATGTTTCATATATGTCAAATTAATGTGTTCAAATTCAGTTTTATTGAAAAGATACCATTTTATCATGTAGATATTAAGGAGTGCTCAATTATTTAAGATTGTAAAAATTTGGAGGGGCAATATTTGTTTTTTGCATTTTTTGGGGGAAAGGGTTTTGTTAATTTATACTTGTCAATTGAAGTACAATTATATGAATTTCCCTTCATCTTTGAAGGACTCTAAGAACAAATGCCCTTCCAATAAAATTTAATACCCACCCTTCAAATTTCATCACCGAGTCCAATTTATGCAAATATTTTCGAAGTGGGGGAAGGTTTGGCATTAAATGGTGTAAACGTTGGGTAATAAATGGTGTAAATGTTATCCAGGGGTGCATGCACGTGTTTTAGTGTGTACGCACTACAAATATGCGTGTGTGTGTTTAAGCACGCGTGCGTGTGCCTGTTGCTAGTTAAAAAAATAGATTTCTCTGTTCCCGGGAATTCTACCAAAAAACACGGGTTTCATTTCTTTCGTGGGTTTCAAGCTCTTACAGGGGGCTTATTGGCTCACACTCATTGATCTATTGGACACAAAATCACCCTTGGAATCTAACAAACATCTTCAGTGGTCTTGGAATCTAGTGGATACATTCAAGCTACCAATTTCCATTGCAATTGGAGATCATTTCTATAGGTATGGTGAATTGTAAATAATTCTTTTCATTCACAAGAGTTGAGATTCTCCCATGCCTTTTTGTTTTTATCATATGCCTACAACAATATCCATTCATAGACAACAATGAATTTAACAAGAAGAATTCCCAAGTTCACATCTAAAAAAACTCATATGAACACTCGACAAAATTAAGTGTGCAATGTAAACCAATAATTATTACCATGAATATATTTTGATTTCACACAAGCCTATGGTATGGATGAGGTTCTCTCTTGAGCCTCTTCAATTTGAATAAAATCCTAAGAAGCAATCATGAGAGAGGGTCCATATTGATTAGTTCATGAAATTTTGTTCTTGCTCTCATCTTTATGCTATGTTTATTTGATGTAGAAAAACTATCAAAATATTCCCAAGGCATCTCTAGCATAAACTCTTTTTCATTTGAAAAAAATACAAATAAATGGTTTAATAAACCTCCATCTTTTACACATTGTACACCATAAAAAAACCTATAGCATAAACTATCAAACTATTGCTCCCCCACACATTCCCATCTATGATGATGTTCTCTCTTGAGCCTCTTCAATTTGAATAAAATCCTAAGAAGCAATCATGGGAGAGTGTCCATATTGATTAGTTCATGAAATTTTATCCATGCTCTCATCTTCATGCTATGTTTATCGTAATGTTTCTTTAATATCATTCCTTTGAGCTTGACTACTTGCCTCTACCTCATTGAATTCTCCTTCATTGGGGGAATTCGCAACCTCCTCATTGTGTAATTAGTAAACTTATTCTCTTTACCTTATTTGATGTATAAAAACTATCAAACTATTCCCAGGGAATCTCTAGCCATCTCTGTTATAGGGTGTTACTACCATAATTTTTCTGAATTCATGGCTAGGCAAGACACTAGTTTATCCACTCTACACTTGACGAACCATCATCTATATTGATTAGAATTGTAAGGGATAATGATGTTTATTTGAACACAAATAAACCAACATAGTTTGTAGTTGTATGTGTTAATTTATAAAGTGGTAAGTTATGTTGGAATGTGTCAAGTTCATTGTATAATAGAACTAATATATTATTTGTTGTTTCTTTTGCAGGCATAGGTCTGATAGTTTTGTTAAAGAGACTTTTGGAGATGGGAAACTCACGCAATGGAACAAAAAAATATAAAAGGAATCTGCCCATTGAAAAGGTCAATGACTTAAGAGAAAAGGCTAGGTTGGGAATGGAAAGATTGAGACATGGTCCTACAATTGCCCCGGATCCTGCCACTGATCCTATCACAGTTGCTGACATGACAATCTCTTGTTCAGAACCACAAGTAAAGAAGTCACATACAACGGACCCAACTCAAATTCCAACATCAACACAATATCCAACCAACAATCCATCAATGAGTCATGCTGAAGTTCCTCACGACACATGAATTTTTGGAGATGCTGCATGTGTAGAGATGGACATACAAGCCTTGCTTAATTTGAAATCTCCCCAAGAATACCACAACCATGTTGACCACACTCCCATTATGGCCCAATCTGTGAACGAAGCAAAGCACCACAACAAACAAGCTCTGGTATTCATGTCTCATGTCCACCCTCCCTACCTCGATTGTCCAGTGCAAGAAGAAGAACTCCTAGACGTATTAATGTGGATGAAAGTGTTATGTCATGGCTTGAAGGTATGTTTCCAATACGCATTATCGAATGGAAATGCAACAAAGTTGTCAAGGAATATTTTGAATCCAAAGGTGATGCAGGTAAATGCCAATTATTGCTATGTTTGTTACAGTCACATTGTTTAGTTTTTGTTAGGAGAATTTTGGGCATAAAGATAGTTAAAAGTTCAAAGGCTAGTAGTTATATCTTTAGAAATCTCCAATATTCATTTAATTCGATTGGGAAGACATCTCGTACAAAAGATCTTTGTGCGGCTCATAGTGTTTTAGTGGAATCAATTGTAAGAAAGTCCACAATGAAACGTCGCCTGCCATCACACACTTCTCACATCCTCAAATTAAATAGAAAAACTATTAAAAACTACTCTGTTATAAGAGAAAATATTGACACTCTGGGTGGAAATGATTTTTGGGATTTTGTTGGTAGGTTGCCTCGTGCAGATAGGAAGCTAATTGATGTTGTTGAGTTAGTAAATGTTTTTGGCATGATCATACTAGACCTTCATCAAACCAAAGAGACATGCTAAAGCTGAGAAAAGATTCTACTGAACATGAACCCCATGTTAAACACTTCCTTGACACCACATAGACTGAACTCTATGATAGATTCAGGAATGAGCACACACAATTGAACCTAGGACAAAGGTCCTTTGAGATATGCAAACCATGTTACATTAGTATATGCATTGATCAGAACACCTGTTTTTGTAGATACCACAATATGAATATTATTATGACACATATAAACATATATTTTGTGATTTGCATACTAACATTGTGCAGTGCTACAATGAATCCATACTACCACTGAATGCATCAAGAGACTTTATCCACAACATCATGTGTCCAAGGCCCGAAGGACAAAAATATTATGAAAAATCGTGTCTATATGGGACATGTTCTAGGTGCAGTGGGTTTTCTCTTTTGAACCGTTGCATTCATGAAATCAAGCAGGATGAATTTTGTAGTATGGGCATGGAGATGCAGAGCTTCAAGTACGCAACCTATCAATTAGACAGTTCCAGGGAAAGTAAAAAGATTGCATTAGTGAAGTCACATGTACAAATGAATATTGCATATTTTTCATATTACATGTTCAATTTATGACATATACATTTTTCCAAAGGCCACATTGTGATATTTCCCTTGTTTTCATGGTAACAGGTACCGGTATGTGACTTCTTGACGAAGTTCTACGAGAAAATAGAGCAGTATGTTCAACATGTGTATGTAGCGCGATGGAAAGATGAGAAGTACATAAAATGTAGGGACACATTTGCTGTTGGAACCATAGTGTCAATTGTGGATTTTGCAGAAAATTACACCCTTCAGCTACAAAATGAAATTCAGAGTCAATACTACCATTCAGACCAAGTCAGCATCATGGTACATATTATGTATAGGCATGGGCCGGAGAGCAGCAATGACGAGAATAATACTAAAGGAGACAAACTTTTACATAAGTGATGATAGAACCCATGATCTGTATTATGTGCAACATTGTTTTCAAATTTTCTATGATCATTTGAAGGAGAGAGATATACAGATGGATCAGCATTGGATATGGCCGGATGGTTGTGCGGGCCAGTTCAAAAATTCCTGAGTATTCCAATGGATGAGTATTTTGCATAAGACTTATAATGTGCCACATATCTAGAACTATTTTGAGACCGGGCATGACAAAGGAGAGCATGATGGGGCCAGTGCATGCATCAAGACCGCACTACAAAGGGAAGAGATGAGGTTTGATAGGGAACCTCATATCCGAGATGAAAAATCCATAGTTCAATGGTGCTCTGCAACAATGTCAGACTAAGAAAGAGATCAACAAACATCATCAGTGGCAAGAAGTGTGGTAAGAAATTTTTGGTGAGTGGTTGACATAGATCAATTACATTCCTATGTTGCGGCATAGTACAAGGAACACATGGATTCCATTCAGTTCGAAGCTCAAACAACCCCTTATTTGAAATATGGCCGCAAAAGCTTGCATGATTTTGCAGCCCTTGCAGCAGTGGCGAATGGAATGGATGTGAATGCATTGACTTGGTTGATGAATGGGATCGTGTGTCACTTGCAGTAGACCAACATGTAGTTGTTGAAACAACCCAGTTAGAGGAGGGTCAAGAAGCGATTTTGACATACTACGACCATATCTTAGATCTTGTATAACCAGGACACATATATGCAGTTGTTTCCCCGAAAGACCATGAATGGGGCACGAATTATTGGTTGGAACGGTGCATCCAAGGTAAGCAAACCCTCTACGCATCATTAATCGATGATGAAGGCATTGAATTTTCTATTGGCTCGATGGTGGTTAAGGGGGAATATCTTACACTAGATGGGAAGTCAAGAAAGACTAGTGGGCATGTATTCATGGATTATAGACTAGGTTTAGTGGTGTATCACTTCACAAACTTGATCATTGGCACAAACATGCATCTTCAGACAATGTCAAGCAAGAGCTCAACCAAGGTATGCTACCACATGCCTCATTCAGAGCATGAGAGATTGATGGAGACAATTAGCAACAAAGAGGATCCAGATGGATTTATTGAATGAGGCCAATCAGATTTACATAAGAGAAATAATTGCATCAAAGAATGTTATGTTCTACATCAAGGTATGTGTAGTTTTATGTTATTTTGTTGGTACATGCGTGTTTTGTTGATACATACATACATACATGCATATATACATAGAGATACATACATACATATACATACATAGAGATACATAGAGATACATAGAGACACATCCATCTTCCATGTCATCATTTCACCCTTTGTCATTGATGTTTAGAAACCTAATCTATCCCTAGAAACTTAGTCTATCCCTAGAAGCACTAATATAACCCTACAAACCTAATCTAGCCCTAGAAATCCTAGAAAGCTAAACTAACCCTAGAAACACTAATTTAACACTAGAAAACTAAGCTAGAATACTATAAACCTAATCTAGTCCTAGAAACCTAAACTAGCCCTAGAAACACTAGTCTAACCTAAACTAACCCTGCCACTTCTCTCATTTGGTATGAGAGAAGTTGCTTTAGACCTACCTCACTCATGTCAATGCTTGAGTTTTTGGAGGTCAACCTCCCACCCCACATGTCCTTTTCAACATTTTTTGTTCTCTTGGTTTTGTGCCCACCCAAACTTTTTTCATGCTTTGGATACCTTGAGGTACATCCCCAACCCAAAAATATCTTATATTATGTTGATTATGTTGGTTATTGGATTCACCCAATAAAATTATATTTTACAATACACATATTCATAGATTTGGTTCCCCATGCTCAATGCTCGCCCAAATCTAGCTAGATTTTGGGTTTTTTCCCTTATCCAAGCATCATGTCATCAACCTAGGGTTTCCACTAATATATTATAACTAGATACTAGAATATCCTTGACCAAATTTGATGGACAAATGCATAGAGATCTTCTAGACTCTTAGATATGTATCCTAACAATTTATTTTAAAACATGCTCATTTATGGTTGAAGATTAATGCTTGATTCCTATAGATAACCACTTATAGGGACTTTTCATCATCATCATCATCACCATCATCGTCATCATCAACATCATCATCAACATATTCATCATCATCATCATCACCATCTTCATCGTCATTGTCATCTCTAGGTTTCTCGTAAACATCTCCGTCATCATCATCTTCTTCATCATCACCATCTTCATCACCATCACCATCATCATTAATGTCTTCATCATCATCACCATCACCATCATCATCAACATATTCATCATCATTCTCATCTCTAGGTTCCTCATCAACATCTCCATCATCATCATCATCATCACCATCATCATCAACAACTTCATCATCATTGTCATCACTAGGTTCCTCATGAACATCTCCATCATCATCATCTTCTTCTTCATCATCATCATCTTCATCACCATCACCATCACCATCACCATCAACATCAACATCACCATCACCATCACCATCATCATCAATGTCTTCATGATCATCACCATCATCATCATCAGCATCAACATATTCATCATCATTTTCATCTCTACGTTCATCATTAACATCTCCATCATCATCATCTTCATCATCATCATCATCCTCATCACCATCACCATCACCATCACCATCAATGTATTCATCATCATCACCATCACCATATTCATCATCATTGTCATCTCTAGGTTCCTCATCAACATCTCCATCATCATCATATTCTTCATCATCATCATCTTCATCACCATCACCATCATCATCAACGTCCTCATCATCACCACCAACATCATCATCATCAACATCTTCATCATCATTGTCATCTCTAGTTTCCTCATCAACATTTCCATCATCATCATCTTCATCATCATCATCATCATCTTCAACACCATCACCATCACCATCATCATCAACATATTCATCATCATCACCGTCATCATCATCATCAACATCTTCATCATCATTGTCATCTCTAGGTTCCTCATCAGCATCTCCATCATCATCATCTTCATCATCATCATCTTCTTCATCACCATCACCATGAATGTCTTCATCATCATCACCATCATCATCATCATCACCATCTTCATCATCATTGTCATCTCTAGGTTCCTCATCAACATCTCCATCATCATCATCTTCTTCATCATCATCATATTCATCACCATCACCATCACCATCATCATCAACGTCTTCATCATCATCACCATCATCATCATCATCAACATCTCCATCATCATTGTAATCTCTAGGTTCCTCATTAACATCTCCATCCTCATCATCTTCTTCATCATCTTCATCACCATCACCATCACCATCACCATCACCATCACCATAACCATCACCATAACCATCAACGTCTTCATAATCATCATCATCATCATCACCATCTTCATCATCATTGTCATGACTAGGTTCCTCATCAACATCACCATCATCATCATCTTCTTCATCATCATCATCTTCATCACCATCACCATCATCATCAACGTCCTCATCATCATCACCATCATCATCATCACCATCATCTTCATCATCATTGTCATCTCTAGGTTCCTCGTCAACATCTCCATCATCACCATCTTCTTCATCATCATCATCATCTTCATCACCATCACCATCACCATCACCATCATCATCAACGTCTTCATCATTATCACCATCATCAGCCTCATCAACGTCTTCATCATCATCACCATCATCATCATCATCAACATCTTCATAATCATTGACATCTCTAGGTTCCTCATCAACATCTCCATCATCCTCATCTTCTTCGTCTTCGTCATCGTCATCATCATCTTCATCACCATCATCATCAACGTCTTCATCATCATCACCATCTTCATCATCATCACCATCTTCATCATCATTGTCATCTCTAGGCTCCTCATCAACATCCCCATCATCATCATATTCATCATCATCATCATTATCATCATCTTCATCACCATCACTATCACCATCATCATCAATGTCTTCATCATCATCACTATCATCATCATCATCACCATAAGTGCCCGGTCGACGATTTTGCAAATTTGACCCCAATTTGCAAAAATTGCACACTCCCTTATTGAGCAAAACCCTAGTTTCCAAAATGGACGTACAAGATGACACCTAGGCCTTTGGACCGGAGGAGAGGGGCACCCCTAGCACTATCCCGATGTACTGAATCCAACGGAGTCGATGGTTTGTCGATCCGAGCCACGGTCATCATTCTATGGCTCATTATGTCTTTCATCCAAAAGGACTTCATGGACACCTACTCGATTTATGCCGGGGGCATAGAAATCCAACCGTGCAACAAAACCAAGTTTCGGGGACTCCTGCAAGTCTGTCTAGGGAGGTTCCAGCTAGGAACGCTAGCCATAAGTGATCGGTCGACGATTTTGCAAATTTGATCCCAATGTGCAAAAACTGCACACTCCCTTATTAAGAAAAACCCTAGTTTCCAAAATGGATGTACAAGATGACACCTATGCCATTGGACCAGAGGAGAGGGGCACCCACAGCACTATCCAAACATCCTGAATCCAACGGAGTCGACAGTTTCTTGATCCGAGCTACGGTCATAATTCTATGGCTCGTTCCGTAACACATCCAAAAGGTCTTCAGGGACACCTGTTGGATACCTACCGGGTGCATAGAATTCCAACCGTGCAACCAAAAAGGGTTCTGGGGACTCCTACAAGTGTGTCTAGGAAGGTTCCAGCTATGAATGCTAGCCATAGGTGCTCGATCGACGATTTTGCAAATTTGACACTAATGTGCAAAAATTGCACACTCTCGTACTGAGCAAAACCCTAGTTTCCAAAATGGAACTACAAGGTGACACCTGGGCCACAGGACTGGAAGAGAGGGGCACCCCTAGCACTATCCTGACATCCTGAATCCAACAGATTCGACGGTTTTTCGATCCGAGCCACAGTCGTCATTCTATGGCTCGTTCCATCTCACATCCAAAAGTCCTTCAGGGACACCTGCTGGATACCTACCAGGGGCATAGAATTCCAACCGTGCAACAAAACCGGGTTTCGGGGAGTCCTACAAGTGTGTTATGAAGGTTTCAGTTGGGAATGCTATCCATAAGTGCCCAGTCAACGATTTTGCAAATTTTGTTAAATTTTCTGAATTTACTTCAATATGATCTAGGATCTTAACTGAGAGAACAACATGTACAGCATATCTATAGCATATCAATCATGGAGACAATAATGCAAGCACACAAGAGACACAAAGATTTACTTGGGGAAAACCATAAAGGTGAAAAACCCCAATAACTTCCTCAGAGATAGATAGAGCAATGATACAACCAACCAAGAGATAGACACATCCTAGCAGCAGATCCTCCTCCTCCATAAGTGCGCCACTCCTCCTTGAGTGCATGTGTGAGAAGTGAGTGAGTAAATAGAGTGCCTCCCGCACTCTATTTATACTTGACTTGACTTGCCTTTTTACCTAACTCATGTAGGCTCGAACTTAACCACATAATATAATGCTGACTGGGCCGACCCCCAATAGGGTGGTCTAATAACCCTTTGACCCACATGGCCGACCCCCAATAGGGTGGTCTAATAACCCTTTGACCCACATGGCCGACCCCCAATAGGGTGGTCTAATAACCCTTTGACCCACATGACTTATACAGGGCCGACCCCAAACAAGGTGGTCTAATAACCCATCAAGTATAAGTTACGACACTTACAATATAAATGACGACACTTCCTTATAGAGGAATAATACCATCTCTATAGGAATATAATATACATATATGTGAAATACATTCCGAAGTTACATATACATCAACACTCCCTCTTAACTAGGAAGGTATTTCTCAGCACAGTTCTTCTAGCACAAGTCATCTTCTCTGGATCATCGTCACTGGATAATCATCATCGAGTCATCATCATCATCACTGCTGCTGCTATCTCAATCAATCTCTGAATCTACTCGTCATAGGAAGTTCTACAGAGCCAGTCCTTTTTCATACTGGATGTAGGCCCACCACCTGCAGGTCTTCATCATCACTGGCCATACTGTGGAATCCTCAGGACTTATTACGTGCATCACAAAACCTGGCTGCAACATCCCAGGCTATTACGAGCACACAGCTCTACCTGTAGGATCTCCCAGGAGCACATTACATGTGACCCATCACAAAACCTGGCTGAAGCATCCCAGGCTGTTACGAGCACGCGGCTCTACCTGTCGGATCTCCCAGGAGCACATTACATGTGATCTCACCACAAAACCTGGCTGAAGCATCTGAGGCCTTTTTCATCCTGTCCAGATCTCCCAGGAGCAAATTACATGTGGTCCACAAAACCTGGCTGAAGCATCTGAGGCCTTTTTCATCCTGTCCAGATCTCCCAGGAGCAAATTACATGTGGTCATGGCAAAACCTGGCTGAAGCATCTGAGGCCTTTTTCATCCTGTCCAGATCTCCCAGGAGCAAATTACATGCCATAGGACAAAACCTCGCAAGAGCATCTCAGGATGTTACGGGTACACAACTCCGACCTGAAATCTCCCAGGGCACAAATTACATGTCCTCCCAAGCAAAACCTCGCAAGAGCATTTGCCAGATGTCCCAGGGCACCGAATTACATGCCATAGGCAAAACCTCGAAAGACCATCTGCAAATCTCCCAGGGCACAAATTACATGCTTTCCTGCACAACCTGATCCACGGCCACAAAGTATCATCTGATACTCATCAAACATCATCCTGATGTACACATGATCATCCTGATCATCATCACTGCAACATCCTGCTGCATGTCATCTGGAGAAGCTCGTCATCCACGATCATCCAAGTATCCACCTGATACATACATAGATACATGATCCACACAATGTATCCATCAACATACATGATCCACCTGATCATACAAAGATACATGATCCACACAATGTATCCATCAGCATACATGATCTACCTGATCATACAAAGATACATGATCCACACAATGTATCCATCAGTATGCATGATCTACCTGATCATACAAAGATACATAATCCACACAATGTATCCATCAGCATCCATGATCTACCTGATCATACAAAGATACATGATCCACACAATGTATCCATCATCATCCATGATCTACCTGATCATACAAAGATACATGATCCACACAATGTATCCAACAGCATCCAACATGATGCGTTCATACAAAATACATACACATGATCCAACCGATCATATCCAGCATCCAACATGATGCGTACATACATAAATGATCCAACTGATCATATCCAGGCAGAAACCAGAACATCATCCTGATGCTCATCATCCAGCGCTTACATCCACAGCCATGTGAAGGATCCTCCTTCCCACATGCTTGGAATGGCTTCAACAAATGTGTCCATCACTTCTTCCTCGAAGTGTCCTCGATCTGAAGAACGCCAAGCCTCTCTCTGAAGTACTCGAACTTCACCCTGGCTAGTGGCTTCGTCAGCACATCTGCAATCTGCTCGTCCGTCGCAACATACAGGAGCTTCACAGCTCCTCTCTATACCATATTCCTGATATAGTGATATTTGATCTCTATGTGTTTCGACCTGTCATGAAACACTGGATTCTCGGACAGCTTCACACAACTCTGGTTATCACAGAAGATACCAGTAGCTTCCAATGGAGATCAAATAACTCAGACAGTAGCTTCCGTATCCATACTGCCTCACAACTAGATGAACAGGCTGCAACATACTCTGCCTCAGCTGTACTCAGTGCTACGCAGGACTGCTTCCTACTAAACCAAGAGATCACACCTGATCCCATACTGAAGCAGCACCCAAATGTGCTCTTCCTATCTGCAGCACTGCCAGCCCAATCTGAATCAACATAACCCTGCAGGTTAAACTTTTGATTCGCCTCATACCTGAGCCCATAATCCACTGTACCCTTCAGGTACCTCAGAATATGCTTTATAGCAACCAGGTGAACACTCCTTGGATCCGTCAGGAACTGGCTCAATGTGTTCACAGCAAAGCAAATATCTGGTCTCGTGTTCATCAGGTACATCAAGGACCCAATCATCTGACGATACATGGAGACATCAACCAGCTCAGATGAAGATCACATAGAAGCTTCAGATTCGATGCCATAGGTGTGGCCATAGCTTGCAGTCCATCATCCCGAACCTCTTCAGGATCTCTACTGCATACTTCCCTTGTCCAAGGAAGATTCCATCACTCTTCCACACCTCCATGCCAAAAACAAATAGTGCATCATCTCGAACTTGGAAGAAAGCTTCCGCTGCGTGTCGGCAATCAATCTATCTTTACCTGTAACAAACAGGTTATCTGCATAAAAAAATAGTATCACTGGATTGCCTTCTTCAACCTTGTAGAAAAGGTTGGAATCTGATTTACTCTTGGTAACGCCCAAACTGGATAGAAAGCTGTCTATCCTACCATACCAAGTTCTGCACACATATATGACTACACCATGCTATCTTGAGATCCATCTGGTGCATCTTCTATTTTATCACTTTTATATTTCTCAATGCTGCCATCTGCAACATGCTTGATCTGATAGTTCCATTTGGAAGTCATAAGAAACTTCCCTTCACATCTTGGGACTACATCCCAAACATCATTCTTCATGATCGACGGATCATGGCATTCCATTTCTTCATCCCAGATCCTGGGAACTTCAATATCTTCAATATCTTCAATAGATATCTTTGTTGCTGGAACAAAATGTTGTAGTTCTTCTTTTGTAGGAGATGGCATACGATCTTTCCTACACAACAAGTTAAATTGCATGATTAGAAAACATCTCATAGTTTTCAGAACAAATTCTTACACATAAAGAAATATGTCATACAGTCATGCAATTATCTTAGCCAATGCTTCAATACAACATTTATCCATATGCCGTAACTTTCTAGATGCCTTCCAATCTCTACCAGAACATTGTTAAGAGTGTGCACAACTCCCAACATGTCAGCAAAGAGGTTTCATTCTAGATAAGTAGCAATGGAATGTTGTACAGTGCCATAGGCCACTTACCCATGTATATTAGTAGTATACTGTTCATCAATGCAACTATTCTAATATGCATAATACACAACCTAATTCTAGGAACATCAGTGTATACATTATTGAACAGTATTATTTAAACAAACAAATATGCAAGAAATGATAATTTAAAATACTTATCTTTGTTTGTTCGTTGGGTGGACTCCCTCTGAGTCTTTGCTTTCTTGCAGGAGCTGCTGGAGTCCTAATCTGAAGTAGCTTCTTCTACACCTTTCTATTGTGGAATGTAGAGATATGGTCAACTCCCTCTGAATATCTGCATCCTTGCAGAAACTACTGAAGTGTGCTCCCTCTTGATCTTTGCTTCCTAAATTACCTGTTCTTGAACTCATATTCATCCTTGGTCCCTATGCATGCTTATTAGTATCATGATTGTGTTATCCTTGTGAACTCATATAAAATCACACATTCATTAGTATACTATTAAAACACAATAATCTCAAGCATGTATAGTCATGATCATTTCAAATAGAAATAATAAGCATTAGCATTCAAGGTTTATGTAGTATTCTTATGGTTAGTCAAATCATAAGAAACATAACATGTCTAAACCTGTAATTACTCAAACCTATGACTCTTCGGGTTAGTTGAATCATCAATCAAGATAAGAGATATAATATGCATAAAAGCTATACCTTCATGATTCTTCTGGTTAGTCATATCATCAATTATGGTAAGAAACATAATATGCATACAACCATGATTATTCAAACCTATGACTCTTTGTGAATAATCATTATCAACAACACAATAGTATAAGATCCTAACACAAGGTAGGATTCTAGCTTGATATAGGAAAAACATACCTGAATTAGCATGCTAGCTAGTTTATGTCTAACATACCCGCATAATGTCTTCTGGTTCTCTTCAGTGACTTGTGCTAGTAACCTGCATGTCTCATACGTTAACCATTACAAAACCAAGTTATACATACCTCGTAAATGGATCTTCTATGAGATCCATGACAATGGATGAATCTTTGTCCTCATGTTATCATGATCATATGTTCTTGGTCCAGAACATGATTTGTCTTTCTTGGTGTACCTTTCATGTTAGTAGACAACATAAACCTCATACAACACCATAATGCATTAGTACAATCATAAGTGTCAACACCTTAATCAATGAATATTTTCTATCGTGCATTTATAGTTTTATTAAGGTGATATGACAAGTCTAAAATCAAGAGTGTACTAACCGTAATAACATGAAGAATTAATCATGAACAAATATCGAGACATACCTTGATGAGTCATACCTGTCGAGATCGCTAGTAATCTTCTTATGTAAGGCCTTAGCCTTATCTCCCTCTGAAACAGGAACTTCTTCACCTATGTAGGTGACCAATCCATCTTCTTCCAGGATTAACCCAATCCACTTGATTTGCAAGAACTGGACCTGGAGCTGGATATGGGTTTGTCAGAGAAACCCAAAAATTCAAACTTTGAATTTCAAACTTCCGAAAGGATAGAAATATGCGCCTTGATGAGCTGATCAAATTGGTATATTCATAATTTGAAAACTGCAAAGTTTCACTCCTCAATTTTGCCTTTGAAACTTCCGGATGCACTGGACGTGACCCTGAACTGGGGTTTGATGAATCCCACTCTTTTTCCCAATCAAAAGGTTTGATCCAAAGCTCTAAGCTTCTATTTTTCTGAGGAGCTTCCAGCCGTGGTCTCAGATTTCAAAAATTCCCATTTTTACAGAAGCCCTAATTTTCCACTTTCCTGATCAAAGTCCCGAACTAGGGTTTGATCAAGCCCGGCCTTCTTCCCAACCAAAAATTCTGATTTTGGTCTCTAAATTTTTATTTTGATGAGTAGCATTCAGCCGTGGCCTCCGATTACAAAAATTCCAACTTTCTTCAAAGCCCTAAATTTCGGAAGCCATGAATGAAGGTACCAAAAAATAATTCTGTTTTGACAGAAATATGTACCTGATTGTTTCTGGTGTAACTCCGAAATTTTTGATCCACAGGGTCTGAAAAACGTTTCCTGAGATAGCCTGACCTGTTACCTTTCCATCCTGACAGGTCTGACCTCAATTGGATTCTCTGAGAGAGAGTTATGCCAAATGTCGCAACGTGACCTGTTTTGGGATAAAACAGAAGAGCGAACTTGTACGGCATGCCACGTGTCACTGTTTTAACTTCGGCCTCTGAAAACGTTTTCTGAGATAGCTCGGCCTGTTACCTTTCCATCCTGACAGGTCTGACCTCAATTGGACTCTCTGAGAGAGAGTTATGCCAAATGTCGCAACGTAACCTGTTTATGGGATAATACAGGAGAGCGAACTTGTACGGCGTGCCACGTGTCACTGGTTCAACTTCGGCCTCTGAAAACGTTTTCTGAGATAGTACAGACTGTGTAATACCTGTCACTTTTTACGAAATTTCATTTGGAGCTTCCTAGCCCAAGATATGACCTTTTTCCCAAGGTCACCTGATTTTGACTCAGATCTGGAAGAGGCAGAAACCCTATATTGTACAGATCATAAATCACAAAGTACAATGAATTAGAGGTTTTCCTTTGGACACAAGGTACCTGGAGATCTTAGCTTCGGCCTGTAACAATTTCAGATCCGAAAACTTCTCCAAAACGGATTTATAGCGAAAGTGCTACGATGACTAGTTTTTGCTATATCAAGCCCTAGCATCGTAAGTGCAACAAGTGTCATACATGCCATATCATGCCTTCTTTCAGGCTAGCTCTGATACCATGTTAAATTTTCTGAATTTACTTCAATATGATCTAGGATCTTAACTGAGAGAACAACATGTACAGCATATCTACAGCATATCAATCATGGAGACAATAATGCAAGCACACAAGAGACACAAAGATTTACTTGGGGAAAACCATAAAGGTGAAAAACCCCAATAACTTCCTCAGAGATAGATAGAGCAATGATACAACCAACCAAGAGATAGACACATCCTAGCAGCAGATCCTCCTCCTCCATAAGTGCGCCACTCCTCCTTGAGTGCATGTGTGAGAAGTGAGTGAGTAAATAGAGTGCCTCCCGCACTCTATTTATACTTGACTTGACTTGCCTTTTTACCTAACTCATGTAGGCTCGAACTTAACCACATAATATAATGCTGACTGGGCCGACCCCCAATAGGGTGGTCTAATAACCCTTTGACCCACATGGCCGACCCCCAATAGGGTGGTCTAATAACCCTTTGACCCACATGACTTATACAGGTACGACCCCAAACAAGGTGGTCTAATAACCCATCAAGTATAAGTTACGACACTTACAATATAAATGACGACACTTCCTTATAGAGGAATAATACCATCTCTATAGGAATATAATATACATATATGTGAAATACATTCCAAAGTTACATATACATCAACAAATTTGACCCCAATGTGCAAAAATTGCACACTCCTGTACTGAGCAAAACCCTAGTTTCCAAAATGGACCTACAAGGTGACACCTGAGCCACAGGAAAGGAGCAGAGGGGCACCCCTAGCACTATCCCGATGTCCTGAATCCAAATAAGTCGATGGTTTGTCGTTCCTAGCCATGGTCATCATTCTACAGTTCGTTCTATCTCGCATCCAAAAAGCCTTAAGGGACACCTGCTGGATACTTATCGGGGGCATAGAATTCCAACCATGCAACATAACCAGATTCTGGGGAGTCCTACAAGTATGTCTAGGAAGGTTCCAGCCATCAGTGCCCGGTCGACGATTTTGCAAATTTGACCCCAATTTGCAAAAATTGCACACTCTCGTACTGAACAAAACCCTAGTTTTCAAAATTTACCTACAAGATGACACCTGGGCCACGGGACTGGAGGAGAGGGGCACCCCTAGCACTATCCTGATGTCCTGAATCCAACAAAGACGATAGATTGTCGATCCGTGCCACGGTCGTCATTCTACGGCTCATTCTGTTTTGCATCCAAAAGGCCTTCAAGGACACCTGTTGGATACCTGTTGGGGGCATAGAATTCCAACCGTGCAAGAAAACCAGGTTTCGGGGAGTCCTGGAAGTGTGTCTAGGAAGGTTCCAGCTGGGAACGCTAGCCATAAGTGCCCAGTCGACGATTTTGCAAATTTGACCCCAATGTGAAGGCCATGCCAATCTTGCTCAAGGGGGCCATTTCTCGTCCGAAGGCTCCTAGGTGGGGGTGGCCACCGTGGACACATCCACAATGTCCATACGCACATGTGGGAGCTGACTAAACCCAAGTCCGCTCACCGGTTTGGGTTTCGTGGCCTCGGAGGAAATCCTCAAAGTGTCCATGAATGGCCCCGGGGTGCCCAACCAGAATGCCCATAGAACCTAAACCGTGGCCCCGTTCGCAAAGCCGTCAATTCCGGTGGATCCAAGACATTGGGTTTCAGCTAGGGGACCCCCCACACCATGCCCTGAAGACTAAAAAATGGTGCCAATGAGCCATCTTCGGAGATAGGGTTTTGTTCAGTGAGGGACATTCCAAATTCGCTCAAGGGGGCCATTTCTCATCCGGAGGCCCCCGAGCATGCGTGGCCACCGTGGACAGGTCCACAATGGCCATGTGGACCTATGGGAGCTGACAGAATCCAAGTCCGCTCGTCGGTTTGGGTTCCGTGGCCCTGGAGAAAATCCTGAAAGTGTCCCTGAATGGCCTAGGGTTCCCGACTAGAATGCTTGTAGCAGCCAAACCGTGGCTTCGTTCATGAATCCGTTGATTCCAGTGGATCTGGGACGTTAGGTTACAGCTAGGGAACCCCCCATAGCATGCCGCCAACCCCCGGAAATGGTGCAAATGAGCATTCTACGGATCTAGGGTTTTGCTCAGTGAGGTCCATTCCAAATTCGCTCAAGGGGTCCATTTCTCGTCTGGAGGCCCCCGAGCGTGCGTGGCCACCGTGCACAGGTCCAAAATGGCCACGTGGACATGTGGGAGCCGACGGAATCTATGTCCGCTCTCCGGTTTGGGTTCCGTGGCCCTGGAGCATGTTAAAATTTTGATAATTTCTTTCCATTATCATTCAGGATCACTAAGAGAATAACATGTACATCATATCAATCAGAGACACAATAAAAAGCACACAATAGACACAAAGTTTCCTTGGGGAAAATCAAGAAGGTGAAAAACCCCGCAACTTCCTCAGAGATAGAATAAGCCACATTACAAGATCAAAATGATCAAACACAAAGAGATGTCTCTAGCGGATACTCCTCCTCCTCCACTTGTGCGCCACTTTCTCTCTTAGCTATGTGAGCTTGAGATGTGAGTGAATGAGTAGAATGAGAGAGGCACACCCTCTATTTATCCACTGACTTGACCAACAAATAAATCACTGGGGTTGACTTCCTAAGGAAACTTAATAACCCAACCACATGACATAACTAGGGTCGACCCCACACTGGTGGTCTAATAACCCATCAATACAAATGACGACACTTACAATGTAATTTGTGACACTTGCAAATACAAATGACGACACTTCCAATCAGAGGAATATAACATCTCTGTTGGACATACAATAATGTACAAATGTAATACTGTCACATACCCCATTTTGACCCTTGTAATATTTTGGGCTGTAATGTAAATATTGTATGCATATTATGTATGATTCCTAGCGTGGAGCTCAAGGCCAAGGCCCCGCTAGTGAATGCTTGATCTTAAAGAGGAAGGTATTTGAAATTATGCCACCCATGTGCTAGAAAACCATGGGAATTGTAAATATGCATTTAATATAAAATCCCACAACTAGCTATGCAATGCAACAAGAGATGGGGGCATGATATTGCAAGGAATTGGGAGGGAAATATTCAAACCCTTGAGCCAATCGAGTCAAGCCAAGTGTCAATGAGAGAAACCATGAACCATCAACTACCCATGTTGAATTTGGTGCTCAATCATTCATTTCTCCCAAGGGTTGGGTGAAGTAGTTAATTCCTTGGGGATTGGGGAGGTATGGCTATCCAAATTCGAGTATGGGCAATCCACCCTCATGGAAAATCGTGTTTCTCCTTCTTGGGCAAGAAAACACCCACGAATTGTCTTCCCAAGCCATTCTACATAGTCAGACTTCACCCTCTCACATTGGGAGAGCTTGCTAGGCATTTTTGGGAGTTTGTTGGGCGTTTTTTGCTTGTTGGGTGTTTTTCTTGAAGCCGGCTGGGCGTTTTTAGCTTGCTAGGCGTTTTTGGGAGTTGGCTAGGCATTTTTGGCTTGTTGGGCATTTTTATTTGAAACCTACTGGGCGTTTTGTCTTGCTGGGGTTTTATCCTCCATGTTTTTTTACCATTTCTTGCATTTTTCCATGCCTGCAAACTCGTTTTGGTTAGCACAATGGCTGGGAGAAGAGATCCACAAATTGGGGGTTTAATGGAGGTCATTTTTGCTCCTGGGTTGTCCCCAAACATTTTCTGAAAACGAAATTTGCCTTTCCAGGGTTGTTTTCCCCATTCCTCATTTCGTTTTTGGGTTGCCCACGTTTTCCCTTCATACCCAATACTTGAGATTTTGCTGTTATGTGTACCCATGCCCAGCTTATGAGTTTCTGTGTGTAGGAGATTGTTGGGGTTGAAATGGGTTTCCATTGTTCTGGCTTGAACTTGAGTGGAAGCATCCAAAATTGAAGAAAGTTCAGATATAGCCTGATAAACCCAACAGTGGTTTGGCTTGGCTGAGATCCAAATGACTGTTTGGTTGTGTATGAGTTTGAAATCCCCTTTTCCCTTGTAGATATCATGCCCAGCTCGGGGGTGGCCTTCGGACGGACTCAGTATATGCTATCGAAGATCCTACGGTTGGGTGGAACGTTGCAGTGACATAGCTAGTTGCTTGGGACAATTGCACAATGAAGATAAGTGTTCTCTGTGTGCATTTTACTTCTGAAATGTTTTAATTTAATGTTTATTACTGATATGTTGGAATCATATGAAATATGTGTGTGGATAGTTTAATTCTGTTGTGCATAATTGATTAGTTTTACAGCTGCACACAAATGATTTATTCATATGCTTCTAATGAATGGGCTGAGATTATGTGAAAGCCCCACAGATTGGCATCATGTTCCCTCCCTTGCCTTGGATGGATGGGTGGGGTTGTAATAGATGGTATCAAAGCTTAAGGTTCAACACTATGGTTGTTGGGCCCTTCATAGAGATATAAATCATTGGGTGTATATTTAGTTAGTATTTGCAATTAAAATGCATTAAGAAAAACTAAAGATCTCATGGCTTCTATTTGTTAGAATGGGAAATCATTCCCATGACTGTTTTGGGAACTTTTACAAAACTGCTTGCATTGATTTCATTCTATGAAAGTGAAAAGGGAGGAAGGAAATCCCTTTTCAAGGTTGAATGCTTTCCATCCTATATTATTTTGTTGTTGGTTGTTTTATTTTTGACATAGAAGAGGTGCAATTCTTCTTGAAATATTGTTTTGTTCTATGCAAGTATGATCTGTGAGTGGCTTACTCTGTAAAGAAAAGAATGATACATTCCTAGAAATTCTAACTGTTTTTGAGAAATTGAAAAAAAAATTCTAAGTGTTTGCTGCAGCGGAGAAATTAATGCTAATTTATGCACCATGCGCGGGTGCGGCGACAAAGTTAACCATAACTCTGCGCGCACGGTGCCAAAATTAGCATAAATGTTGCGCTGCAAGGGAAGAGAGATTCAAAATTTTCTAAGTGTCTTGTTTAAAAATCTGCGCCATGCCCGATGTGCGGTGGCAGAGTTGAAGGCAGAATCTGCGCCATGCGTAGTGCGCGGCAGCAGAGTTAAAGACAAAATCTGCGCCATGTGCGGTGCGCAGCGGCAGAGTTAAAGACAAAATCTACGCCATGCGCGACGGCAGGGTTAAAGACAAAAATCTGCGCCATGCACAGTGGCAGAGTTAAATATAGAATCTGTGCCATGCGCGGCGCGCGGCGGCAAAAGTAATGATAAAACTTGCGACGCGAGTGGCAATTTTAGCCTTAAAATTTATGCAATGGAGGCTTGCGGGTGGCGAAGAAAAGGCCAGGATTGGCAAATTGGGTGCAGGAGTTAAGGATAAAACCTGCACTACGTCAGCGATTTAGGGTTAGATCCAGTGCCAAGGGAGGCAACATTAAGGATAATGCCTACGCTGCGACGGGGGAGTTAAGGTCAAATCCAGCGATGGTTGCAGAGGTTGAGTCGCAACCAACGATAGGGAGGAGAAAAAAAAATAAAAATAAAGTATAGAGCCAAAAACTTGATTTTTGGATAGGAGGAGCAGTCGGGATCAGAATGGGATGATTCCTGTGGGGCTCGGAGGCCATTAACGAAGGCCATGAAAGAACCAGAGAGGGTCCCGAACCCAATATGCTCCAATTTGACAGAAAATGGAGAATAGTGACTTTTGCAAGAGGGTGTCCCGAGGCTTGACAGAAGGTTGGTTTGAGCTGAAATTGATATGGCGCAGCCATGGAGCAGGAACAGTGTTAATTTTGGAATCTTGGAGCCAAAATCCAAAAGATGTGGAGTCGGGGTGAACCAGAAGGCCAAAAAGCACTATTCCGGGCCACTTTTTTGGGATTTTGAAAAGCTTGTGGACAGTAAAAGTGACCTTAGATGTTGGAATCAAAAATTTTACTGAACTGGACATTTCATCTTCTCATTAAGACGGACAGTTTTCGTTAGAAGAATATTTTCCAGAAATGCATAGTTTGGGAGATAGCCATTTTTGGCCAAATTTTGAGATTTTGGGGAAAAAGTGAAAAGTGAGAAGTAGCCAAACCCCGAATTTTATAGAAGTTGACTAGTGCATCGGAACAGGGATCTGAAGGTTGCTGAGTGTTCCTTGTTATATGGACTACCTTCGCCCGGTAGGTAAGTTTTCATGATTCTTCCTAAATTTGTTTCTACAAGCAGCTGAAGTTGACCTTTCAAAAATAAATTGCAGCTGTGTAAAAGTGCCGAATTTCCGGCAAAATTTGGGCAAAGTTTGCAATTTTGGAAGAATATAAATTCCATGTCCTGGGTCAGAATGGAGCATGGGGATAGGCGTTCGAAAGCTTGTCTAGAGCTGAATAGGGATGTATGACCAGAATTTGAATGAGGTCCGCATGTATCATAGATATTTGGTGTAGAAGAGTGCCAGCGGTTGTTTTGACAAAAACAAAATTTTGTTGTCAATATGGGCAATTTCTATAATTGCATGACTGGAAGGAACCAGACCAACTATGATATGGAAGAGGGATTCCATGCTACGATGAGGGATTGGAAAGGGAGAATTCCTTAACCCCTGTTTTGATATCATATTTATAATTATAAAATTGTCATGCATATAAACTATGGCATAGGAATGTGAAAATGTAAGAGATTACATAGATGCATATGCACTAGATGGCATATTAACAAACATTGCATAGTGCATGTGGAAATGTTGTGCATGAATTTGATGTTTCATATTGGTAAAATAGTGAAGTTTTACATATGCAATGAGCCACTTAAAACAATGATTGTGGTTGCTAATCATTAGTTGTGTTCGCATTGGTTAGAGGGCCAAAGGCAACTGAAGCATGGCTAAATACGAGGATGATGTTGTTGCATATGACCAACAACTGTATGAGGAAGGGATGGTGCAACAAATCTATGATCATGAGGTTGGAAAAAGGACTGTGCAGCTTTGGTAAGAGGCCAACTGATCAGGTAACATCAAGTGATGTTAATATCAGCCATGCAGGTAATGGTTATTGGTGCATAAATGGCATGAATGTTGAAAGAGGATTTGGTAAGATCCTTTCAACTATGTTTGGATTATGTTGAATGCATATTAATCATAACTTAATGTAAGGTTGCATTGAGGGGTTATGCATTAGGTGAATGTACATCAAATATTATGTAAATGTTGTGAATGTGCATGCATATGTGCGGGTGCACATGTTGAGATGCATTGTGTGAATGCATGGTTGTGATATATATATATTTCAATGCAATTAGATGATAGATGAAATGGTGAACTATTGTTAGTACTGAGACCATTTCATGAACTGCTATGAATGCAGGAGAATGATTGCATGAAGAAGGTAGACATGTTGATGGGATACCAGAGTACTCGGTTGGAAGGATAGGGTTGCATAAAAAGAATATGACTGTGAAGAAATGAGTATTTACAGTGCATGAAGAATGTACTCGTGTCTTGCAATTCTATTATGATATATATATATATATATTTCATTTCATTTCAAATGTTAACAGCTGAAGGTGTTTGAATTATTGAGTGTTATAATTCTGAGATCACCTCAATGACTATGGCAGCAAGGAAATATTATATGCATAGAGAATTACAAAGCGTTTGGCTGATTGAAGTTTCAGATCTCAGGAAGATCATGTGTGATGGCATGCCAAAGCCAAACCAGATGGGAAGGACCCCATGCTTTAGAAATGGGTTTCGGGTGAAACACCATTGACAATATCTCAGCTAAACCGCATGTCGGTAAACCATGAGAGTGAGATGGTAAAGCTATGCCAAGAAGGCATGTGAGATACATCTGCAAAATGAATGAGTATTCTGAGACCCTAGACTAGAACATGCATGTCTAAATTATTAGGGTTAATATGCAGAGCATGCTCTATTTTGTTCATATCATTGCAGACTACCTAAGTATGATTAGGGCCTACATGGCACACATCGGGAAGTGGGTGCACACCTTTTATGGTGCTGGGTCATGATAGGATTTTCAATATTGACTACACCCTAAGGGAATCGACGCATTCCTGGTGTTTCAATACTTGATAGTGAATGATATGGAATGTGGTTAAGAAATTGAACAGAAATACTGATGAGCTTGCTTATCCTTCTTGTGTTGTCAGCCTACACAGATGCAGATTGATACTGCACATTAAAGGGCAAAGTGAAGAAGGGTATGCAAAAGGACTATATGGGAATTGGAAACCTTTCTATGCTCATGTGAAATATTACCAGAAGGGATGGACAGGCCCAAAGAGCTGTGTAATAAGAAGAGGTATCATCCTTTTGTGAGTGGGGTCATGTTAACCTGCAGTCAAGAAAGTCACCTATAAAGTTCCAAAAAGGAACCACCGATTTGCACAATAGAAGGAGTGGCGTCCTTGTATGAATGAAGAGTGGATGTGTGTGTGAAGGGTTATGGTGCAAGAAGGTGTGGTGACATTGGTGAAAGCATAAAATCTCTATTGGGTCAGCAGTGGGAGGGCGGGCACCGAAGACTGACTGAAAACCCTGAGATGCCTATGGCTCCATAGTAGAGCCTTGACCTATAATGGTCAGGTGGCGCAGTTTCCTTCCATTGGTCGATGACCTAGATGAATGTGCTGGCTCGACACTAGAGAGGGCCAACCAGGTATGGGACTAGCTGGGCACCACCAAATGCTTAGTAAATCCAGTCGGTGTGAAGGTGTACTGGTGAAGCATTAACTACATCCAAGTCCATAGGCGATCCCAAGGCTTTCAAAGTGAAGCAAGATCCTGTGGACTAGAGGGAAAACGCAAAATACATATAAGTATTCGTTTTCATTTATGTCTTGTTTGGAATAATGAAGATTTCAGGTATAAATCTTTTAACAGCTAAGCTGATACACTATTGTTTTCCTTGTTGGAAACCTTGGTCATTGCAGGAAAGCAAGACCCTGAAAGCGCTATAAAATTATTGGTAAATCCAGAGAGTAAATGAGTGGGCGCTATGAAATTATTGATAAATCCAGGGAGTAACTGGATGGGCATTAATCACTTAATATTGTGAAAATAGCGTGCATGCTGGCCCGATACCCCTTAAACAATTGATAAAACTAGTCAGCGTACTGGCCTGGCATTCCCTATTCGAATGATTGTGGAGTAGCCTACGTGCTGGCCCAACATTCATAATTATGTTCACGAGAAATCCATGGCTCGTAAGGAAAATAAGGATCCCGTGGAATAAAGTGAAGACATCCAATACATATAGTATTTGGTTACCTTGCAGCTTCTTGCTTATGACTATACGCGTGTATATGATTTGGTTATGATTTCTCAAACTCTTGTTTAGAGAAAAACCTTATGAAATAAACTAAACATGTGAATTGATTCAATGTTTGAGTGTAGGTATTGTTGGAAGCAAGGACCAAGAAGGCATCATAGGGATGAAGATGGACATATGACCATCCTAAAGGGCTCAATATGAGCAGTAATAAAAGATGGTCCTAGTGAACATGAGTGGGTCCTAGCAACCAGGGGTTCTGTAAGCAGAATGGGAAGGGGTACCCAAGTTGAAAAGATTTAGACAGACCTTAGACACTAAGTGTCATAGCCAATAAAGGGCAATTCAAGCATTCACATTAAAGGGAAAGAGACTAAAGAGCATGAAACCACAGTGATGGCATAGCTCCGTAATAAAACAAGACTAAGAGGGAGAAAACTCTTACTCTTCTCTTTCCTTTTTTGATGCATTTATAAAACAAAGAATTGTTGAATGCATGTCATGACTAGAAGAAGAATGTGTTTATTTGCTTGAATTAAAATTGTGAATGCTAAAATAGTTATTTCACTGTGAAAGGATGAACATGGAAGAGATCTTGTGTATGTTGGGAAAGCATGAAAATTTGGAAGTCGCATGAGTGAAGCATGGGCGTTCCATGTCAATTGGGAAATAATTGACTAATTTTAATGCTTATATTATTCTTGTACTAACAAAGAGTTTCCATGATAAATTTCACAGGTGAGAAATTGAAACAATTGGTTGCAGCCGACACAAGCAAGTGTTGCTAGTAAGTAAAGTGTGGTCAACTATGCACATTGACCATGGTGGTAGACCAAGGGCTATTAGAGTTGGCTGAAAGTCTTCTTCAAACAATTGCAAAGACCCAAGAAAATCTCGGGGAGATGCTCAAGCTACAGAGGCAACAGAATGAGATGAACCACGAGGTTTTGCAGGACTCTATTTGTCTGCAAAAAGAGGTAAAAAGCATTCTGGGAGCAATCAGTAAGGGAAAGGAAGGTAGATCCATGAAGAAGCATTCATCCAATCAGTCGATTAAGAAACGTTCGAGGTGGGAAGACTCAAAGGAATTTGAGCAGAAAAAGGTAAAGCAGCCAATGAAATGTTGGGGATGTGGAGGAAATCATTGCCTCCATGACTGCCCAACAATGGAGCATCAAGAGGGTAGCCGCCATAAATTTTCCAGACTTGTAGATCAGCAAGAAGATAAAGAAAGGAAAGGGATTGTTTTGGAACAATGCCCTCATGTAGAGCTACAAGGTACAAGCTAGCAGGAGCAATTTGTAAAGGCCAAGAGACTTGGTCCTGAAAACCCAGGTAAAGGGTGAGATGCAGGATAGACCTGCCATATTTTGTGACTTTTGGACATGTATATAGCCTGTATGTATTCCTAAGTAATTGGAACACCGAGGACGGTTTTGTTCCAAGGGGAGGGGATTGTCACATACCCCATTTTGACCCTTGTAATATTTCGAGCTGTAATGTAAATATTGTATGCATATTATGTATGATTCCTAGCATGGAGCTCAAGGCCAAGGCCCCGCTAGTGAATGCTCGATCTTAAAGAGGAAGGTATTTGAAATTATGCTACCCATGTGCTAGAAAACCATGGGAATTGTAAATATGCATTTAATATAAAATCCCACAACTAGCTATGCAATGCAACAAGAGATGGTGTCACGTCCCCATTTTGACCCCCTTTGCATTAGATCGTAAATGATGTAAATATTGTAACTTAATCATGGTGAGGAGCTCAAGGCCAAGGCCCCGCCATTGATTTGTCGCTTTATGTATCGGCAATTAGAATAGATGCATATGGTTCTTGTGCTAGCTGTGCACAATGTAAAAATCAGACATCATGTAAATATGCCATTTCAATAAAAAAACCCACAACCAGCTACGCAATGCAACAAAGAGATGGGGCATGATCTTTACAAGGAATAGGGAGGGAAAAATAGCCAAACCCTTGAGCCATGGTGTTAAGCCATTTCATTGGGGAAAGCCATGAACTCTCAACTACCCATTTGGTCTCATGCACCCAATCATTTAATTTTTCCCAATAAATTGGTTAAAGCAATGAATGCCTTGGGATGGGAGAGGTGTGGCTGTCAATTTTCGTGCATGGGCAAGCCATCAACTTGGAAAATCGTGTTTTTGCTTGTTGGGCAAGAAAAACCCCCACGAAATTGGCCCAAAAGCCATTCTTCACCCATGGCATTCACTCTCTCACGCAGTCTGAGCCTGTGGGGGTTCTATCCTTCACGTTTTTCACCATTTCCTGTGTTTTTCCATGCCCATAGACTCGTTTTTGGTTAGCTCATCGGCTGGGGAGAAGAGAGCCACGATTTTGGGGTTATGGAGGCCGTTTTTGCCCACGAAATGCCCATGAGTATTCTTCTGAAAACGAATCTGCTCTCCTGGGGTTGTTTTCCCATTTCTCCTTTTCGTTTTGGATTCCCACGTTTTTCCTGGAACTGTTAGAAACCCAACTGCTGGTTGGTATGGCCGATTCTGGTGTATCTATGGCTATGTGAGACCCTGTTGTTCCCTAGCTCCTTGTGGAGATCATGCCCAGCTCGGGGGTGGCAGTGGTGCTGAGAAATTGAAGAGCACACTGGCCTATGGTTGGGTGGAACGTTGCAGAAGCGTAGCTAGTTGTTTGGGACTGCTTCATTAAGATAAGTATCCTCTTATGCTATCTCTCAATTGTTAATTGATGAATATCTTGAATGTATGATGGATGTGTCAAACGAAATTACTCCCTCTGTGTATTCAAATGTTTATGCAATTGCATATGTTCATCTTCTTCTCAAACCGAATGTTTAATTACTGATTTAGGGGGCTAGACGCCCGGTTTAACCTCACGATCCTCCCCACCTAGCTGGAAGGAATGGGAGGGGACGTGACAGAATGGTAGCCCGGTTTAACCTCACGATCCTCCCCACCTAGCTGGAAGGAATGGGAGGGGACGTGACAGAATGGTATCAGAGCTTTAGGTTCAACACTACGGCTGTTGGGCCCTTCACAGAATTGCAAATCATTGAGTGTACATGCATTTTATAAATTGGAGCTAAAACGCATTAAAAGGAACTGAAATGCATTTTGTGTGTAGATGCATTTTGTATTTTGTAAATTGCATGAACAGGGATTAATTGTGAATCCATTGCATGAACTGTCGAATGATAAATGTATGAAAGATTTTGAATTTCTAAAGTGTTTTTGAAAATCCGTTTAAGTCTGTTTCGGAAGGAATTCCCGAATGACTTCCGCAGTTGCGGAAGCATTCGGCGAATTGCTCCGAAACTGCGGAAGCATTCCGCGAGTTTTTCCGAAACGGCGGAAGGATTCCGCGAACGATTCCGAAATTGCGGAAGAGTTCGGGAAAGTCTTCCGAAACGGCGGAAGACTTCCGCGAACGGTTCCGAAATTGCGGAAGAGTTCGGGAAAGTCTTCCGAAACGGCGGAAGGATTCCGCGAACGGTTCCGAAATTGCGGAAGAGTTCGGGAAAGTCTTCCGAAACGGCGGAAGGATTCCGCGAACGGTTCCGCCATTGCGGAAGAGTTCGGGAAAGTCTTCCGAAACGGCGGAAGGATTCCGCGAATGGTTCCGAAATCACGGGAGGATTCGGGAAAGTCTTCCGAAACGGCGGAAGCCTTCGCCGAATGGCTCCGCGACGGAAGCCTTCGCCGAATGGCTCCGCAGTTGCGGGAGAATTCAGCGAATCGCTCCGCCATTGCGGAAGCATTCGCCGAACGGCTCCGCAGTGCGGGAGAATTCAGCGAATCGCTTCGCCATTGCGGGAGCATTCGCCGAATAACTCCGCAGTTGCGGGAGAGTTCAGCGAATGGCTCCGCCATTGCGGAAGCGTTCGCCGAACTGCTCCGCCATTGCGGAAGCGTTCGGAGAACCGGCCTGCGCGCCCGCGAAAAAAAAAAAAAAAAAAAAAAAAAAAAAGAAAAAAAAAAGAGTAAAGTGGCTAAAACTTGATTTTTGGATAGCAGGAGCATCCGGACCCAGAATGCGATGATTCCTGTGGGGCTCGGAGGCCATTGACGAGGGCCATGAAAAGACCAGTGAAGACCCGTAGCCCATTATACTCCGATTTGACAGAAAATGGATAATAGTGACTTTTGAAGGACAGAGTCCCGAGGCTTGACAGAAGGCCGGTTTAAGCTGAAATTGATACGAGGCAGTCATGAAGCAGGCACAATGTTAAGTTCCGAATCTTGGAACCCAACTCCAAAGGATGTGGAGTCGGGGGTGAGCAAGAAGGCCAAAAAAACACTGTTCCGGGCCACTTTTTCGGGATTTTGAAAAGCTTGTGGGCAGTAAAAGTGACCCTAGATGTGGGAATCAGAAATTTTACTGAACTAGACATTTCATGTTCTCATTAAGACGGACAACTTCCGTTAGACAAAGATTTTCTAGAAATGCACCATTTGGGAGATAGCCGTTTTTGGCCCAAAATTTGGAATTTTGGGAAAATGTGAAAAGTGAGAAGTAGTGAAATCCAGAAATTCATAGAAGATGAATGGTGCATCGGAATTAAGATCCGTGAATTGCTGAGTGTTCCTTGTTATATGGACTAACTCCTCCCGATAGAAAAGTTTTTGTGATTCCTCATAGATTTTCTTCCACAAGTGGATAAAGTTGGCATTCTGGGCCAAAATGCAACTATGAAAAATGTGCAAAATTGTAGTGAAAGTTGTCATTTTTGAAGGAATGCAGTTTCCACACCTGATGTCGGAATGAAGCATGAAAATAGGCATTGGAAAGCTTGTCCAGCAGGGAACGATGATGCATGACCAGAGTTTGAATGAGGTCTACAGATATCATAATTATTTAGTGCAGAAGAGTGCCAGCGGCTGTTTTTGGCAAAGAAATTATGTTGTCAATATGGGCAATTTCTACAATTGCAGGATATGGAAGAGAAATTCCATGATACAAGGAGGGATCGAAAAGGGAAGAATTTCTTAAACCTCTGTTTGTTATCATACTTATAATTATGAAATTGTCATATGGCATAAAAATGTTAAAAAGTAAAGGATTACATAGATGTATATGCACTAGATGGCATCTTAACAAACAGTGCATAATGCATATGGAAATGCTTGTGCATAAATAGGATATTGTATATTGGTAGAATAATGAAGTCTGCATATGCAATGAACCACTAATGGGGAATATTGTGGTTGATAATCACTATTGATGTTGGTCTTGGTTGTAGGACCAAAGATAACAGAGAGCATGGTTAAATGTGCTGAGGATGTTGTTGCATGAAGCCAACAACCTTATGCAGAAGGAATGGTGAAACAAATATATGATCATAAAGTTGGAAAAAGGACTAAACAGCCTTGGTAAGAGGCCAATTGATTAGGTAACATCAGGCGATGTTAATGGTAACCATGCAGGTAATGATCATTGGTGCCAAATTGCATGAATGTTGAAAAGGAATTGGTAAGATCTCTTCAACTATGTTTGAGTTATGTTGAGATAGTTTGCACATGATATTAAAGACCGCTTGGGACCGTTAACCTGCCAAGCTTGGTGAGGTGTGGGTAAGTAAAGGAAATGATCCTTACACCCTATGACTGTTTAGAAATCTCAATGCATTCATATGAATTTATATCATGCCATGTGAATGTTGGTCATGTGCTTATTAACCAAAGCAAGTGAGGACTGGTGGTCCTGATTATGATAATGCAAGTTATATGAGGTAGTCATGTTTCGATCATAATATGCTTTAATGCATAATACTCATGAAACAATGCAAGGTAGCATTGAGTAGATGAGCGTTAAGAGATGTTATAAATCTTGTGATGCATTGTATGAATGCATAGGGATGATACATATGTTATTGCAAATAAATAATGAATGAAATGATGAACTGATGATAATTCGAGGATCACTTCATGAGCTGTGTATGAACGATATGACTGTGAAATTTGATCTAGAGCTTATAAGGAGGAATCTCATGGTTGAGAGCTCTAAGTTCTGTTAGTAAAACAGTTGAAAATATCAGATTTGTAATTGTTTGGTTTTGAAATTTTGCTAATAAATGTTGCTGACTGTTTGGCTTATATGAAATGTGTCAGGAGGACATGCTATAAGTGGATGCTCCCGTATGGCAGCGGGCATAAGACCATAACGGGCAGAGTGGCGTCACTTACAAGAGCTAAACAATATGAGGATAACCTCATGGATAAGAAAACCAATTTCTGTAGTAGACATAATTGTAAATTCATATTGAATTTAATTATTAATGCTATTGATTGGTTATGGAACAATCGTATTTGAAGCTTATTGCTAAATGTTGCTAACTGTTTAGCTATGTGATAAAATGTGCCAGGATGACACATTGCAGGAAGATCATGTGTGATGGCCTGCAGAAGCCAAACTAGATGGGAAGGATCCCATGCTTTGAAAATGGGTTTCGGATGAAACGCCATTGTAAATGATTGATAATGTCTCAAACAAACTGCATGTTGGTAAAGCATGTGAGTGAGACAGTAAATTATGCCAAGAAGGCATGTGTGGGTTATGACACGTGAAAAGATTGGGGTGGCAAACCGAAGGACTATTAACTCAGAGAAGGGAGCCCCCTTCTTCACAAATGCAGAAGATATACATCTGTGAAGCGAATGAGTATTCCGTAACCCTAACTAAGAATACACGTGTCTGGTTATTAGATTTAATATGCAGAGCATGCTCTATCTTATTTATATCATTGCAGATTGCTTGAGTATGATTAGGGCCTACATGGCGCCCATCAGAAAGGGGGTGCACACCCTTTCTGGTGCTGGGTCATGGTAGGGTTTTCAATATTGACTACACCCTAAAGGAATGGACGCATTCCTGGTGTTTCAATACTTGATAGTGAATGATATGAAATATGATTACAATTTTTGGGCAGTAATACTGATGAGCCTGCTTATCCTTCTTGTGCTAACAGCTTACACAAATACAACTTGGTGTTGCACGTAAGGGGAAAAGTGAAGAAGGGTTCTCAAAGAGGACTGTATGGGCAATGGTAACCTTTCTACGCTCACACAAAAGGACACTAGAAGGGATGGATAGGCCCGAGGAGCTGTGTTGCAGAAAAGGGGTATCATCCTTGTGTAGTGTGAGTGGGTATTGTGGGGCCATGCTAGCCTGCAGTCAAGTGAGTCACCTATGGAGTTCCTGGTGGGAACCGCTGGTTGCACAAGAGAAGGAGCCACGTAATCATATTATGTTGTTCATATGCCTGATAAACCCAGTCGGTGTACTGGCTTGGCATTGGTTATTTGGGAGTTGTGACGAATGGTTGTTGTATGCCTGATAAACCCAGTCGGTGTACTGGCTTGGCATTGGTTATTTGGGAGTTGTGGCGAAAGGTTGCTGGATGCCTGATAAACCCAGTCGGTGTACTGGCTTGGCATTTGTTACTTGTATGATGTGGAGGTATTGGTGAAGGGTGTTATTTCCTGACAAACCCAGTCGGAGAACTGGCTTGGAAATGGTTTTTGAAATGCTTGATAAACCCAGTCGGCGTACTGGCTTAGCATACTGATTTTGAAATGCTTGATAAACCCAGTCGGCGTACTGGCTTAGCATACTGATTTTGAAATGCTTGATAAACCCAGTCAGCGTACTGGCTTAGCATACTGATTTTAGGGATGCCTGATAAACCCAGTCGGCGTACTGGCTTGGCATTGCCTATTCGTATGATGTTGTGGAGCAGCATGTGTGCTGGCCAAGCATCCACCCCACAGGTGATCTAAGGCTTGTAAAGCAAAGAAGGAAACCTGTGGAGTAGCGGGGAAAATGCACAATACAGGAAGCGAGGACCCTGAAAGAACTGAAAGCTGCTTGGTAAATCCAGAAAGTGGCTGGTTGAACATTGATTAATTGATGTTGAGGAGTAGCCTGCATGCTATCCCAACATTCGTTATTATACCCATAGAAGATCCAAGGCTTGTAAAGCACAGAAGGGTCCTATGGAATAAAGTGAAGACATCCGATGCAGGTATTGTTGGAAGCAAGAACCTTGAAGCATCTTAAGAATGCAGGTGGATATGTAACCACCTTGAAGAGATCAGCATGAGCAGTAATGAAAGATGGGGCTAGTGGAACGGTATGAGTCCTAGCAGCCAAGAGTTAGACCAACCCAGTGGAGGAACTCCATGGTTGAGAGGTCTGGAATAGACCATGGACACTACGTGTCATGGCGAAGAAGGGCAAGTTGAGCATTCACGAGAAGTGAAAGA
Source organism: Larix kaempferi (assembly GCA_027924585.1). NCBI lineage: Eukaryota > Viridiplantae > Streptophyta > Pinopsida > Pinales > Pinaceae > Larix > Larix kaempferi. The sequence goes on from BSBM01001536.1 coordinate 416,287, forward strand.
GGACGGGGGCATGAAAACCACAGTGGTGGTGTGGGATTCCGGAACGGAACAAAACTAAGAGGAGAAACTCTTACGGCTCTCTCTCTTTCCTTTTATTGATGCATTTATAGAGTTAGAAAATTGCTGAATGCATGCATGACTGAAAGTAAAAGTGTGTTATTTGATTAAAGTGAATTGTGAATGCTAATTAATGAATTTCTTGTGAATGGATGAACATGAAGGAATTCATGTGTATGTTAGGCGAGCATGAAAAGTGTGGAAGTCTCATGAGTAAGGCATGGACTATCCATGTCAACTGGGGAAAAACCATTGACTGATTTTGATGTTTGGTTTATGCTTGGCCTAACGAGAATTGTAATGATGAATTTCACAGGTGGAAATTGAATCAATTGGTTGCAGCCGGTGCAGGCAAGTGTTGCTAGTAAGCAAAGTGTGGTCAATCGTTCCATTGACCATGGCGGCAGACCAAGGGCTATTAGAATTGGCTGGAAGTCTTCTTCAAACAATTGCCAAGACCCAAGAAAATCTTGAAGAGATGCTCAAAATGCAAAAGCAGCAGAACAAGATGAACCACAAGGTCTTGCAGGACTCTATTCGTCTGCAGAAAGAGGTAAAAAGTATTATGAAAGCAATCAGCAAGGGAAAGAAAAGTGGATCAGTGAAGAAGCATTCATCCAATCGTCCGATTAAGAAACGCTCCAGGTGGGAAGACTCAAAGGAAGTTGAGCAGATTAAGATGAAGCAACCCGTGAAGTGTTGGAATTGTGAGGGGGATCATTACCTCCGCAACTGCCCAACAAGAGAACCTCAGGAGGGTAGCAGCCATAAAGTTTGCAGACTTATGGGTGAGCTAGAAGATCCGAATCAGCAGGAGCAGCTCGTGAAGATCAAAGGACTTGGTCCTGAAAGTTCAATGTAAAGGACAGAATGCAGGGCAGATCTGCAAAGTTTTTGTGAATTTTGGACATATGTAAAGTGGGTATTTATTTTACAAAGTGTTGGAACACCGAGGACGGTGTTATTCCAAGGGGAGGGGTATGTCACGTCCCCATTTTGACCCCCTTTGCATTAGATCGTAAATGATGTAAATATTGTAACTTAATCATGGTGAGGAGCTCAAGGCCAAGGCCCCGCCATTGATTTGTCGCTTTATGTATCGGCAATTAGAATAGATGCATATGGTTCTTGTGCTAGCTGTGCACAATGTAAAAATCAGACATCATGTAAATATGCCATTTCAATAAAAAAACCCACAACCAGCTACGCAATGCAACAAAGAGATGGGGCATGATCTTTACAAGGAATAGGGAGGGAAAAATAGCCAAACCCTTGAGCCATGGTGTTAAGCCATTTCATTGGGGAAAGCCATGAACTCTCAACTACCCATTTGGTCTCATGCACCCAATCATTTAATTTTTCCCAATAAATTGGTTAAAGCAATGAATGCCTTGGGATGGGAGAGGTGTGGCTGTCAATTTTCGTGCATGGGCAAGCCATCAACTTGGAAAATCGTGTTTTTGCTTGTTGGGCAAGAAAAACCCCCACGAAATTGGCCCAAAAGCCATTCTTCACCCATGGCATTCACTCTCTCACGCAGTCTGAGCCTGTGGGGGTTCTATCCTTCACGTTTTTCACCATTTCCTGTGTTTTTCCATGCCCATAGACTCGTTTTTGGTTAGCTCATCGGCTGGGGAGAAGAGAGCCACGATTTTGGGGTTATGGAGGCCGTTTTTGCCCACGAAATGCCCATGAGTATTCTTCTGAAAACGAATCTGCTCTCCTGGGGTTGTTTTCCCATTTCTCCTTTTCGTTTTGGATTCCCACGTTTTTCCTGGAACTGTTAGAAACCCAACTGCTGGTTGGTATGGCCGATTCTGGTGTATCTATGGCTATGTGAGACCCTGTTGTTCCCTAGCTCCTTGTGGAGATCATGCCCAGCTCGGGGGTGGCAGTGGTGCTGAGAAATTGAAGAGCACACTGGCCTATGGTTGGGTGGAACGTTGCAGAAGCGTAGCTAGTTGTTTGGGACTGCTTCATTAAGATAAGTATCCTCTTATGCTATCTCTCAATTGTTAATTGATGAATATCTTGAATGTATGATGGATGTGTCAAACGAAATTACTCCCTCTGTGTATTCAAATGTTTATGCAATTGCATATGTTCATCTTCTTCTCAAACCGAATGTTTAATTACTGATTTAGGGGGCTAGACGCCCGGTTTAACCTCACGATCCTCCCCACCTAGCTGGAAGGAATGGGAGGGGACGTGACAGAATGGTAGCCCGGTTTAACCTCACGATCCTCCCCACCTAGCTGGAAGGAATGGGAGGGGACGTGACAGATGGGGGCATGATATTGCAAGGAATTGGGAGGGAAATATTCAAACCCTTGAGCCAATCGAGTCAAGCCAAGTGTCAATGAGAGAACCCATGAACCATCAACTACCCATGTTGACTTTTGTGCCCAATCATTCATTTCTCCCAAGAGTTGGGTGAAGTAGTTAATTCCTTGGGGATTGGGGAGGTATGGCTGTCCAAATTCGAGTATGGGCAAGCCACCCTCATGGAAAATCGTGTTTCTCCTTCTTGGGCAAGAAAACACCCACGAATTGCCTTCCCAAGCCATTCTTCATAGTCAGACTTCACCCTCTCACGCTGAGAGAGGTTGCTGGGCATTTTTGGGAGTTTGTTGGGCATTTTTGGCTTGCTGGGTGTTTTTCTTGAAGCCGGTTGGGCATTTTTAGCTTGCTGGGCATTTTTGGCTTGTTGGGAATTTTTATTTGAAGCCTGCTGGGCATTTTGGCTTGCTGGGGTTTTATCCTCCACATTTTTTTTACCATTTCCTGCATTTTGTCATGCCTGCAAACTCGTTTTGGTTAGCACGGTGGTTGGGAGAAGAGATCCATGAATTGGGGGTTTAATGGAGGTCGTTTTTGCTCCTGGGTTGTCCCCAAACATTTTCTGAAAACAAAATTTGCCTTTCCAGGGTTGTTTTCCCCATTCCTCATTTCGTTTTTGGGTTGCCCACGTTTTCCCTTCATACCCAATACTTAAGATTTTGCTGTTATGTGTACCCATGCCCAGCTTATGAGTTTCTGTGTGTAGGAGATTGTTGGGGTTGAAATGGGTTTCCATTGTTCTGGCTTGAACTTGAGTGGAAGCATCCACAATTGAAGAGGGTTCAGATTTAGCCTGATAAACCCAACAGTGGTCTGGCTTGGATGAGATCCAAATGACTGTTTGGTTGTGTATGAGTTTGAAATCCCCTTTTTCCTTGTAGATATGATGCCCAGCTTGGGGGTGGCCTTCGGACGGACTCAGTATATGCTGTCAAAGAGCCTATGGTTGGGTGGAACGTTGCAGCAACATAGCTAGTTGCTTGGGACAATTGCACAATGAAGATAAGTGTTCTCTGTGTGCATTTTACTTCTGAAATGTTTTAATTTAATGTTTATTACTGATATGTTGGAATCATATGAAATATGTGTGTGGATAGTTTAATTCTATTGTGCATAATTGATTAGTTTTACAGCTGCACACAAATGATTTATTGATATGCTTCTAACGAATGGGCTGAGATTATGTTAAAGCCCCACAGATTGGCATCATGTTCCCTCCCTTTCCTTGTATGGATGGGTGGGGTTGTGACAAACACATAGAAGAATATCTTTCGAAGTTACAAATACATAAACACTCCCTCTTAACTAGGAAGGTATTCTGAACATAGGTCATCAATACATATTGGCGCAAATATTCAATTTTGGAGTTGGATCATCATCACTAGATCACAGAGCATCATCATCATCACTGCTGCTGTACTCTGCATCTGGATCACTGGGTTATCTCTGATTTCTTCTTGTCATAGGAAGTTCTACAGAGCCAGCCCTTTTTCATGCTGGATGTAGGCCTAGCCTCCTATAGGTCTTCATCATCTCTGGCCATCCTGTGGAATCCTCAGGACTGATTACGTGCATCAACAAAACCTCAAAAGAGCATCCCAGGACTTTTACGAGCACACTACTCAACCTATCGGATCTCCCAGTATCTTTTACATGCAACTGCACAACCTGTCTATGGCCACGGAGTATCATCCTGATACTCATGATCATACTGATCATCTCATCTCATCGTCCATGAAGCACAACCCATATTCACATCATACAACACTTACACCACTAACATGGGAGAACACATCTACCACCATTCGAGGAAGACTCCAACCCTTAATTTTTCACCATGGGAGAACACATCTACCACCATGTGAAAAATGGCTTCAACCCTTACATCTGCACCATGGGAGAACACATCTACTACCATATGAGAATGGCTCCAACCCTTACATCTGCACCATGGAGAACACATCTACCACCATGTGAGAATGGCTCCAGCCCTTACATATGCACCATGGGAAAACACATCTACCACCATGTGAGAATGGCTCAGAATTTACATCACAACCATGGGAGAACATATCTACAACCATGTCAGAAAAGCTTCAGCAATTACATCACGACCATGGGAGAACACATCTGCAACCATGTCGAAAAATCCCGGCAATTACATTGCGACCATGGGAGAACACATCTACAACCATGTCCGAAAATCCTATGTGCATATATGTCTTCCGGATCATGATCCACCTGATCATGTCAAAGCATCCACTTGATGCATGTCATCATAGCATGACCATCGTCACAACATCATCTTGATGCAAGTCATCTGGAGCATCGTCTTGATGCTCATCATACAATGCTTACATCCACAACCATGGGAAGGATCCTCCTATCACCATGCTTGGAATGGCTCCTGCAAATCTGTCCCTTCACTTCTTCCTCGAAGTATCTCCAATCTGAAGAAAACCAAGCCTCTCTCTGAAGTACTCAAAATTCACTCTGGCTAGTGGTTTCGTCAACACATTTTCAATCTGCTCATCCATCACAACATACAGGAGCTTCAATATTCCTCTCTACACCATATCCCTGATATAGTGATATTTGATCTCAATGTGCTTCGACTTGTCATGGAAGACTGGGTTCTCAGATAACTTCACACAACTCTGGTTTTCACAGAAGATATAGGTAGCATCCAACGGGAGATCAAATAACTCAGATAGTAGCTTTCTCAGCCATACTTCCTCACAACTAGCTGAACAAGTTGCAACATACTCTGCTTCGGCTATACTCAGGGATACGCAGGACTACTTCCTGCTAAACCAAGAGACCACACCTGATCCCATACTGAAGCAGCACCTAGAAGTGCTCTTCCTATCTGCAACACTACCTACCCAATCCGAATCAACATAACCCTACAAGTTAAACTTTTGATTCGCATCATACTTGATCCCATAATCAATTGTACCCTTCAGGTACCTCATAATATGATTTACAGCAACTAGGTGAACACCTATGGGATCCATCAGGAACTGGCTCAATTTGTTCACTGCAAAGAAAATATATAGTCTCATGTTCGTCAAGTACATCAAGGACCCAATCATCTGACGATACACTGTGACATCAACCGGATTAGATGAGCCATCACACAGAAGCTTTAGGTTCGATGCCATAGGTGTGGCCATTTCCTTGTAGTCCATCATCCTGAACTGCTTCAAGATCTCTACTGCATACTTCCCTTGTCCAAGGAAGATCCCATCTGGACTCTTCCACACCTCCATGCCTATAAAGTAGTGCATCATCCCCAAGTCCTTCATCTCGAACTCGGCAGTAAGCTTCCTCTTTGTGTCGGCAATCAACCTATCCTCACCCATAACAAACAGGTCATCCACATACAACAGTAGTATCACTAGATTACCTTCCTCAACCTTGTAGTAAAGGTTGGAATCCGCTTTACTCTTAGTAAATCCCAAACTGGATAGAAATTTTTCTATCCTACCATACCAAGTCCTAGGAGCTTGCTTCAGGCCATACAAGGATTTCTTCAGCCTACACACATATGAATCCCTATCATGTGTCTCAAACTAAGTGGTTGCTCCACATACACTTCCTCTTAGACTACACCATTCAAGAAAGTTGTCTTGACATCCATCTGGTGTATCTTCCACTTCATCACTGCAGCTAGAGCAAGTAATGTTCTGATGGAAGTGTATCTGGCTACAGGATCAAAAGTCTCTTCATAGTCTATTCCCTCTTTCTGGGAGAAGCCACGAGCTACAAACCTCGCTTTGTATTTCTCTATGCTACCATCTGCAGCATGCTTGATTTTATAGATCGACTTGGAAGTCACAACAGACTTCTCTTTAGGTCTTGGGACCACATCCCAAACATCATTCTTCATGATCAACTAGTACTCCTCGACCATGGAATTGTTGATGCCCCAAGAATCGTAGCATCAAGCAGAAAAGGGATTCTCCCCGATGGGAAATCCCAATTAGATCGCTCACTGTTTGGTGTAGGGAATCCGTCCGATTAACGATTCCGGCTACCGTAAGATTTAAAGTTTTCTATTCTTTCTACTGGTTATGGCCCAATCCACCGTTTATGTATTTTATTTTAAAGATTATATGCAAGTGCCCGAAGCTAATTTAATCTAAATGCAGAACTTGAAATAGATATGTATCTAAAACTGAAATAAATCTAATCTATCCTTGCAAGGAGAAAAATGTAAATATGAGCAATGTGCTGAAAGAAATATCTAAAGATTGCATGGATACCCATTTAAATCATAAAGAAACATTTTCAGCAGAAGGTTAAAGATATTAAATATAGCTTTAATTCGTATGAAAGCATTCTATTGCTCATTTGAGAGAGATATCATTGTACAGGAAAATAGAGAACATCATTCATTGCACATAAATAATTCATAGCAGCAAAGAAAGATCTCACTATAATATGTGAATGATACAAGAGTAGTCTAGTAAGCATACAACACACAATTGTCTTTAATGCCTCTAGGGATGCCACCTGGCCTTTTACAATTGTCTTTAAAGAATTTCCCAAAAATAAAACAATTCGTGGCCTCCTTTTCATAACAGAAAAAAGGACAGTTGTCCTTGTGACTCCATGCTCTAACCATAGGGACAAAATAGACAAAAACAAAACAACGTATTATGACTGGCGCATCTATCCTTGGGGTGGCGCTTCTGCTAGTGATGATGTGCCTGTGCTGGCTACTACTGCTGCTGCTGCCTTATTTTCTTCCTCTGCTATATAACTAAACCATACACCAGTGTCTCTTATAACCACATTTGCTAGTGAGGGGAGTAGGTTCTTCTGTGAAGTCATATGCTTACCAAGTTCTGCTTCAATACTCTAAATTTCTTCTATTGTTGTCTGGTGGATCTCCTTGAGCATATGATTGTGTACTGATGATAGCCCAATGTAGTGATGAATATCATCGGTGGCCAACACATCAATTTCCTTTACATACTCCATTTGAACGCCCAGCTCATCCCTTAAATCTGACAGGCGTTGCTCTTTGCTTGGAAATTCATCCAAGGTTTGAGGAAAAACAATTTTGCACTTTTCATGTACTTCATGAATCTTTTGATATAGGATATTACCTTTCCCCATCATTCCCTGGATCTTAGCCATTAGCTTGGCGCCGCAATTCCTGCAAAACACTATGAGGGCTACATCTTCCTTAAAACCATCTACAGATTTGAACGGGAGATGTTTAGGGAAATCTTCCTTCCCTTCTCTCCACAACATCTGGCTTAAGATGTTTGCTTTTACCCGAGTGTACTTGCCTTTAAGCCTAGTCGCTTCGGCATTAAATTCCTTCATCCTATCCAACACGGTCTTGAGTTTGCAAACCTCCTCAGTAATCAGTTCTTGTGTGGCATGCATTTGTCTCAGGATGTCACAGGACTGCTCATGAAAAGGAGACATATCCATTGCTCTGCTTTTTGCTTGCTCTAGCTGCTCAACCATTTATTGTTTATCTACTTCCAAATGAAAAACTCTAGCTTCAGAATCATTCTTTCTGCCTCTAGTACCATCATCTTGATTGACAGGTGCTCCTTTTCTTCTTCCAGGTGTCGATACTTATCCGACAACTCTTTGTGGTCAGCAAACAGGCGATTATATTTGTTCACCACAAGGTCCCTGTAGGCCTGCCTGTTAGCCACAGTATGTTGCAGCATACGAGCTCTTCTCTTTGTTGACTCGAACTCTTTAACCATGTCGATCGCATTGTCCTCGGATGATTTTGCTGCTGCCATGGCCACGGGAGCCTTATTTGTATTTTGCATAACCGTGGTTTCTCGCTCGGTGACAATATCTTAATGGAAAGGTCTCTTTGACCTTGTTTCTGACTTCAGGACCACAAAATTTCTCTTCTTATAATATACAAATTTATCCCATTGGGACACAGTATGATCTTCGGATGGGGTGAAAGGGACGATCGAGACATCTCTTATATGGATGTCTGCCTCTGCGGGTGGGGTCTGTACGACCTGAGATGAGTCTATTTCCATGTCTTGGGTGCTAGAATCACCTGCTTGGGTATCTTCGTTGGCCTTAATTTCCTCTTCGGCTTTAAGCCACCCCTCTTCTTCCTCAGCCTTCTGCTGATTTTCAATTACCTCCCTCTGCTCTTCTTCTTGAGCTTCCTGCTGCAATCTTGCTTCTTGAGCTTCCTGCTGCAATCTTGCTTCCTGAGCTTCCTGCTGCAGCCTTGCTTCTTGGAGCTTCAGATCTTCTTCCTACTCCTTTTGCAATTTATCGGCAGTGATTTTCAGGATTCTATCTGCCTCCTCTTTCAACCTTTGTTCTTCACGGGTAAGGGCCTCAGCCGCTTCCCTTTCTTTCTGCAGGTTGGCTTCTCGGGCTGTGTCAGAGCTAGAGATAGCTCCACTGCTGTGACGACAAATCTGTAATTCAGTCATAATACTGATTCCCCTGAACACTTCTTCTTCGGCATCATAGTAATGGGCATACTCAAAATGAGCATACAACTCCTTGCAATGCTCCGCAACTTTGTTCCGTCTATCATTTCTATGAAATATTGCCCCACCGAAGTGAAAATCTCTTAACTACTGAATGAATTCTTTAGCTGCTGCAACCCCTGAGAACTTATAGGATCCTATACAGAAAGGAAAAGGAGGGAAGGAAGCCTTATGTTGCTTATTAAGAACTCATCCTACTCCATCAAGGAAAACTTGTGTGACTGCTTCTTTTAGGACTATGTAATCAGTGGCATATCTTTGTAAGATGTATGGTGGCTTAGTACCTCCGAACATTCTGATATAGGTACCTTATTCCGAGAAGTAGAAATCTCCATAATTTTCCATGACTTCCATGGCATTCTCTGACAAGCAATTGGGTTCTTCATTGAACATCTGCTCATACAGAGGCATAATGAATTCTTCACATATGATCTTATAGTGCATTCTGTAATTTTGAGCCCATAGTATTTTATAAGCAGTGTATACCAGGGTGTTGGACTGATCCCATGAGAAACCTAACCTTGGGAAAGGGAGCTTTGCCAAGATGCAATCAATGAGGTATGAAGACATGTAAAACTCTGAATTTTTTAGGGCCAAACCTTCTTTAGTTGCGGCCATAGTGGATGCCAAACTATCTGAGAGGATAATAGCCCAATCAAAAACAATTCCCTTAAATGCTATGTAGTGGATTATGGGGGCCCATTGTATCTTATATACAGTTCCATCAAGCATGCCGAAACTTTTGCTTCACATAAGGGCAATCAACCTAAAGGGAGGTCTTAAGCTCTAAACGTCATACTCATCATTGTCCCTCTTCGTTAGCTATTTTCCCGTGATTAACAGCTTTTTAACCATTTCGATATTTTTCATATGTCCCAACCATGCATCGTTCAGTGCCTGCTGGAGACGTGAGGACTTGTAGGCTGCTACAATATAAGCTGGATGGAACGAAGCGAATGCCTCACCCTTGCTGTCCTGCAACACTTGTGTTTCTGGGTTGGCATGTTCCAATATCCACCCGATTACTTTTGAGCAAGGGAATAGCTCAAGGCGAGTAGAAGCCCTGGATATGCCAGAGATCTTGATGTTTAGGTAGATTTGTTCTTCTTCTAAGAGTACCTCTAGGATATCTTGTTCTCTGATAATCTGGTAAATATCTCCCCACCGGACCTCGGGAGGGACGCCTGTGGTGCACTTAGTGTCTTGAAAAAGAGTTTCAGTCCTTGGCTCTATTGGATCTGGTTCCATCATTTTAGTTTTCTTTCTGCTACCCTTCGGCATTGTAGCTTATCTTTGCCAAGCAACCATATGTGAATTAACATGAGATTGCAAATAATTATGTAGAACAGAGCAAGGCCCGAAAGACACAAGACTTAGCATGATAACGTATAATCATAATAAACTACAATGCTGCATGCTGGGGAAAGAAACAAAATACTTGAATCACTCAAGAAACACACATTAAGGCCACCTAAATTGAACGTTCTAGGGAGGCAATGTCGGGTTCGAATAATTTTGAGCGGGCACATGGGCGTGGTAATATGTTTGTGTTGCCAAATAAGAGCCTATTGCTGGCTAACCGGATTGGGAAATCTATGGGGCTGAAGTGGCTGCTAAAATCTACAAATATGGGCAACCTGGAAACGAAAGATGGTATATGACAAATGCCCGCAGGCCATGCAATTGACACGGTAAAAACTATCCGAGAAGATCTCGACGTAAAATCAGGACAAAACTAACGGTAGAATCACTTAACTGGCGACGAGACAACAGCCTAACAGGGTTCGATGCAGCGACCAAGATGAGCTGGAGCAAACTTGAATAATCTCCAATGAGCGTCCTCCAGCAACTTGATTCAACCAATGAACACATATTTCTTTAAATTTGGAATTAAATAGTGGATCTAGAATTGCAAAACAACTAAAAGACTCAATTTTGTGATGTGCTTGGAATTAAATGTTTCCAATTTTAATGAAATATGTGTTAATGGGTTCAAAACAACTTCTACCACCTTTATAATGAGGTCCACGCGTGTGGCAATTAATGGGTAGGTGGTGGCAATTTAAAATGGTGCATACAGTGGGTCAAATCTTCATAAACGGCATTTAAGCCTAACCATCAAAACCGGAGGGAAAGGGCGAGTTTTGTCCACCGTTGCGGCACGAAATGTTGAGTTCTCCTGAAGTTGCGGCGAGCACTTGCAAGCTCCTATCGCTACGCGGGGACTTGGCATTTGAGCGAGGTATTCTCCCGTTGCGGCAAAGAAAAGAGATTTGATCCGTCGTTGCGGAAAAAATTGACAAGTTCTTCCGAAAATGATAAGGCCATGGTCAGTTCGCGGTGAAAGTTCTTGATTTGGTCCGTCATTGCGGGACGACTCGACGAGTTCTTCCGAAAATGTTGGATGAAAATGGTAAGTCTTTTCCGAAAAAGTGGACGGTCGAAGGACTTGGTAAGGAGACGCCCGTTGTGGAAAAACTTCATGAGCGCTTCTGCCGTTGCGGGTGAACATCTCGAGTTCTCCCGAAAATAAAAATAAAAAAGTCTAAGTGCTTCCGCTGTTTCGGGGAAAAAGTTTAAGTGCTTCCGCCGTTTAGGGAGAAAATCACAAGTGCTTCCGTTATTTCGGGAGAAAAACCTAAGTTTTGACATAGAAGAAAACTGCAACTTAAAAAGGCTTCTTATTGAAACAAAACTAAGTACAGGAAACTTTCCAAAGAAGACTTAACTCCTGAGCAAACTTTCTAAGAAAATAAAAGGAGGGGCCCCAATGTCAAATACTAAAGAAATTGGGGAGGGATGTTGCTGCAACAACAATTGGCGAATCGCTGGCGAACACAGATCTCTAAAAAACACTCTTCTCATTCATAGGAAACTATTTTAAAAGCTGCTCACCCTAGGTGCAACAATCGGTTTGAGTGTTCGAATCTCGGCAAAGGAAGTAGTCACTTTATCTGCTGGTCACTAGGAAAGGGGAGCTTTGATGAAGACATCCTCAAAACTTTCTAAGGGCCAGAATATGAGGTTCATTTTAGGAGTTTTATCTTTCAGATGACCACTATTATTAGACTCCATAGGATTGTAACAACATCTCATAGACACTATTGCTCTTGTTCCTCATTCCCATGCTGCTTGCATCCTTTTGGATGTTTCATGTATTTGATAGCTTTTTCTGTTTGAGCCTTCCAGAAATATTTTCTTTAAAATCATGATCTTTGATTTTGGTTCCTCAATCCTTAATGTCCTTTTGTGTGAGCGAGATTTTATTGATTTATCAAGCCTCACCGACGGAGAAGAACCTGGCTTGAGCTGAGTCTTTTGGACAACTTTCTTGACTTATGTGTTTTACTTTATCTTAGACGTGCTTTGATTGAGGTGAGAATTTCTGGAAAACAAACCCTTGATTGCAAGCTTTTGGATTTTGATTTGTAGCATGGAGTCATTTCAATACCCTATGCCTTCGAGACGTGCTTCCTTTCCGTGGGTCCAACTATAGCGATCTTCTTGAGATGCTTTTAAGTGTGAGGGTGGATGGAACCCGAAGAAAGTGATAAAGATAATCATAGATCTCTGATATTTAATCACGGGTTAATGACACCAGCAGAACAGGATTTCTTCATTCTGGAGAACGATAAGCAAAAGCCAAAAATGTATGGATAAACTTCCTTTTGATGGTGTCTTCCCAGTTTCATGAGTTGTGAGATTTCTTGAGAGATCTACCTTCTCAAGAGGCCCAATTGCAGGCATTTCAGAAAACAAACTGTACAAAAGGTTCAAATGCTGAGAAAAGAAAACAACTTAGCTAACACAAAGAAAACAAGAGACTAAAGTAAAACAAAATAAAAAGCTTTATTTATGTATAGAAAGCCTCAACGAGACTATGCAAAGTATTGTTTCAAGGCGAGGCCGTTGAGATGAAGGGTTACTTCCTCTCCCTAGAGGTCTGTTAGCTTGTAAGTGGATGGGCCGAGCTTTGCAGAAACTTGGTAAGGGCCATCATGTAGCTCTTTGACAACTTTACTTGCATCCTCTTTCTCTAGACATTTGAGAAAAATTCCATCGTAATTTTTTCTTAAAAGTATTCCATCAATGATCTGATAAGCTGTTGATTTTAAACAGATTGCCCTTCTTTGCTTAGAACTCCAGTGCTCGGGTAGGTATCCTTGCTGCAAATAATGCACTAGATCCCTATACCATGATTCAGGAGCTGTGAAAATAGGACATACTTTGACTGAATTCAGCTCAGCTTCATTCCTCCAATGTTGCTCTTCATCAATCGGATGTTCTGTAAGCAATTTACACAGGCCTTGTCCATTGATGATGGTGGCCGGTTTAAATTCTAAATCATATTCTTGAAGAGCTGTAACCCAGTTTCCCCTTCTCTCTCCCAATTCCTTTTGCACGAAAAGGGATCTAACAGCTGGGTGGGGAACTATAACTTTAGTTATGTTCTTAAGATTATATGGTCTGAATTGTTTTACCGCTTTGAATACGGCATATGCTTGTTTTTCAACCACCGGATAGTTCAGTTTAGCACCTTGCAGACCAGTGCTCATAAACGAGATTGGGTATTCGTCCCCTAACTCTATCTTTTGCGTGAGCACAGCTGCGAGAGAGTAATCTAAAGCAAAAGTATACAAGATAAAATATTTGTCAAAATCTGGGCTTCTTAAGGAAGGAGCCTTGGTTATGGATGCCTTAATGTCTCTAAATGCATCATTTTCTAAGTTTGTCCACTTGAACTGTATGCTTTGCCTGACCATTTGCTGCAAAGGCTTAACAATTTGCACGAAATCGGGGACAAATCTTTGAACAAAATTGATAGTGCCCATGAATGATTGCATGGATTTTTTGTTATGGGGCATGGGAATTCTATTGATAACCTGGACTCTCTCTTAATCTATTGAAATTCATTTCTTAGAAATGATATGACCAAGAAGTTTACCTTCAACAATGGAAAACACACTTTTCTTGGGTTCTTGGGGTTTAAAAAAATACCATATTTTTGGCAACAATCCAAAATATGCTTCAAGTGAACAACATGGTCTTCTCTTTTCTTTGAAAAAACTGTCACATCATCTAGATAGACCACAACATAGTGGCCACCCAATCCTCGAAAGGCAATGTCCATTGCTCGCTGGAACCTGGCTCCTGCGTTTATTAGGCCGAATGGCATCCTTCGATATGAGAAAGTTCCCCACTTAGTGCGGAAAGTAGTCTTAAGACGGTCTTCCTCAGCTATTATTACTTGATTGTAACCAGAGAAACCATCAAGAAGTGAGAAGAGTTATGATCCTGATACCATCTGGAGAATTTGTTCCATTGAAGGGATGAGATAGTTGTCTTTATCTGAAGCTCTGTTCAAATTTCTAAAGTCCACACATAACCTTATCTCTCTTGACTTCTTTCTTATGGACACTAGGTTAGCAACCCACTCAGAATGTCGGACTTTAAAGATTATCTTAGCATCAAGTAACTTCTTCAACTCCTTTTGAATCAGAGGTTCAAGAGTAGGGTGCATCCTTCTTAATTGCTGCTGAAATGGATTGACGCCTGCCTTCATTGGTATGACATGCTGAATAATACGGGTGTCATATGTTTTTAGATCTTCATAAGTCCATGCAAAAACATCCTTATATTGTCTAAACAGTTTGATGAACTTATCTTTTTCTCCTGGTGAACAACATTTGCCAAGGTAAACAAACTTTGGTTCAGCTTCGGTGCCCAGATTTACTAATTCAGGCTGCATTGATGAGCTATTGGTCTTGGTATTTTCCAGCCTTTTGAACTTGCTCTGTAGATCAAACAACATTTCAAGTGACCTCAACCCTTTGGGGATGAAATTTCCTTTAGCTGCATCTTTCTTTTGTAGATCAGAATCGTGCTCTTCTTCATCTATCACAGCTTCCTGGAACATGTCTTCATTTGTTAGAAAACTAATAATCTGATCGTCATCATCGAAGGCTGTGAAGTTTGTGATATTGTCAGGGACAGAAGGCCTGAAAACCAATTCATTTGAGCACTTGTTATTATTTGTCACCAATCTGGAAGCAGAAGTTGCTAATAAATCAGCTACAGCGTTTTGCATCCTAGGAACAGATTTTATATTAAAAGCATCAAAATGTGCAATCAAATCCCATACCTCAACCTGATAACTTTTCAAATGAGGTGAAAGACAGTGAATAGTATCTCTTACCTGTCTTACAACTATTTCTGAGTCACCAAAAACTTTCAGGTACTTAACATTTAAACTGATGGCTTTTTTCAATCCGTGGACTAAAGCTTCATATTCAGCAGTGTTATTAGTACAATCAAAATTTAATCTATAGGACAAGAAGTACTTGTTTCTTTCTGGATCCATCAGAACACAACCGGCTCCGGACCCTTCCAAATTTTTAGAACCGTCAAAGTATAAAGTCCAAAAAATATCATTTGGTTTAACTAAGTCTAAGTCAGTGACTAAGCTAACTATGTGACAGTCGATATCATCAGTCCGAGAGAAATGAAGGAGATTGGACTGTTTATCTGACTCATGGCTAATAATTTCAGATTGATAATTACCCGGATCAATTTCTAAAAAGTAATTCCCCAAAACTGAAGACGAAAAGGTTACAGCTTCGTTCTTTCCTTCTAGCTGAGTTACATTTTGTTTCATGTGTGGTTCTCTCAGAACCTTGATCGGATTCTATCTATTCTGATATGGAAGCCATAAATGGGATCAATTAGTTGCAAAGTAACCATTCAACTTTGTCGACCAGTCCCTACTTAGGATCAAACCATAGGCTTCAGGAATGTCAACTACCATTATATCAATGAACTGACACACTCTAGAATCTGCTGACAACCTAATGAGGACATCCTTCATTTCCCCGAAACATTAACAGCAGTCCTATCTAACTGAATAATCTGGGTGGGAGATGGAATTGGTTGACCATTAATACTTTTACATATTGACAGTGGCATGACATTCGAAGATGCTCCAGAATCTACCAGACAATTGTGCACATTGTGATTGAAGATTTCAAAAGTTAAAAGGAAAGGCAACGTTTGAGATTTTGATTTCCTGCCGATACTAGCTTCATTAATTTCAGGGTCTTCTTGAGTGTCTGTTAATGGGGAGCTAGGCTAGGATTGAAGAGCTTGCAACAACTTGTCGTGTTGCTGGGGAAAACTGCACATGTCGAATATTGATACGTTTTCCTTTACCTTCTTTATATCTTCAATGATGTCATATCCCATATCACATTCTTTGACAATTCTAGTTTGATTGTCAGTCTTACTTAGTGTGACCTTTGGTTGCTAAACTGTTGTGTCAATGTTTGGCTGCTTGGCCGTTGTTGGATTAGCTTTAGGTTGTGGTGGAATGACTATTATGTGTCTTCTAGGTAACTCTTTTGAAATTTTAGGTTTAGGAATAGTCGAGCTTAGAACTGGATCTGCAACGGGACCTTTACTCTGAGTGTTAATGTTTACAGCAGAGACTGGGCTTTCCACGGGATCATCTTCTATCAATTCAGTTAAAGGTACCCAATCCCATAGCACCATGGTAGTGTCTGGGGACGGTTCCTCTATTTCAAGGTTTGGTTCTTCTGGAGGATCGTCTTGATCTGGAATCTGTGAATCCAGCATTTGGCTCATGACCAAACTCATAGAATTAATCCATTGTGGGAAGCTCTTTTTCAAGTGCAGCTCTTGATGAAAGGTACAAAAGTGCTCCATTCCTATTTCATTTAGATTTAGGACAGGGGAGTTGATCACAGGTGGATGAGGTTGGTCATTGTCTTCTCTCTTCTTGTAGAAAGGCTTGAAAGGCTTTCGAGATGTACTAGCTGTCTTATCTTTCTCGAGATCTACAATTTTATTTGACAACTTCTGCATCATCTTCACTATGTTTTCCATGTCTGTCGATAACTCTTCTTTATTCCTGGTGAGTAGCAAAGTCCTTTTATGAGTTGGTGGTTTTGTTTCTGTATCTAAGGCATGTTTAGCAATGTTGTCTACTTCTTCTTCCACCTTCCTAGCTTCTTCAAAATTCTCTATCAGGGTGGTCTTCTTAGTTATTTTGACGAACTTTGCTATACGGCCTTCAAGTGTTGTTGTATAATATTCAACTAGAGATTCTTATGCAGGTTTAGTTGCCTCGCTGAAATTATTCAAGAGTGTGGTGAATCTTTGGTTAAAGTCTCGAACCTTTTCTTTCTTTTCCATTCTCATGGATAATAATTCTTTCATGAGTGTAGCTATAGTTTTTTTATTTCCATATGTTAGGAACTCGTGTCAACCCTTCTCTTTACTATGTTAGTATATTGTTGTTCGACGCATAAGCTTTGTAAGTCATCTCGTAGTATTTGTTGATCCATAGTTTATATTAGCCCATAGTATTGATCCATAGTATTAGACGCATATGCTTTGTAAGTCGTCCCATAGTATTTGTTGATCCATAGTTTATATTAGCCCATAGTATTGGACGCATATGCTTTGTAAGTCATCCCGTAGTATTATATGTCCCATGGTTTTGACTCATAGTATTGGGCATAGTCTTAGTAAATAAGTGTGTGTTGAGGTCATTCAAGGCACTGTGAAGTTAATTGTATTAAGCTTGCTCAAAGGAGGTTGCCCCCTCGAAGTGGCCCGTGATCAATATAAAAGTGATTTTGAGTTCTATTATTTTTGATATCTCGTGTATTTGCATTAATTAATTATTGCAGGTTCATCACATCTGGTATTAGAGCACTTTCTTGGGCTCGTTGGGTGGAATTTCTGCCAATTTTTTTTTTTTTCGCGTTGTTGCAAGTTCGGATCTAGGGATAACCCCTATTCGCTTAACTGTGGGAAGTACTTGGGCATAAGCCCTAAAACTCATTGTGAGGAGTACCACAGGAACCCCAAAGTAGCTGGTGCATTGAGAGGACCTGCCAGCGAAAAGGGCAACGACCCCTACCTGATTGACTAATTCCCACTCGTGAGGTAAACCAAAAGCTCTCGTTTGTGGCAAAGTGATTATCAGTTTTACCTCAGCCATGGACTGAGGGGTACTGCCCCAATACGCAAGCCGTCAGATAGCATTAGTGGCCGAGTGAAACCCTTGAACTGTTAGGAAACCGCACATACTTGGGGTCCATTTCTATTTTTAGCTGAACTGTTGTCGATCACTACTACGCCATTTCAGATCTAGCCATTTAGATCCATTCTGAAAGTCGTTCTAGATCAGCTATTTCAGATCCATCCGTTTTTGCTTCATTTGGCGCCATTTCAAATCCCTCTGTTTCTGCTCACTTCTGAGTTGTTGCAGATCTATCTGTTCAGATCCCTTCCGAGCTGAAGCCGCTCCATTCTAAAAAAAAATATTAAAAAAAAAAAAAAACCAGTTTTTTCTCCATATCTCCCTTGTTTTACCTCCGTTTCCCTTGAAACTTCTCTGACACCCCTGCAATCCATCTGTTTCAGATCCATCCATTTAGATTCATTCTGAAAGCCATTTCAGATCTATTTCAGATCCAGCCGTTTTCGCTCCATTCAATGCTGTTTCGGATCCCTCTGTTTCTGCTCACTTCCGGGCCGTTGCAGATCTATCTATTCAGATCCCTTCCGAGCTGAAGCTGCTCCATTCTCCATATCTCCCTTGTTTTACCTCCATTTCCCTTGAAACGTTTTTGACACCCCTACAATCCCATTCTGCATATTTCATTCCTGAGGACCCTATCCCACATTCCACTTCCCAACACCTGAAATCTCACATTTGTCTATTTTTAGGGTTTGCCATAACTTCTTAGATTTTCACCCGATCGCCTTCAAATTTTACCACAGAGTTTCGTTTCTAATTCTGCTTCTTTGTCCCTCTCTGCCAAATTTTCTCATTCTTTCACCCTTCTTCTGAAATCCCCATTTTCTGCTTTCCTGTCCTTTCGACAGTGTCCAAAATCTAGTCAAACCCCAATTACCCATCAGATGTTTTCCCCAATCCAAATTTCCCTTTACTAAATCAGCTTCTGTTTGTGTTTTTCTACCCATTCCAAAAAATAAAAAATAAAAAATAAAAAATAAAAATAAAAATAAATAAATAACCCTGGTTATGGTTGTCACCCCTGTAGGAGCACACACCATGGAGGAAGCACTTGTAGCCATCCAAACCAAACACGAAGATCTGGATGAAAATTTTCACAACCTCCATCTTCAACATTCAGCCATGAACAATAACCAGCCAGAATCTTTTGTAGCCACCGGGTTCTCTTCTTCCAGCAATTTTTATGGGCCGAAGCTTGATTTTTCTTGCTTCAATGGTATTGATCCGACTGGATGGATTTACCGAGCAGAACAATATTTTAGTTTGCATAATACTTTTGATGTCCATAAAGTTCCACTTGCATCCTTTCATTTGGAACAGGAAGCCCTTCAATGGTACCATTGGTACATCAAAGCTCATCTCGAGCCAGACTGGACAGATTTTTGCCAACTGCTTTTGCCACGATTTGGTTCTAGTGCTTTTGATGACTTCACAGGAGCACTCACTAAAATTCACCAAATGGGCACAGTGAGAGAGTATCAGATAGAATTTGAGAAACTGGCCAATCACAATGAAGGATTGTCTGATGAATTCTATAGGAGTTGTTTTATCAGTGGTCTCAAGGATGAAAGCCGCTTAGAGGTCAAAATGTTATGTCCCAACATAATGATGGAAGTCCTAGGGTTGGCTAAGTTGGCAGAGGACAAGATCGCAACTCAACAATGCTCCAAACCCACCTTTGTTCCCTTCAGAAATATGGGTTCCCATTGACCTCCCATCACGCTTGCTCCTCAACCAACTCCTATCAAGCATTTGTCTAAAACAGAGATGCAGGCACATCGAGAAAAAGGGCTTTGTTATAATTGTGATGATAAATTCACTCGGGGACATAGATGTGTTCAACAAAAGCTTTATCTCTTGGATGTGGATTCTTCACCTACCTCAGAACTTGGTGAAGAAGCTACAGATACAGTAGATGATCAGGTCGACATTCAACACCCGCCTGTTGACACCCCATCTTAGGACAACCCACCTGATATCTCTCTCCATGCTGTAACCAGCGTCACCACCCCACAAACAATGCGGGTCAGGGGATACTTCAAGAAGCTCCCTCTTACCATACTCATTGATTCTGGTAGCACTCATAACTTCATCGACCCTCGAATTTCCAAACAGGCTGATTGTTTTGTCCATCCTTGCTCCAACTTTAAAGTCATGGTTTCCAATGGGGGCACCTTACCTTGCAAGGGTAAGTGTCACAATGTGCGTATCTCTATGGAATATTATAACCTATGCTCTGACATGTTTGGCTTGTCCTTAGGCGAATGTGATCTAGTTTTGGGCATTCAATGGTTATGCACACTTGGCCCCATCTTATGGGATTTTGCTGAACTTTGGATGTAGTTTTCAGCCAATGGGGGACAACATAAATTAATGGGCTTACAACCAGGGTCTCTATGCATCATCAGTTCACATCGCCTGGAAAAAATCCTTAAGAAGAATTCACATGGTTTCATCGCTCAGCTCCATTCCATTCAGATGCACCCATCAACGGTCTCCACTACTTCCTTGGATAGATATCCAGGTGTCTTTGCTGAACCAATGATCTCGCCGCCTTCAAGAGACCTTATCAGTAAGAATTTAGTCGCATCTACCTCTCAACAGGAAATGATGGATATTTTGCATGCAGTACAGAAGTGGCAGCCATACCTATTAGGGAATTATTTCTGCATCAAGACTGATCTCTAGAGTTTGGAAATTTTTTTGGAACAATGGGTCTCCTCCCCAACACACCTGAATTGGGTTATCCAACTCATGGTTTATCCCTATGCAATCACTTACAAGAAGGGTAAGGACAATATGGTGGCAGATGCTCCTTCTCACACAATTGATGACCCAGTTTCTCTTACAGCTCTTTCTCTGCTTGTTCCAAATTGGTTGCAATATGTTCAACAGGGCTATCTCTTCTATGAAATCCATGCTTCTTCATCAGCAGGGCACTCTGGGTTCTTCAAAATATATGACTGGGAACAATGTGACTTCTTTTGGCAGGGACTGAAAATGACAATTCAACAGATGGTGGCTGACTGTGATACTTTCCAGGTCAACAAGGGTGAAACAAAACTCCTTTCGGGATTGCTCAAACCCTTGCCCATCCCTACACAACTTTGGCCAACTATTTCTATGGATTTCCTAGCAGCTCTTTGGTGGTACAATAGCACATCTCAAAGGACACCATATGAAGCAGTCTATGGACAAACACCGCTAGTTCTTCTTCCATACACCCTTAGCAGCTCCCCAGTTCAGGAAATTGACTTGGTTCTTTGAAACCACGATCAGATTCTTCTCATTCTGCAGGACAATATTCACATGGCCAGAATTCGCCTGAAACAACAAGCCGATCAACACCATTCTGAGTGCATTTTCCATGCAGCTGATAGGGTTCTTCTTCGTCTACAGCCTTCCAAGCAATCCTCCCTGACACTCCAAAGGCGTCAGTGGCCCGAAATGCAACCCGAGGATGCTACCGGGGAACCACTCCTTCAGATTCTGCAGCAATTTCTCCAACCAAAGTTTTGAGGACAAAGCTTTTTCTAAGGGAGAGGGGATGTTAGGAACCCATGTCAACCCTTCTCTTTACTATGTTAGTATATTGTTTTTGGACGCATATGCTTTGTAAGTCGTCCCGTAGTATTTGTTGATCCATAGTTTATATTAGCCCATAGTATTGACCCATAGTATCGGACGCATATGCTTTGTAAGTCGTCCCATAGTATTTGTTGATCCATAGTTTATATTAGCCCATAGTATTGGACGCATATGCTTTGTAAGTCATCCCGTAGTATTATATGTCCCATGGTTTTGACTCATAGCATTGGGCATAGACTTAGTATATAAGTGTGTGTTGAGTTCATTGAAGGCACCGTGAAGTTAATTGTATTAAGCTTGCTCAAAGTAGGTTGCCCCCTCGAAGTGGCCCATGATCAATATAAAAGTGATTCTGAGTTCTATTATTTCTGATATCTCGTGTATTTGCATTAATTAATTATTGCAGGTTCATCACACCATACTTCTTTAAAAAACAATTTTCAAACTCTTCGCAATTGGAAATTGAGCTAGCTTGTAAGCTAAAATACCAGGAAGAAACTTTTGGTTCGAATGTGTATGGGAACAGCCTACAGACTACATCTTCATGATGTACATTTAAAAGATTCAATGCCAAATAAAAACTCTTAAGATGATCTTCAGCAGATATACCTTTCCCTGGGTCGAATTTGGGTAAAACTTTCTAGGTTTTTTGGCAAATTGTGGAATGGCCAAGCTAGATTTAATGCTCCCCTTGCTCTCCAAGCAGGTACAACCATAGTTCTTTGCGGAAAATTGGGTGGAGAATCGTGTGGTGAATTAAGTGGAGTATTCCTTGGAGTAAAAAGCTCTCCAAGATTTTCTGGATCTTCAAAATTTTTTGGGTTTTCAAGATCAACTTCTTTCAGAGGTTCTGTGATCTCTTCCAAAGATAAATTTACAAGTTCTTCAAAATCCTGCACAATAATTGAACCACGGGTGTACTGTCTTTCTTTTCTAGGAGTGCTTTTCCTAGGGAGACAAGCTACTGCGTTTAAACCACCCAATTTTCTAACATAGGATCGTGTATGTCTTATGAAATCTTCTATTTTTGTAAAAGGTACATCATACAAAACTTCTTGATGTTCAGAGTTAGAGTTGTGGATTTCTAGATTTGTTACTTCAAGATTTGGACTGTCTGAAATTATTATTACAAACAGTTTTTCAATAACATTTATGACAATGTGATAATTTCCTTTATCAGCCATGCACTTCAGGCCCTCCTTCTAGCACCAAAAACTGTTGATGCCCCGAGAATCGCAGCATCAAGCAGAAAAGGGATTCTCCTCGATGGGAAATCCCAATTAGATCGCTCACCATTTGGTGTAGGGAATCCGTCTGGTTAATGGTTCCGGCTACTGTAATATTTAAAGTTTGTTATTCTTTCTACCGGTTATGGCTTGATCCACCGTTTATGTATTTTATTTTAAAGATGATATGCAAGTGCCCTAAGCTAATTTAATCTAAATGCAGAACTTGAAATAGATCTGTATCTAAAACTGAAATAAATCTAATCTATCCTTGCAAGGAGCAAAATGTAAATATGAGCAATGTGCTGAAAGAAATACCTAAATATTGCATGGATAGCCATTTAAATCATAAAGAAACATTTTCAGCAGAAGGTTAAAGATATTAAAGATAGCTTTAATTCACATGAAAGCATTTTATTGCTCATTTGAGAGAGATATCATTGTACAGGAAAATAGAGAACATCATTCATTGCACAAAAATAATTCATAGCAGCAAAGAAAGATCTCACTGTAATATGTGAATGATACAAGAGTAGTCTAGTAAGCATCCGACACACAATTCCAAGCAAAAATTCCTCTCCAGGCTTTCATTAGGAAAAATGAGTTCCTTATACATGCAGAGAAGTAGTTCACGTACAAGACAGGAAATGTCTTTTCACCTTCCAAAAGTCCTCTATACTATTCACTATTCATCTATTTATAAGTTTACAAAATGCCTCTAGGGCTGCCACCTGGCCTTTTACAATTGTCTTTAAAGACTTTCCCAAAAATAAAACAATTTGTGGCCTCCTTTTCATAACAGAAAAAAGGACAGTTGTCCTTGTGACTCCATGCTCTAACCATAGGGACAAAATAGACAAAAACAAAACAACACATTATGAATGACGCATCTATCCTTGGGGTGGCACTTCTGCTGGTCATGATGTGCCTGTGCTGGTTGCTACTACTGCTGCTGCCTTATTTTCTTCCTCTACTATATAACTAAACCATACACCAGTGTCTCTTATAACCACAATTTATAGTGAGGGGAGTGTTGAGATATTGTAACTTCTAAGAATATTATATTTGTACTTTATTATTCTGGAAATGTTTAATTCCTCCGTGAAGATCTTATTGTATATCCGGAGATGTTTATTCCTCCGTCAGAATGTGGTAACTTGGGTTATTAGACTTCCCTAGTGGGGGTCAGTCCTGTATGTGTTATGTGGGTCAAAGGGTTATTAGACCACCCTAGAGGGGTCGGCCCAATCAGTTGTAATGGGGTGTTTAGCCCAGTAATTAAGTTGGGGCTGACCTAGCTTGTGTAAAAGTCAGTCCGGGAACAAGTATAAGTAGAGGAGGATGTTCCTCACTTATCTCACACATTCATTCACTTGTGAGTGGCACAGTTGTGTGAGAGAGGTCTGATGTGGAGGAGAAGGAGCTCATGTCTAGGGTTTTCATCTTTGTATTTGTTGGTCATCTATATTGAGGAAGCTTTGCTAGATTTTCTACCCCATGAGGGTTTCCCAGGATAAATCTGTGTCTCTTGTGTTTATGTTGTGCTTGTTGTTTCTTCAGTGATCCTGTATATGCTATTGTTGTGAAATGAAATAAAATGTTGATATTTTCTGTCTTAGCAAATTGAATCTTAACATGGTATCAGAGCTAACCTGAAGGAAGGCAATGTATGGGACTTACGACACTTTCTTCACTTACGACAATTTGAAGGTTAGGGTTTTATATAGCAAAACCCGCCATCGTGGAACTTTCGCTATAAATCCATTTTGGAGAAGGTTCAGAATCTGAAATATTTACATGTCATAGATAACGTCCCCAGGTATCTTGTATCCAAAGGACACCCTCATATTCGTTTTACTTTGTGATTTATCATCAGTACAAGTTAGGATTTCTGCCTCTTCCAGATCTCAGTCATAATCAGGTGACCTAGGAAAAAAGGTCATAACTTGGGCTAGGAAGATCCTAATGAAATTTCGTCAAAAGTGATAGGTAGTACATAGACTGTACTATCGTAGGAAACTTTTTCATAGGCCGAAGTTCAACCAGTGACACGTGGAATGCCATACAAGTTCGCTCTCCTGTTTTATCTCATAAACAGGTCACGTTGCGACACTTGGAATAACTCTCTCTCATAAAATCCAATTAAGGTTAGACCTATTGGGATGGAAAGATGACAGGTCAGGATACCACAAAAAAAAATTTCAGACCCTGTGGATCAAAAAGTTTGTAGTTACAGCAGAAATAATCAGGTACATATTTCTGTCAAAACATAATTTTTTTTGGAGCACCTTCATTCATGGCTTCCGGAATTTAGGGTTTCGGAGAAAGTTAGAATTGTTGGAATCGGAGTCTACAGCTGAATGATACTCAGGAAAATCGATATTTATAGGCCAAGATTAAATTTTTTGGTTGGGTAGAAGATCGGGCTTGATCAAACGCCAGTTCGGGATTTTTATCGGAAAGATGGAAAATTAGGGCTTCAGCAAAAGTTGGAATTTTTCAAGTCTGTGACCACAGCTGGAAGCTCCTCAGAAAAATAAGAGTTTAGAAACTTGGATCAAACCTTTTGATTAGGCAGAAGGGTGGGCTCCATCAAACCCTAGTTCGGGATCCTGTCCAGAAGATCCAGAAGTTTTGAAGGCAATTTTGAGGGGTCAAATTTTGGAGATTTCAAAATTGAAGTATGCTAGTTTGATCAGCTCAGCAAGACACATCCTTCCATACATTCAGAAGTGTGAAAGTCAAAGTTTGAATTTTTAGGATTTCTCTAAAAAACCCTAATCAAGCTCCAGATCCAATTTTAGGGGGAGATGAGGCTAAGGCCTTACATAAGAAGACTACAAGAAGTCTCGACAGGTATGACTTAAGGAGATACAGGTATGTCTTGAAATATGAATCTTGATTAAGATCATAATATGTTTGTCTTCATATTATCTATTAGTACAATCTTTATTAATGTTAGAATTGTCTTATCACCCTAGTAAAAGTATGTGAATGATAGAAGACATTCATTGATTAGGGCTATATGATTGTACTAATGCACTGTGGTGTTGTATGAGGTTGATGTTGTCTACTAACAAGATACAGGTACATCACAAAAGACAAATCAATTTTTATGACCATGACAACCTGAAGACAAAGACCCATCCATAATCTTTGATCACATAGAAGGTCTACTAATGAGGTATGTATGACTTTGTTCTATTATGCTTAACCTATGAGATATGCAGATTCTAGCACAGGATCTCTAAATCATTGAAGAGAACAAAGAAGATATTGTTTAGGTATAATAATCCAGGTATGTTTTCCTATATAGAGTTATAATCTTACCTTGTGTTAGGATCCCTTATATAAGTATACTTGGTATGATTGGTTATGCTTATTCATAAATTTAGAAACGTAAGTAATCAAGGGCTTATGCATATTATGTCTCTTATCTTGATTGATGATTTAACTATCCAGAAGAGTCCTATGATCAAATAAGAATCTGCATGAGTAAAAGAAGACTTTCCTGAAACCTTGAATACTAATATGATCATGACTATACATATTCAAGATTATTTAGAATTATAATGTTTTGATAATATTGATATTATACTAATGAATGTATGTTTGTGTATGAGATCATGAGGATGACACTAGTGCACACTTGAGCATGCACAATGGTACAAAATGAATAGAAGTTCAAAAGTCATATAGAAGATCAAGCGGGAGGCAACCACACAAACATAAAAGATAAGTATTTGAGTTGTTGCTTGTAATAGTTGTATGCATTCCTAGAATATATCATGCTGAGTGTAAACATTCATATAACATTGCAGTATACTACTAATATGCATATGATTGGTAAGTTGGAAAAACATTCCATTGTTGCTTGTCTAGAATGAAACCTCTTTGCTAACATGTTGAGAGCTGTGCACACTCTCGATAGTATGTTCTGGTAGAGATGGAAGGCATCTAGATAGCCACTGTATGCTTACAGGATATGGAAAAGTGTTGTGCTAAAGTATTGGTCAAGATAGTAGCATAACTATTTAAATCATATTTGTATGCATAATAGGTTATCATGTCAACATGATTTGATGATTATGAAGTATGACTAATCATGTACTTAATTTTGATTTGTAGATGAAGAATGATGAACACCGAACAAGTGATGGATGTTCAACAAGAATATTTACAAATCAAACATAATATAGAAGGCTTGTGGCTAGAAGATTCTCTTAGAAAGAGGAAGAGAATCGTGACGAGATGTTTGCTCCAAGTGGCTAGATAAGACCATTATCTTAATAATGTAATTGAAGAAGAAGTGTGAATCAAGGATTCAATTGAAGGGTACCCAAGATCGATAGTCAATTGGTGAGCTTAATGATCATCATGGGTAATGTGGATCTCAACCTTTGCTACAAGGTTGAATATGGTTTCTATACACAGATGACATGGATGCAAGAAGGAACTCACCACAGAGTTCGAATGATATTTAGGCTCATATCAGTAGACCCATCTGACGAGATATGGCACAGATAGATATGCAGAAGATCACTCAATGCAGAGTGTGAATGATGTTTAGTCAGAAAGGGAGAATTGACAGTTTCTTGATAAGCTTGGGCTTTACCAAAAGTAAAGCTGATCCATTATGAATGATGAACCTGTCATACTATTACTGTATGTGGATGATCTATTTTTACAGACATATCATGAAAAGAAAGAAGAAGATGGCTGCAGAAATGAAAATGAGAGATCTCATATTGATGCATTACTTCCTAGTATGGCAAGGCTTAGAAGGAATCTTTCTCATCCCGGGAAAGTATGCTGTGGAAATCTTGAGAAGAATTGATATGTTGGAATATGAAGCCATAGCCACTCTCATGGGTTCCGAATTGAAGTTGTTAGCTGATAACTCCTCAGAGTTAGTTGATGTGACTCTATTGGGTCATTAATGTATCTGATGAATACCAAGCCAGATATATGCCTTGCTGTGAACACCTTGAGTTAGTATCTAGTGGAAACTAGATGTGTTCACATGATAGTTGCAAAGCATGTGATGAGGTACCTAAAGAATACTATAGACTTTGATCTATGTTATCTTGGAGATCATGACTTCAGTCGGCTACATAGATGTTGATTGGGCAGAAAGTGTATCAAACAGGAAGAGCACATCGAGAGGATGTTATTGTCTAGGATCAACCATGATCTCGTGGTTTAGCAGGAAGCAGTCTAGTGTGGCTCTCAACACAAGCGGAATATATGGCTGCTTGCTCTGCTAGTTGTGAAGTGGTATGGCTTCTGGTTTATTTGAATTAAAGATGGACCCCACTATGATCCTGTGTGACAAACAGATTTATATCAAGATGGAAGAGAATCCAGTGATTCCATGATAAGTCAAAGCACATAGAGATCTGATATTTCTATATATGAGATATGGTGCAGAAAGGAACTATAAAGCTCGAATTTGTAGGCACTGATGAACATTTTACCAATGTACTAACCAAACCTCTACCTCAAGTAAACAAGTTACCAATGTACTAACCAAACCTCTACCTCGAGTAAAATTTGAGTATTTCCAAGACAAGATTGGTGTAGTTCAGAAGGACCCTCCTCGAAAGGGGGAGTGATGTAGACACTGATGATGAGATTGCCCGCATCAACAGTGAAGTCAACGATGAGGATACCTGTATCAATGATATGCTCACATGTATGATGAGGATACCTATATTGATGATGCCAACAGAGATATTGGTGGATGGTCCTTAGACAGGGTCTATGTTGACAAGGGGATTACATCATCCTTGAACACGTGTTCTAAAAGGATCCATAGACAGATGTCTCCGAGAATGAAGTCCTTAGTGGACAAGTGGGGATTGGATCGTCCCCGGACTTGAGTCCCTTGAATTGAGCCATAGATAGATGTCTCCGAGAATGAGGTCCTTAGTGGACAAGTGGGGATTGGATCGTCCCTGGACTTCGGTCCCTTGAATTGAGCCGTAGACAAGATGTCTTCGAGAATGGGGATTGGATCGTCCCCTGACTTCGGTCCCTTGAATTGAGCCATAGACAAGATGTCTTCGAGAATGGGGATTGGATATTCCCTGGACTTCGGTCCCTTGAATTGAGCCATAGACAGAGGTCTCCAAGAATTGAATGATATGACTGGATCATCCTTAGACCTCGGTTCAAAAGGTACATGATAGGACTGGATCATCCCTGGAACTCGGTTCAAAAAGGTACATGATAGGACTAGATCGTCCCTGGACCTCAGTTCAAAAGGTACATGATAGGACTGGATCATCCCTGGACTTTGGTTCAAAAGGTACATGATAGGACTGGATCATCCCTGGACCTCAGTTCAAAAGGTACATGATAGGACTGGATTGTCCCTGAACATTGATTCAAAAGGTACGTGAGAGGACTGCATTGTCCATGATCATTGGTTCAAAAGGTACGTGAGAGGACTCCATCATCTGTGAACATTGGTTCAAAAGATACGTGAGGGGACTGCATCATCCGTGAACATTGGTTCAAAAGGTACATGAGAGAACTGCATCATCCGTGAACATTGGCTCAAAAGGCGCGTGAGAGGACTGCATCATCCGTGAACTTTTGGTTCAAAAGGTACGTGAGAGGACTGCATCGTCCGTGAACCATTGGTTCAAAAGGTACGTGAGAGGACTGCATCGTCCATGAGCGTTTGATTCAAAATGTACATGATGGGATTGCATCGTCCCTAGACATGAGACTTGTCTTAAAGTGATAAGGATTGATCATCTTGGAACTTGATCTGGATTGTATCATCCATGGACCTATGTCCTAAAGAGAGTGGGATTGATCATCCTCTAACATGATCGTGTGTATTGCAGAGTATGCTACGATGATGATCCAGATGTTGTAGATCGACATGATGATCCAGATGTTGTAAATCGAGATGATGATCCAGATGCTGTAGATCAAGATGATGATCCAGATGCTGTAGATCGAGATGATGATCCAGATACTGTAGATCGAGATGATGATCCAGATGTTGTTGATCGAGATGATGATCTGGATGCTGTTGATCGAGATGATGATCCAGATGTTGTTGATTGAGATGATGATGTTGATGATGCTGTAGCTATTCGGGTGCTACAGAAGATGAAGACTCAATACTGATGATGCTGATGTTCCAGTATTGACTATGTTCCAGTATTGAAGATCTTGAAGATATTCCAATAACTAGTTGAGTTACTGATGATGTTGAGAAAGCTTCCAATGATTTATAGATGTATCATGTACGATGTTGATGACTCCTTGCTCCTACAGATGTTGTTATAATATCCTTCTCATTAAGGGGGAGTGTTGAGATATTGTAACTTCTAAGAATATTATATTTGTACTTTATTATTCCGGAGATGTTTCATTCCTTTGTGAAGATCTTATTGTATATCCGGAGACGTTTATTCCTCCATCGGAATGTGGTAACTTGGGTTATTAGACTTCCCTAGTGGGGTTCGGCCCTATATGTGTTATGTGGGTCAAAGGGTTATTAGAACACCCTAGAGGGGTCGGCCCAGTCAGTTGTAATGGGGTGTTTAGCCCAGTAATTAAGTTGGGGCTGACCTAGCTTGTGTAAAAGTCAGTCAGGGAACATGTATAAGTAGAGGAGGATGTTCCTCACTTATCTCACACATTCATTCACTTGTGAGTGGCGCACTTGTGTGAGAGAGGTATGTTGTGGAGGAGAAGGAGCTCATGTCTAGGGTTTGCATCTTTGTATTTGCTGGTCATCTATATTGAGGAAGCTTTGCTGGGTTTTCTACCCCATGAGGGTTTCCCAGGATAAATCTGTGTCCCTTGTGTTTATGCTGTGCTTGTTGTTTCTTCAGTGATCCTGTATATGCTATTTTTGTGAAATGAAATGCAATGTTGACATTTTCTGTTTTAGCATATTGAATCTTAACAGGGAGTAAGATCTTCTGTGAAGTCACATGCTTACCAAGTTCTGCTTCAATACTCTGAATTTCTACTATTGTTGTCTGGTGGATCTCCTTGAGCATATGATTGTGTACCGATGATAGCCCAATGTAGTGATGAAGATCATCGGTGGCCAAAACATCAATTTCCTTTACATACTCCATTTGAACGCCCAGCTCGTCCCTTAAATCTAACAGGCGTTGCTCTTTGCTTGGAAATTCATCCAGGGTCTGAGGAAAAGCAATCTTGCACTTTTGATGTACTTCATGAATCTTTTGATATAGGCTATTACCTTTCCCCATCATTCCCTGGATCTTATCCATTAGCTTGGCGCCGCAATTCCTGCAAAACTCCATGAGGGCTACATCTTCCTTAAAACCGTCTACAGATTTGAATGGGAGATGTTTAGGGAAATCTGCCTTCCCTTCTCTCCACTCCATTTCGCTTAAGATGTTTTCTTTTACCCAAGTGTACTTGCTTTTAACCCTAGCCGCTTCAACATTAACTTCCTTCATCCTATCCAGCACGGTCTTGAGTTTGCAAACCTCTTCAGTAATAAGTTCTTGTGTGGCATGCATTTGTCTCAAGATGTCACAAGAATGCTCATGAAAAGGAGACATATCCATCACTCTGCTTTCTGCTTGCTCTAGCTGCTCAACCATTGACTGTTTATCTACTTCCAAATGAAAAACTCTAGCTTCGGAATCATCCTTTTCTGCCTCTAGTACCATCATCTGGATTTCCAGGTGCTCCTTTTCTTCTTCCAGGTGTCGATACTTATCCGACAACTCTTTGTGGTCAACAGACAGGCGATTATATTTGATCACCACAAGGTCCGTGTAGGCCTGCTCGTTAGCCACAGTATGTTGTAGCATACGAGATCTTCTCTTTGTTAACTCGAACTCTTTAACCATGTCAATCACATTGTTCTCGGATGCTTTTGCTACTTCCATGGCCACGGGAGCCTTATTTGTATTTTGCATAACCGTGGTTTCTCGCTGGGTGACAATATCTGAATGGAAAGGTCTCTTTAACCTCGTTTCTAACTTCAGGACCACAAACTTTCTCTTCTTATAATATACAAATTTATCCCATTGGGACACAGTATGATCTTCGGATGGGGTGAAAGGGACGATCGGGAGATCTCTTATATGGATGTCTGCCTCTGCAGGTAGGATCTGTACCACCTGAGATGAGTCTATTTCCATATCTTGGGTGCTAGAACCACCCGCTTGGGTATCTTTGCTGGCCTTAATTTCCTCTTCGGCTTTAAGATGCCCCTCTTCTTCCTCAGCCTTCTGCTGATTTTCAATTACCTCCCTCTGCTCTTCTTCTTGAGCTTCCTACTGTAATCTTACTTCTTGAGCTTCCTGCTGCAATCTTGCTTCCTAAGCTTCCTGCTACAATCTTGCTTCCTGAGCTTCCTGATGCAGCCTTGCTTCTTGGAGCTTCAGAGCTTCTTCCTGCTCCTTTTGCAATTTATCGGAAATCATTTTCAGGATTCTATCCGCCTCCTCTTTCAACCTTTGTTCTTCACGGGTCAGGGCCTCATCCGCTTCCCTTTCTTTATGCAGGTTGGATTCTCGGGATGTGGTAGAGTTAGAGCTAGCTCCACCACTGTGACGACAAATCTGTAATTCAGTCATATTACTGCTTCCCCTGAGCACTTCTTCTTCGACATCATAGTAATATGCATACTCAAAATGAACATACAACTCCTTCCAATGCTCCGCAACTTTGTTCCGTCTGTCATTTCTATGAAAGATTGCCTCACCAAAGTGAAAATCTCTTAACTCTTGAATGAATTCTTCGGCTGCTGCAACCCCTGAGAACTTATAGGCTCCTATATAGAAAGAAAAAGGAGGGAAGGAAGCCTTATGTTTCTTATTAAGAACTCCTCCTACTCTATGATCAAGGAAAACTTGTCTGACTGCTTCTTTCAGGACTATGTAATCAGTGGCATATCTTAGTAAGATGTATGGTGGCTTAGTACCTCCGAACATTCTGATATAGGTACCTTCTTCAGAGAAGTAGAAATATCCATAATTTTCCATGACTTCCATGGCATTCTCTAACAAGCAATTGGGTTCTTCATTTTCACATCTACTCATACAAAGGCATAATGAATTCTTCACATATGAGCTTATAGTGCATTTTGTAATTTTGAGCCCATAGTATTTTATAAGCAGTGTATACCGAGGTGTTGGACTGATCCCATGAGCAACCTAACCTGGGGAAAGGGATCTTTTCCAAGATGCAATCAATGAGGTATGAAGACATGTAAAACTCTGACTTTTTTAGGGCCAAACCTTCTTTAGCTGCGACCACAGTGGATGCCAAACTATTTGAGAGGATAGTATCCCAATCAAAAATAGTTCTCTTAAATGCTATGTAGTGGATTATGGGGGCCCATTGTATCCTATATACAGTTCCATCAGGAATGCCAAAACTTATGCTTAACATAAGGGAAATCAACCTAAAGGGAGGTCTCAGGCTCTGAACGTCATACTCATCATTGTCCCTCTTCCTTAGTTGTTTTCCCGTGATTAACAGCTTTTTATCCATTTCGAAATTATTCATCTATCCCAACCATACATCGTTCAATGCTTGCTAGGGACGTGAGAACTTGTAGGCTACTTCAATATAAGATGGATGGAATGAAGCGAATGCCTCACCCTTGCTATCCTGCAACCCTCGTGTTTCTGGGTTGGCATGTTCCAATATCCACCCAATTACTTCTTAGCAAGGGAATAGCTCAGGGCGAGTAGAATCCCTGGATATGTTAGAAGTCCTGATGTTTAGGTAGATTTGTTATTCTTCTAAGAGTACCTCTGGGACATCTTGGTCTCTTATCATCCGGTAAATATATCCCCACCAGACCTCGGGAGAAACACCTATGGTCCACTTAGTTTCTTGAAAAAGAGTTTCAGTCCTTGGCTCTACTAGCTCTGGTTCCATCATTTTAGCTTTCTTTCTGCTACCCTTCGGCATTGTAGCTTATCTCTGCCAAGAAACCATACATGAATTAACATGAGATTGCAAATAATTATGTAGAATAGAGCAAGGCCCAAAAGACACAGGACTTAGCATGATAACGTATAATCATAATAAACTACAATGCTGTATGCTGGGGAAAGAAACAAAAAACATAAATCACTCAAGAAACACACATTAAGGCCACCTAGCTTGAACGTTCTAGGGAGGCGATGTCGGGTTTGGATAATTTTGAGCGGGCACATGGGCGTGGTAACAGGTTTGCATTCCCAAATACGATCCTATTGCTAGCTAACCGGCTTGGGAAATCTATGGGGTTGAAGTGGCTACTAAAATATACAAATACGGGCAACCTGAAAACGAAAGATGGTATACGACGAATGCCCACAGGCCATGCAATCGACACAGTAAAACCTATCCGAGAAGATCTCGACATAAAATCAGGACAAAACTAATGGTAGAATCACTTACCTGGTGACGAGACGACAACCTAACAGGGTTTGATGCAGCAACTAGGATGAGCTGGAGCAAACTTGAATAATCTCCAATCAGCATCCTCCAGCAACTCGATTCAACCAATGGGTTCAAAACAACTTCTACCACCTTTATAATGAGGTCCACATGTGTGGCAATTAATGGGTAGGTGGTGGAAATTTAAAACGGTGCATACAGTGGGTCAAATCGTCATAAACGACATTTAATCCTAACCGTCAAAACCGGAGGGAAAGGGCGAGTTTCATCCGCCGTTGCGGCACGAAATGCTAAGTTCTCCCAAAGTTGCGGTGATCACTCGCGAGTTCCTATCGCTATGCGGGGACTTGGCGTTTGATCGAGGTATTCGCCTATTGCGGAAAAGAAAAGAGATTTGATCCGTTGTTGCGAAAAAACTTGACAAGTTCTTCCGAAAATGACAATGCCATGGTCAGCTCGGGGCGAAAGTTCTTGAGTTGGTCCGCCATTGCAGGACGACTCGACGAGTTCTTCTGAAAATTTCAGATGAAAATGCTAAGTCTTTTCCAAAAAAGTGGACGATCGAAAGACTTGGTAAGGAGATGCCCGTTGCGGCAAAAGTTCATGAGTGCTTCCGCTGTTGCGGGTGAACATCTTGAGTTCTCCCGAAAATAAAAGGAGGGGCCCCAATGTCAAATACTAAAGAAATTGGGGAGGGATGTTGCTGCAACAACAAGAATCCTTCCATTCTTTCTTTTCCGCTGCTTCTTCATAACTGGAAGGTTCTTTGTTCATAATGTCACAGAGTAAGGCAACATAACTAGTATGTGAACTAGTCCTCTTCCTTTCTATGTGTTCTTCTTTTGGAATGCCATACCTTTCTACATCTTGGATGATCTATCTAGCCCATGTAGGTTTTCTCTTGTGATATTTCTTCTCACGGGGTGGATCTACAGGTTCTTCTCGATCTTCAATTTCACGATCTTCTTCTAGAATTGCTTCATTCATAGTGGTGTCTTGAAATCTGGTTACCTTTGGTTCTTCATTGTCTTCAATAGGTGTCTTCCTTAATTTGATGTATGCTAATGTTTTCATCAAATGTTACATCCCTGCTAATGTCAATCTTCTTGAACCCTAGAAAGTATATTCTATATGCCTTCGAGCTTTCACTGTAACCCACAAAGATGCCCTTCTTTCCTGAAGGATCTAGCTTTTTCCTCTTTTCCTTTGGAATCTGTGTATATACTGGACAACCAAATATTCTGAGATGGCTAACTTCATTTTCTTGAATTTCCTTGATTTGAGAGAGCTTGGAAAAGTTGGAATTAATGGTCTCTCCATTCTGAAGCTTTACCCCTTTCAATTGGTTCCGCAGAGTCATTTCTAATTTATGTTATTTCCTTCAAACAACTTGTTCAAGGAGTCAAACATCTCCTTAGGTGTCTTTAGGGAAGACACATGAGGTATGAGATGGTCTTTGATTGAATCGGTAATGATTCTCTTAGCCTTGACTAGGTTCTTCTTGTGTAAGGCTTTAGCCTCTTCTCCCTCTGGGACAGTAACCTCTTCACTTATGTAAGTGTCCAACTCATTCTCTTCTAGGATTAACCCAATCCTATACTTCCAGGCTCAAAATTTATCAGCCCCTTCAAGCTTATCCTCAAGCTTGGTGTGGTGAGACATCTTAAAGAGTACTTCAAATGGAAATAGAAAAGTTATTAGGTCTTACCACTTGATTTATTCAAAACCGGATCTGGAGCTGGATTAGGGTTTGCAAGAGAAACCCTAAAAATTAAAAATTTCAATTTCAATCTTCTGAAAGGATAGCAAGATGCTCCTTGCTGAGCTGGTCAAGTTGGTATACTCAGAATTTGAAATCTGTAAATTTTCACCCCTCAAAATTGCTTTTGAAACTTCTGGATTCACTAGACAGGACCCTGAATTAGGGTCTGATTTTCTTGGAGCTTCACCCAACCAAAAAGTTCGATTCAGAGCTCTAAACTTCAATTTTTTAGAGGAGCTTTCAGCCATGGTCTCATATTTCAGAAATTCCAATTTTTGCAAAAACCCTAATTTTTAGGTCAAAAACTGAAAATGCTCAGAATTGAATTTTGTCTCGACAAAAATATGTGCCCTTTCTAGGAGAGTCAATCTAGCCTCCTACCTTTGATGAGTTGTGGAGAGAAACCAAAAAATTAAGAATCCCTATGCTTTCGCAGCTCCACAGTGCCTTCTTCTTAGGTCTGCTCTGATACCATGTTAAAATTTTGATAATTTCATTCCATTATCATTCATGATCACTAAGAGAATAAAATGTATAGCATATCTACAACATATCAATCATAGACACAATTACAAGCACATAAGACACGTAGAGTTTCCTCGGGGAAAACCAAGAAGGTGAAAAACCCTACAACTTCCTCAGAGATAGAATAAGCCACAATACAAGATCATAATGATCAAACCCAAAGAGATGTCTCTAACAGATACTCCTCCTCCTCCACTTGTGTGCCACTTTCTCTCTTAATTGTGCGAGCTTGAGAAGTGAGTGAATGAATAGAATGAGAGAGACACACCTTCTATTTATACACTGACTTGACCTGCCAATAAATCATTGGGGCCGACTTCCTAAGGAATCCTAATAACCCAACCACATGACCTAACTAGGGCCAACCCCACACTAGTGGTCTAATAACCCATCAATACAAATGAAAACACTTACAATGTAACTTGCAACACTTGCAAATACAAATGACGACACTTCCAATCAGAGGAATATAACATCTTTGTTGGACATACAATAAAGTACAAATGTAATACATAGAAGAATATCTTCTGAACTTACAAATACATCAACAGAGCAAATCCTCAAAGTGTCCCTGAATGGCCCTGGGGTGCCCGACTAGAATTCCCGTAGCAGAAAAACCATGGCTCTGTTCTTGAATCCGTCAATTCTGGTGGCTCCGGGACACTGGGTTTTAGCTAGGGTTCCCCCCACACTATGCCTCAAAGACCTGGAAATGGTGCCAATGAACCATATCCCATGCTAGGGTTTTGCTCAGTGAGGGCCATTCCAATTTCGATCAAGGGGTGAATTTCTCATCCAGAGGACTTAGGCAGGCATGGCCACTATGGACAAGTGGACATGGCCATTGTGGGTCTGGGATGCCGTGTTTTAGCTAGGGGACCCCCCACACCATGCCTCGAAGACCCAGAAACGGTGACAATGAGCTATCTCCGGAGCTAGGTTTTTGCTCAGTGAGGGCCATTCCAATTTCGCTCAAGGGGGGCATTTCTCATCCGAAGGCCCCCGGGTAGGCGTGGCCACTGTGGACAAGTGGACGTGGCTAGAGACACTTTGACGATTTTCTCCGGGGCCACGGAACCCAAACTGGTGAGCGGAATTTGATTTAGTCGGCTCCCACAGGTCCACATGGCCATTGTGGACCTATCGATAGTGGCCAATCACGCCTGGGGGCCTCCAGATGAGAAATGGGCCCCTTGAGCGAATTTGGAATGGCCCTCACTGAGCAAAACCCTAAATTTGGAGATGGCTCATTAGCACTATTTATGGGTCTTTGAGGCATGTTGTGGGGGGTCCCCTAGATGAAACCCAGCATCACGGACCCACCAAAATTG
Source organism: Larix kaempferi (assembly GCA_027924585.1). NCBI lineage: Eukaryota > Viridiplantae > Streptophyta > Pinopsida > Pinales > Pinaceae > Larix > Larix kaempferi. Next base: position 454,095 of record BSBM01001536.1, read on the forward strand.
ACGGATTCACGAAAGGAGCCACGGTTTGGGTGCTATGGGCATTCTAGTCGGGCACCCCGGGGCATTCAAGGACACTTTGATGATTTGTTCCGGGGCCATGGAACCCAAACCAACGAAAGGAATTGGATTTCGTTAGCTCCCATAGGTCCATGTGGCCATTGTGGACCTATCCATGGTGGCCATGCATGCACGGGGGCCCTTGGATGAGAAATGGACCCCTTGAGCAAATTTGGAATGGCCCTCACTAAGCAAAACCCTAGATCCGGAGATGAATCATTGGCACTGCTTTTGGGTCTTCAAGGAATAGTGTGGAGATCCCCCTAGCTGAAACCCAATGTCCTTGACCCAGAGGAATCGACGGATTCGCGAACAGAGCCACGGTTTGGCTGCTACAGGCATTCTAGTCGGGCACCCCGGGGCCATTCAGGGACACTTTGAGGATTTGCTCTGGGCCCACGGAACTGAAACCGACGAGTGGACTTGGATTTAGTTGGATCCCACAGGTCCACATGGCCATTGTGGACCTATCCACGGTGGCCACGCATGCCCACGGGGCTCCGGATGAGAAATGGCCCCCTTGAGCGAATTTGGAATGGTCGTCACTGAGCAAAACCCTAGCTTCAGAGATTGATCATTGGCACTGCTTTCGGGTCTTCGAGGCATGGTGTGGGGGGACTCCTACCTGAAACACGGTGTCACGGACCCACCGGAATCGATGAATTCACGAATGGAGCCACGGTTTGGCTGCTATGGGCATTCTAGTCGGGCACCCCGGGGCCATTCATGGACACTTTGAGGATGTGCTTCGAGGCCATGGAACCCAAACCGGCAAGTGGACTTGGATTTCATCATCTCCCACAGGTCCACGTGGCCATTGTGGACCTGTCCACGGTGGCCATGCATGCCTGGGGGCCTCCGGATGAGAAATGGCCCCATTGAGCAAATTTGGAATGGCCCTCACTGAGAAAAACCCTATCTCCGGAGATGGCTCATTGGCACCATTTCTGGGTCTTTGAGGCACGGTGTAGGGGGTCCCGTAGTTGAAACCCGGTGCCCCAGACCAATCAGAATCAACGGATTCTCCAACGGAGCCACGGTTTGGATGCGACGATCATTCTAGTCAGGCACCCCGAGGCCATTCAGGGACACTTTGAGGATTTGCTATAGGGCCACAGAATCCAAACCAGCGAGCGGAATTGGATTCCGTCGGCTCCCATAGGTCCACGTGGCCATTTTGGACCTGTCCAAAGTGGCCACGCACGCCGGGGGGCCTCCGGATGAGAAATGGCCCCCTTGAGTGAATTTGGAATGGACCTCACTGAGCAAAACCCTAGCCCCGGAGATGGCTCATTTGCACCATTTTTGGGTCTTTGAGGCATGCTGTGGGGGGGGGCCTAGATGAAACCTGGCATCCTGGACCCACTGGAACCGACGAATTTGCGAACAGAGCCATGGTTTGGGTGCTACGGGAATTCTAGTCGGGCACCCCGAAGTCATTCAGGGACACTTTGAGGATTTGCTCCGGGGCCACAGAACCCAAACCGGTGAATGAACTTGGATTCCGTCGGCTCCCATAGGTCCAAGTGGCCACTGTGGATTTGTCCATGATGTCCATGCATGCCCCGGGGTCTCTGGATGATAAATGGCACCCTTGAGCGAATTTGGAATGGCCCTCACTAAGAAAAACCCTAGCTCTGAACATGGCACATTGGCACTATTTATGGGTCTTCAAAGCATGTTGTGGGGAGACACCTAGCTAAAACCCGGCGTCCTGGATCCGCTGGAATCGACGGATTCGTGAACGGAACCATGGTTTGGCTGCTACGGGCATTCTAGTCGGTCACCCTGGGGCCATTCAGGGACACTTTGAGGATTTTCCTCAAAGCCACGGAACCCAAACCTGCGAGCAGACTTGAATTCCATCAGCTCCCACATGTCCACGTGGCCATTGTGGACCTTTCCACAGTGGCCATGCATGCCAAGGGCCTCCGGACGAGAAATGGCCCCCTTGAGCAAGATTGGCATGGCTTTCACATTGGGGTCAAATTTCCGCATCGTCAATCGGGCATTGATGGTTAGCGTTCCCAGCTAGAACCTTCCTAGACACACTTGTAGGACTCCCCAGAACCCGATTTTGTTGCACGGTTGGAAATCTATGCCCCCGGTAGGTATCCAACAGGTGTCCTTGAAGGCCTTTGGATGTGAGATGGAATGAGCCATAGAATGACAACTGTGGCTCAGATAGACAAACCATCGACTCCATTGGCTTCAAGACATCGGGATATTGCTAGGGGTGCCCCTCTCCTCCGATCCCGTGGCCCAAGTGTCATCTTTGAGGTCCATTTTGGAAACTAGGGTTTTGCTCAGTACGGGTGTTTGACCTAGGTCTGATACCTTGTTTGTTAGGATTTTCTTTGATGCCTTTAAGTTTTGACAAAGCCTTAATTTTCATTCTTTTTCCCTTTATCCTAAAGTTTTTGGCTTAAGTTTTGATTACATTTCTCAATTTTCTAAAGTATTTAGCAATAATAAGTTTTAGCCAATGCTCCTATAGGGTTTTTGATTGATTTTCATTAAAAAAGGTTCAAGTTTACATATTTTCCATATGAGTTGACAGCAGCTGTTAGGTTTTCAAAAATAGTGGTACGCTGTGAGCTTGCCCAAAAATTATGTTTTTGCAGGTGCCATCATTTCATCAAATGGACTTGGAAATCGATGCATGATTCTAAATAGGACATCTGTTGTATCAGTTCTATGAATGTTGAAATAACGATGTGTTATGATTTCTCGTATTACCTTCTGCATTTGGTAAAAACTCCATCCTGGTGAATGAATGATGATCTGAAGGAGTGGAGATCCTGTATAGTACTGAAATTAAGCCTCATTTTCTTTCCATAACTACAGAAGTTTGATAAATAGACTTTTGATCAAAAGGCCGAGACATTATGGTGTTAGGGTTATAGCAAAATTCTCCTCAGGGTTCTGTTTCAAGTATTGCTTCCTCAGCAACGTCTACAGTCATGGATGAGAAGAAAAAACCTAGGCCGAGTGGGAATTTGCTTAGGATCGAACCCTTAGGTGTAGAATGGATGAAGAAACTTCCTATAGCTACAGAAAAGTTAAAAGAGAGAGGGTGGTTTGCCATGTTCGAAAGAATTGGTGAGCATCACGAGCAAGTTACCAGAACTTTTTGCAAAAATTTCAATGGGACAATGGTTAAAATTGGCATGCTGAAGTTCTTTGTCACAGAAATGTCTATTTCCCAAGCTATTGGTATAAAACCTGTGGGAGAAAGATGGTATAAGCACCACACCATTCATGAATATTTTGGCCAATTTCTCCTACCAGCGCATCGAAATCCAAACTGAAGTCAGGGCATACCTAGGGGTTTCTTACAGACACAATGGCAGGATATTCTCTACATCATCCAGAGATATATCATGTGTGAGGGGAGATTTGCGACTGTATATAGGTATCACATGAGGCTTCTGCAACATGTATCAGGTACTAAAGAACTTAATCTCCCATTCTTCTTGTTTAAAATCCTGGAAAGAATGTCTGCTAGGGTTCGACAACATCCAAAATCTGATAGCCACAACATTTATCATCATGGTCTAGTTAAATTGTTGATTGAACAAGAGCTGAGAAAAGAAGAAAAGACCTGGTCTTATTTCCTATTTTGGTCTGGTTTTAGAGATAAAATTGTAGAAGTTAAAATAAAGAAAAACCCCAAACCTGCTAAAAATAAATCCAAAGAGCTTTTGAACAGCGAAGAAGGGGTTTCTCAACCCAAAAATGGTGGAAGACAAGAGGAAATTAATGAAATAAAAGTCCCTAAAAATGATCATCCTATCATTAGTCCGACAGTTGCCATAGAGAATGAAGAGTTCAATAGGGTTTCTTCCTCTCAAAAGATATCTTGTTAGACCTAAAACCAAATCTGTCAATAAACTTAGAATGAATATGAAGGCTATCTTGGATCCAAAATTCAAGAAAGATCAGGTTATTGATTTGCAGGAGTCTCTACTGAAGATGAGGAAGATGAAAAACTAAAAACTTGGAGTCTGCTATGCGACACGTTTTGGATAATATTGAAGAAAGTCTCAAGAAAGTCCTTGAAATCATGCCTAGAGGTCATACCCAAACATTTGGAAATGAAAGTATTATAGAACATTCTAATCATGTCCTCTTAGTTTTAGAAGTTGGAGAACCATCCCAAAGAATGTCAGATTATGTTCCAGCGTTAAATGATGAAGAAATGACTTTTGAAAAACCTGAGGACAACCTGGAAAAGTTAGTAGAAATAGAAAATAAGGCAAAGATAAATCATGTCAAGCAGCAAAATGAGCACATTAGCATGATAAACGATGGTTTAATGAAAGCCAATGTAATGCTGAAGCAAGATTTACAGGAGTTGAATCAAAATTATGCAGAGGCAATTCAAGTAGCAGATAAAGTTGTCAAAAGGAGGAAGATGGTGCAAGAGCAAAATGAACAGCTGGAGAAAAATCAAGAGGAGCTCAGGATGAAGATGAAACTCATGCAACAAGAATTAAACAGGTTACGAAGGAAATCAGAAGCTCTAGATGGACTTGCCACCTTGGCAGAAGCAACGAGAAACCTTTGAAAATGTTCTTTACCATTGACATGTGTCAAATACAGTTTAAATGACTAGATATTTTACATGATTCTATTTTTGCTATATTTAGAAGATTCTGCCTTAAAAAGTGGATCGTAGTAACAAACTTCAAGGATCCTACTTTTTGATTTTGTTATATATTATGTAATATTTTTTGAAACTGAGACACACATGGAAGTCAATATGCTGGAAGCTTGTACAGCTTTGCAACCATTATCTATGTAATAACTTCTTTGTTTTGAATGATGAATCGATATCTATATGGAGCTAGGTTTTGAACTTATATTGTGTGATATTCTTTTGTTCTATTTGAACCTTATTTGCATGGATGTTTATGTATATTTTTTCTATATAGATGTTATGTCTGCAAGTGAATGTTAATGCTTATTTGATATATGAAATGTTATTTCAGATGTTTGTACCTTTACATATTATACAAATTATGAACTGTTTGTTTATGCTTTGTGTATGTGTGTTTTAAAACTTTTCTCCTGAGCTTCAATGTCTTAATTTCATCCATTCTGCAAATTCTTGCCATACACTTTTGATGTCTGATATTATCATTTTGTTGTAACCTCGTATCTAGCTTATACCTTATCATATTTTACATTGTTTTCCACGAAAACCCATAAAAACAATCCTTTCCATTATTATCCATATAAAACTCATAAAAACCAACTGTTATATGAGGTGCCTAAACACTGTTGCTCCTATAGTCTAGGTGGCAGACTTTAGGGCAAACAACGGGAGTGTGCAAATTTTGCACATTGTGGTAAAATTTGCAAAATCGTCGATAGGGAACTTATGGCTAGCGTTCCCAGCTAGAACCTCCCTAGACACAATTACAGGACTCCCCGGAACCTGGTTTTGTTGCACGGTTGGAATACTATGCCCCCGGCAGGTATCCAGTAGGTGTCCCTGAAGGCCTTTTGGATGCGAGACGGAACACGCCATAGAATGATGACCATGGCTCTGATCGACAAACCGTCGACTCTATTGGATTCAGGACATCAAGATAGTGGTAGGGGTTCCCCTCTCCTCCAGTCCAATGGCCCAGGTGTCATCCTATACGTCCATTTTGGAAACTAGGGTTTTGCTCAGTAAGGGAGTGTGCAATTTTTGCACATTGGGGTCAAATTTGCAAAATCAGCAACCAGACACTTCTCTTCCTTGGGCACGGCCTACCGATATGCCATCCAAATCAAGTAGAAGCTCAAACAAAAGACGCGTCAATTTGGGCCTGGGAACCCTTCACAGCAAAAGACAGTAAAGGGCGGCCCCAACCCACAGAATAAAGGACAGAGCAGAGATGGACAGTATCAGGACAACCAGTCCAAGGTGCAAGCAAAGAAGGACACCGGAAAAACAAAGAAAGATACCGGGAAGTGGCGTGACTTCCATTAGAGCCCTTGGCATAACACTGCTGATTGCAGCTCAAAGCAGTCGCTAGTGGCCGAAGTGAAAGCATCTGAATCAGATGCGGGTTCTGACTCTGAGTCCGAAGCAGAAAGGGGAAGATGGATCATTGACGCGGAACCCAGTGCCACCATTGCTACCACCAAGCTCCAACCTGATGAACCAGATGAGCCAGAAGAAGGAGAATGCCTCTTCCATTCACAGATGTGGTTAAAAGGCACCCTGCTGCATTTCATCGTTGATAGTGGTAGCCAGAAGAATCTCATCTCAACAAAGGTCGTCAAGCGCCTAGCCCTGCCGACAACGTCGCACCCACAACCCTACACCATTGGATGTCTTCGCAAAGGAAGCGATCTCTGCATTAGCCAATAGTGCCGACTGCCATATGGCATCAAGCCCTTCAAGGACGAGGTATTGTGTGATGTTGCTCCTCTAGAAATTTCAGATGTTCTTTTGGGCCAACCTTATTTATGGAAACGTCATGCTATATATGAGTCTAGGCCTCGTAGTGTTATTATTTCTTTGAACAGGAAATTGTACAGGATACCCGAGGTAGTCCCTCCTAGTGCTATTTCCTTGATCTCTGCCAAACAATGCAGGAAGGTCATCTCTCAGACAGGGAAATTTGTCTTCTTCGTGATTCACTCTCGAAGTGAAAAAAAGATCGCAGCCACATCTCGGGCCTCCATGATCGATCTATCCACACAACAGAAGCAAGTGGATAAGGTGGTGGAAGGATACTCAGATATCTTCTCCTCTCCGACCGGGGTACCTCTGCACTTCCAGGTCAAGCATCCCATCGATCTGACCCCAGGCACACTGCTACCCAATGGGCCAGTCTATCGCCGCTCTCTGTTGGAAAATGAGGAGATCAAGAGGCAGATCCAAGAATTGCTCCACAAGGGGCACATCTGTCCCAGTTCATCACTTTGTGGGAGCCCAATCGTGCTGGTGCAGAAGAAAGATGGGACCTAGCAACTCTGCATTGATTATCGGGCCCTGAATAAAATCACAGTCCGTAACTGGTACGCAATTCCCTGAATCGACAACCTCCTTGATCAACTCACGGGGGCCAAATACTTCAGTAAGATTGATCTAAAGTCTGGCTACCACCAGGTCCCAATAGAATAGATAGATGTATGGAAGACTGCCTTCAAGTCAAAAGAAGGTCTTTTTGAATGGCTAGTCATGCCTTTTGGTTTGACAAATGCTCCAGCAACTTTTATGAGGATGATGGACGATATCCTACGACCTTTCACCAACACTTTTGTAGTGGTGTATCTGGATGACATCCTCATCTACAGCAAGACTTGGGAGGAACACTTGCAACATATTCAGCAGGTTCTGCACACCCTGCGGAAGCACAAACTATATGCAAACTTGGAAAAATGCTCCTTCGGCATGGACAGGGTCCATTACTTAGGCTACATCGTTGATCGACATGGTGTGCATGTGGATCCAGCCAAGATCCAGGTCATCTGTGACTGGCCAACCCCAACCACACTCACTGAACTTTGTAGCTTCTTGAGCCTCGCCAATTTCTATCGCCGGTTCGTGCTGGGATTCTCTCATATCGCATGGGCCCTCATCCAAGTGACCAGGGGTGGTGGTAAGGCAAAATTTGTGTGGGGTCTATCCCAACAACAAGCCTTCGATGACTTGAAGAAGCATTTGTGCTCATCACCGGTACTCTCATTACCGAACCTACAACATCCCTTTCAGATCGAGAAAGATGCTTCAGATTATGCTGTGGGTGCCGTTCTCACTCAACACGGCCACCCCGTGGCATATCATAGTGAGACACTATCAGATGATGTCCGCAAATACCCTACCTATGACAAAGAAATGTACTCCATTGTACAAGCTTGCCGTCAGTGGAGACATTACATTCTTGGGAAGGAGACAATCATCCACACTGATCACAAGCCACTACAGTTCATGCAGACCCAAGGAAAGTTGCAAAATGACCGCCATCAGAAGTGGTCAACATATTTACAGCAGTTCGACCTCAACATCAAATATAAAACAGGGAGTACCAACCGAGTTGCTGACTGCCTAAGTCGACCTCCAGTCGCGGCACTTACCACGGTGCTAGACTCTTGTGGCCACGAGACCTCTGGATGGCCCCACCTCTACGAGATAGACCCTGACTTCTCCACCACGTATCAAATGTTGGGCACCAACTCAGTGGTTGCTAATTTCCATCTCTAGGACGGGTTGTTGTGTCATCTAGGCCATCTCTGCGTTCCATCAAGTGAGCGTGCGAAGCTCACTATAGTCGAGTGGTGGGACACTTTGGCATCGAAAAGACAGTGGCAGTGTTGCAGAAACATTTCTACTGGCTGAAACTTCGACAGGATGTTGGCAAGTATATCAGGTCCTGCACCTCTTGCGCTATTGCCAAACCGACCACTAAGAAACAGGGCCTATACACCCCTATGCCTACTCCTGACAGGCCGTGGGAATCCATCTCAATGGACTACATGTCGGGCCTCCTGTCCAGCAAGAGGGGAAATGACTGTGTTTTCGTGGTTGTTGATCGCTTTTCCAAGATGGCGATTCTAGCCGCTTGCAAGAAGAACATCATAGCAGAAGCCACTGCCAAGCTCTTCTTTGAATGAGTATGGGTACATTTTGGGATCCCATAGACCATTATCTCAGACCATGACAGTCGGTTCCTCAGCTCATTCTGGTCAAGCCTCTGGTCACTGCTAGATACCAAGCTCACCAAATCCACTGCCTTCCACCCCCAGACCGATGGACAAACGGAGGTCATCAACCGGATGGTCGTACATATCCTGTCCATGTACAATTCAACACACCCCCGCACATGGGATGAGAGTCTCCCCTATGTCCAACATAGCTACAACCGAGCCCTGGATAGCTCAACTGGCCACAACCCCTTTCAGGTGGGGTTGGGATTCCAACCATTGGGCCCCATGGATGTTGCACTTCCCCTTGCGACCACCTCGACCGACTCGTCCCCAGAAGCTGACAAAGCCGCCCGGTTCATTGAACGGATCCAGCATATCCGCCAACAGGTTCAAGATATTCTACAGAAGTCTAATGCCAAGTACAAGCAGCGCCATGATCAACATCGGGTGCCACATAAGTTTCAGGTGGGCGACAAAGTTTGGTTGCATTTGCAGAAAGAACGCCTTATAGGGCCCCATCGAAAGCTTCTCCCACTCCATTATGGGTCGTACACCATCACCAAGGCAGTGGGTGACAAGGCTTTTGAGCTCAACATTCCCCCCTTCCTGGGTCTGCATCCAGTCTTCAACGTGGCTCTCCTTCGGCCATATTTCCCACCACTATTAGACACATCAGAGATAGCAGAGAAGTTGACACCAACAGAGCTCAACCCTAACTGCCTACAACAAGCATCCAGTGATCATATTGCAGACACACAGATCAAGGGCACTCGACATCAAAGGATCCAGCTTTATCGAGTTGTCAAAGCAGGGCAGCTCCTGCACCAAGGCAAGTGGCTCACCCGAGGCCAAATTCAGCAGAAATTTCCTCATCTGATGGGGGAACTCAATGCAATGGAGACCATTGCTTCCTAAGGAGGGAGGATTGATCCAGGTGGATATTGGTGGCCACCCACCTTTCAAACTGGCTCAAAACAGTTTTATGGCAATTTTGGTATTGTACTATTTTTAGCAGTTTTTCGGGTCCTGAACTTCCGGGGCCATTTTGAGGCCCTAAACGACCTTTTTTGGCAATTTGGGGGGCCAAATGATTGCCTTAAGCATGTATTTGGGCCTAGTCGAAAGTTGTAAATCTCGGATAGACCTTTCCAACGGGCTACCGAGTGCCCCAAACGGAGATCGTATGCAAAAGTTACGACCCCGGGAAGTTGATGTACTAACTTACCCAAACGGGGCCCACATGACTTTTGGCGCTTCATCTCCTAGGGTTAGGTTTTTGGATGTCTAGGGTTTTTGAAATTCTTGTTTATTGTAAAAGGCCTTGAGAGCCTCATTGTAACCATCTTCTTGCGAAATGAGCGCAGTCGTCACATCTCTTCTCAGAGATAAGCCGCCACCATTTCAGCAAGCTTGTTTTCCGCTACATTTTACAGTTCTAGCTTATTTCCTTATTGAATAGAAAACCAGTTTTACTGTATCTCTGTTATTTTGTGTTAAGCATCTGATAATAATCTGTATTCATTTCGTTCTGCTCATAAAATCCGGATCAATCAACCTCCAAAAACTCAAGCATTGACATGAGTGAGGTAGTTCTAAAGCAACTTCTCTCATACCAAATGAGAGAAGTGGTAGGTAGGTCTCTAGGTCTCTAAAGCAGCTTCTCTCATACCAGATGAGTTAGGTCTAAATCAACTTCTTTTGTGGAGTGGTGTTGCATTTTGTGTTGATGTATATGTAACTTCGGAATGTATTTCATCTGTATATTATATATATATTTATTGTACCCTTATAAGAGATGTGTTATTCCTCTATAAGGAAGTGTCGTCATGTGGATTGACAAGTGTCGCAAGTGTGTGTACTTGCCGATGGGTTATTAGACCACCTTATGGGGTCGGCCCTGATTAATATATAATATAATGTGGGTGTATCTAAGTAGACAAGTCGGCCCCAGTAAGTCACTAGGCAAAAAGGTGAGTATAAATAGAGATAGGAGATCTCTATTTTACTCACTCGAAAAAGTATCTATCTCTCTCTCTGAAAAGTGGCGCACTAGTGAGGAGGAGGAGGATCATCTGCTAGGAGACTATCTCAGTGTTATTTGGTTGTATTTTGGTTGAGCCATTGCTCTCTCTATCTCTAAGGAAGTTGTGGGGTTTTTCACCTTAGGGTTTTCCCCACGAAAACTCTGTGTCTCTTGTCTCTATGCTTTTGATTCTTGTGATGCTTGTCATATTATGATTGTCATGCATTGATATACTGTAGATGTTATTATCTCAGCAAAGATCCTATAGTATTGTGATTTAATACTAAAAATTTAACATGGTATCAGAGCTTAACTGAGAAGAAGACATTTTGTAGTGACGGAAGCTTGTATTCCTTGTTTATTGGGTTTCTCTCCACAGATTTTTGAAATTCAGTATAGTAGATTGGATCTACTCATCAAGGCGCATCTATCTGTCCAATCAGAATTCAGTTCCGAGCATTTTCCGATTTGGCCCTAAAAATTAGGGTTTCCACAAAAATAGGAATTTCTGGAAACTGAAGGCACAACTGGAAGCTCCTTGCAAAAATCGAAGGTTAGAGCTTTGGATCGATATTTTTGGCTGGGTAGATCTCCGGGAAACTCAAACCCTAATTCAGGGCTCTCCCGAGTGAACCCGAGAGGACAAAAAGGCAATTTTGAAGGGCAAGACTTTGTTGATCTCAATTTCTGAATGTACTAGGCTGATCAGCTCTCCAAGGCGCATCTTTCTATCCTTTCGAAATTTTGAAATTCACATTTTGAAATTTTAGGGTTTCTCTAACAAACCCTAATCCAGGACCAGATCCAGTTTTCAGCACTTCAAGTGGTAAGTCCTAAATCCTTTCTATTTCCATTTGAAGTACTCTTAAAAGATGTCTCTCCACACCAAGCTTGAGGATAAGCTTGAAGGGGCTGATAACTTCCGAGCCTGGAAGTATAGGATTGGATTAATCTTGGAAGAGAATGAGTTGGACTCATATGTGAAAGAAGACATCCCTATCCCAGAGGATGAAGAAGCCAAGGCATTGCACAAGAAGAACTTGGTCTAGGCAAAGAGAATCATTGCTGATTCTATCAAAGACCATCTCATACCTTATGTGTCTTCTCTTAAGACACCCAAAGAGATGTTTGAATCTTTGACCAAGCTATTTGAAGGAAAGAACATAAATCGGAAGATGACCGTGCGGAACCAATTGAAAGCAGTGAAATTTCAGAATGGAGAAACCATTCAATCCTACTTTTCAAGGGTCTCCCAGATCAAGGAACAATTAGAAGCAGTAGATGAAATGGTGGAGAATGGTGAAGTGGTGATGACCACTCTAAATGGCCTACCCAGGTCATGGGATTCCTTTATTCAAGGAATTTGTGCAAGGAAGAAATTGATCTCCTTCAACAGATTGAGGGAAGAATGCTCTCAAGAAGAAGCTAGACTTATAGATCGTGAGGAAAAGATGGGAGGATAAGATCAAGCTCTTGCAGCTCACACCAAAAGAAGCAAAACCAAAAAGGATCACTCTCACCACAAAAGATTCCATCAAAAGAGTAAGAAGTATCTAAGATGCTTCACATGCAATGAGAAGGGTCACTTTGCTTCAGATTGTCCCAAGAACAAAAGGGATAATAACAACAACTCTAGTAAAAAGAAGAAGGGCAGCAAAAGAAGGTTTCATGCTCATGCTGCCGAAGATGATGAACCTCCAAAGAAGAAGGCTAGGGCAGAAAGTAGTAGTGATGATGACTCATCAAGTGAAGAAGAATATGTTCTAATTTCTGCTCTTACAGGTACCATCTCCCATGGATGTAATGATTGGTTGATTGATAGTGGGGCTTCCAAACACATGACTAGGTTTAAATAATCCTTTGTGAACCTATCTGAACATGAATCACCCCATAAGGTGAAACTTGGGGATGATTATCAATACCCAATCAAAGGAAGTGGTGAAGCCTCCTACAACCTAGATTCTGGAAAATCATTGAAGATGAAAGAAGTACTTTATGTACCTGGGATCAAGAAGAACTTACTCTCCACTCTGCATTGGATGCAAAAGGTATGAGGGTTGCATTTGTGGATGGCCAAGTCCTATTGTGGCCAAAGGGAAAGACCATAGATGATGCAGTAGTAATTGGAGAGCAAGAGGGAGGCTTGTATAAATTAAAGGGAGAACCTGAACATGCCATGGTGCATGAATCCATGGAGCCAAGTGAACTTTGGCATAGAAGACTTGCTCACATGCACTATAGAGCACTTCCAATTGCAAGCAAGGCAGTAGAGGGTCTTCCTGAAATCAAGACCAAACATGAAGGTGTTTGCAAAGGATGTGCAAAAGGTAAGAACACTAAGAAGGATTTCCCAAGCAGTGAAAGCAAAGCAAAAGACATCCTGGAAATCATCCACTCAGATGTATGTGGCCCTATGTCATCCAGTTCCCTGAGTGGGTATGTTTACTATGTATCATTTATTGATGACTTCTCCAGGAAGACTTGGGTATACTTCTTGAAGGGCAAAGATGAGGTGCTTGATAAATTCAAGGAATTCAAAACCTTGATGGAAAATCAAACTGACAAGAAGATCAAAACATTCAGATCTGACAATGGTGGAGAATTCACCTCAAATGACTTCAAGAAGCTTTGCAGTGATTCAGGGATTAAGAGGGAGTTGATTGCTCCTTATAATCCTCAACAAAATGGAGTTGCAGAAAGGAAGAACAGAACTATCATGGAAGCAGCAAGGGCAATGTTGCATGACCAAAATCTTCCTATGCATCTATGGGCAGAAGCAGCTAGAACAGCTGTATATGTGCAGAACAGAACACCCCACAAGATATTGGACAACAAGACACCAGAAGAAGTCTTTTCTGGTAAGAAACCTGAAGTCATTCATCTCAGAATATTTGGTTGTCCAGTATACACTCATGTCCCAAAGGAAAAGAGGACTAAACTAGATCCTTCAGGAAAAAAGGGTATCTTTGTGGGTTACAGTGAAAGCTCGAAGGCTTACAGAATATACTTTCCAGGGTTCAAGAAGATTGATGTCAGCAGGGATGTAACATTTGATGAAAACTCAGCATTCATCAAATCAAGGAAGGCACCTACCGAAGTCTATGAAGAACCTAAGGAAACAAGATTTCAGGATGCTACCATGACTGAAGCAGTTCCAGAAACTGTTCGTGAGTTTGAAGATTCACAAGAACCTGTAGATCCACCCCGTGAGAATAACTCTCACAAAAGGAAACCTGTATGGGCTAGAGAGCTCATTCATGATGCAGAAAGATTTGGCATTCCAGAAGAAGAACACAGAGCAAAGAAGAGAACCAGATCACACACCAGTTATGTTTCTTTACTCTATGACATTATGAACAAAGAGCCTTCCAGTTATGAAGAGGCAGCAGAAAAGAAAGAATGGAAGGATGCTATGGTTGAGGAATACCAATCAATAATGAAGAATGATGTTTGGGATGTTGTCCCAAGACCTAAAGAGAAGTCTGTTGTGACTTCCAAGTGGATCTACAAAATCAAGCATGCTGTAGATGGCAGTGTGGAAAAATACAAAGCAAGATTCGTAGCTCGTGGTTTCTCTCGAAAAGAAGGAATAGATTATGAAGAAACCTTTGCACCTGTAGCCAGGTATACTTCCATCAGAACAGTACTTGCTCTGGCTGCTGCAATGAAATGGAAAATACACTAGATGGATGTCAAGACTGCTTTCCTGAATGGTGTAGTAGAAGAGGAAGTATATGTGGAACAACCACTCGGTTTTGAAATACATGACAAGGAATCATATGTATGCAGATTGAAGAAAGCCTTGTATGGCTTGAAGAAAGCTCCCAGAACCTGGTATGGTAGGATGGACAGTTTCCTATCTAGCTTGGGATTTACCAAGAGTAAAGTAGATTCCAATCTTTACTACAAGGTTGAGGAAGGGAATCCAGTGATTCTACTCCTGTATGTGGATGACCTATTTGTGATAGGAGATGACAGACTGATTGCAGATACTAAGAGGAAGCTTGCAGCTGAATTCGATATGAAAGATTTGGGAATGATGCACTATTTCCTAGGTATGGAGGTGTGGCAGAATACAGGTGGGATATTCCTTGGTCAAGGGAAGTACACGGTAGATATCCTGAAGAGATTCGGGATGATGGATTGCAAGGCCATGGCCACACCTATGGCATCGAATCTGAAGCTTCTATGTGACGCTTCATCTGAGCCAGTTGATGTCCCTATGTATCGTCAGATGATTGGATCCTTGATGTACCTGACGAACACGAGACCAGACATTTGCTTTGCTGTGAACACATTGAGCTAGTTCCTGACGGATCCGAGGAGTGTTCACCTAGTTGCTGTAAAGCATGTTTTGAGGTACCTAAAGGGTACAGTGGATTATGGGCTCAAGTATGAAGCGAATCAAAATTTTAACCTACAGGGTTATGTTGATTCAGATTGGGCTGGCAGTGCTGCAGATAGGAAGAGCACATCTGGGTGTTGTTTCAATATGGGATCAGGTGTGATCTCTTGGTTTAGCAGGAAGCAGTCCTGTGTAGCACTGAGTACAGCTGAGGCAGAGTATGTTGCAGCCTGTTCAGCTAGTTGTGAGGCAGTATGGCTACGGAAGCTACTGTCTGAGTTATTTGATCTCCCGTTGGAGGCTACTGGTATCTTCTGTGATAACCAGAGTTGTGTGAAGCTGTCTGAGAACCCAGTGTTTCATGACAGGTCGAAACACATAGAGATCAAATATCACTATATCAGGGATATGGTGCAGAGAGGAGTTGTGAAGCTTCTGTATGTTGTGACGGACGAGCAGATTGCAGATGTGCTGACGAAGCCACTAGCCAGAGTGAAGTTCGAGTACTTCAGAGAGAGGCTTGGCATTCTTCAGATCGAGGACACTTCGAGGAAGAAGTGATCGACACATTTGCTGAAGCCATTCCAAGCATGTTGGAAGGAGGATCCTTCACATGGCTGTGGATGTAAGCGCTGGATAATGGGCATCAGGATGATGTTCTGGTTTCTGCTTGGATATGATCAGTTGGATCATTTATGTATGTATGCATCATGTTGGATGCTGGATATGATCAGTTGGATCATGTGTATGTATTTTGTATATGCATCATGTTGGATGCTTGGACCATGTATATGTATATGTATCAGGTGGATACATTGTATGATCAGGTGGATCATGTATGGTGATATGTATCATGTATCAGGTGGATACATTGTATGATCAGGAGGATCATGTATGATGATATGTATCAGGTAGATACTTGGTATGCATCAGGTGGATGCATTGATGATCAGGTGGATCATGCAGCAGGATGTTGCAGTGATGATCAGGATGATCATGGATGATGAGCTTCAAGATGTTGCTCCAGATGACATGCAGCAGGATGTTGCAGTGATGATCAGGATGATCATGGATGATGAGCTTCAGGATGTTGCTCCAGATGACATGTAGCAGGATGTTGCAGTGATGATCAGGATGATCATGGATGATGAGCTTCAGGATGTTGCTCCAGATGACATGCAGCAGGACGTTGCAGTGATGATGATCAGGACGATCATGAGTACATCAGGATGATGTATGGTGAGTATCAGGTTGATACTCTGTGTCTGTGGATCGGGTTGTGCAGATGAGCATGTATGGGAGATCCTATAGGTCGGAGTTGTGTACCTGTAACAGCCTGGGATGCTCTTTCGAGACATTGCTCTGGGAGGACATGTAATTTGTTCCCTGGGAGATTTCAGGTCGGAGTTGTGTACCCATAACATCCTGAGATGCTCTTGCGAGTTTTTGTCCTATGGCATGTAATTTGGGCCCTGGGAGATTTCAGGTCGGAGTTGTGTACCCATAACATCCTGAGATGCTCTTTCGAGGTTTTGCCATGACCACATGTAATTTGTGCCCTGGGAGATTTCAGGTCGGAGTTGTGTACCCGTAACATCCTGAGATGCTCTTGCTAGGTTTTGTGGTGGACCACATGTAATTTGTGCCCTGGGAGATTTCAGGTCGGAGTTGTGTACCCGTAACATCCTGAGATGCTCTTTCGAGGTTTTGTGGTGGGGTCACATGTAATAGCACCCTGGGAGATCCTACAGGTCGGAGTTGTGTACCCGTAACATCCTGGGATGCTCTTTCGAGGTTTTGTAATGCATGTAATAAGTCCTGAGGATTCCACAGTATGGCCAGTGATGACGAAGACCTGCAGGTGGTGGGCCTACATCCAGTATGAAAAAGGACTGGCTCTGTAGAACTTCCTATGACGAGTAGAGACAGAGATTGGTTGAGATAGTAGCAGCAGTGACAATGATGATGACGATGATCCAGAGAAGAAGACTTGTCTAGCAGATCTGTGTCGAGAAATACCTTCCTAGTTAAGAGGGAGTGTTGATGTATATGTAACTTCGGAATGTATTTCATCTGTATATTATATATATATTTATTGTACCCTTATAAGAGATGTGTTATTCCTCTATAAGGAAGTGTCGTCATGTGGATTGATAAGTGTCGCAAGTGTGTGTACTTGCCGATGGGTTATTAGACCACCTTATGGGGTCGGCCCTGATTAATATATAATATAATGTGGGTGTATCTAAGTAGACAAGTCGGCCCCAGTAAGTCACTAGGCAAAAAGGTGAGTATAAATAGAGATAGGAGATCTCTATTTTACTCACTCGGAAAAGTATCTATCTCTCTCTCTGAAAAGTGGTGCACTAGTGAGGAGGAGGAGGATCATCTGCTAGGAGACTATCTCAGTGTTATTTGGTTGTATTTTGGTCGAGCCATTGCTCTCTCTATCTCTGAGGAAGTTGTGGGGTTTTTCACCTTAGGGTTTTCCCCACGGAAACTCTGTGTCTCTTGTCTCTATGCTTTTGATTCTTGTGATGCTTGTGATGCTTGTCATATTATGATTGTCATGCATTGATATACTGTAGATGTTATTCTCTCAGCAAAGATCCTATAGTATTGTGATTTAATACTAAAAATTTAACATTTTGAAGTTCCCTTGGTCATTGTGTTCTAGTTGCATTGTTGGTTTTGGCTATTTGTTCCCAATGTTAGGAGTTTTTCTTTTTTTCTTCTTTAAATTGTGTGTAGAGCTCTAGACATTCATCTAAAATTTTCCCAATCTATCTATCCAAGTTCATTCTACCTTCATTAATGAGTTTTGACCTCAAATTTCAATCTTCTTCTATGGTCATGTATTATTTATCTCGAGGAATTTATTTATATCCAATGTATTGGACTCTAAGAACCTCTCATGAGTGATTATAAAAAATCATGCCCTAGTGTGTGCAATAGATAGTTGATTCCTTCCTGCATAATTTCTCATGTAATTTTCCAATTTACTTTCCCACCACTAAATAGTCTCCTTCTCACACAACATATATGCATGTATGCATCCATTATACAATATGTGTTGTAATTAGTATTATCGATATGTGTGATTATCCAAGATATATCTACATATTCATACACATAAATGGAAAGTGAGAAAGGGGAGAATGTAACTTTAGAGCCATCAATAATTAGCCTTTTATTAATCCCTAACAAATATTTATTTTTAGAATGATAGGATGATGCATCTTTATGCTCTTTACATAGAGGGGAGGTAACTATAGCTATTGTAACTATATTTATCAGTAAGTCAACCAACATGACTACTTAGTTGAATCTTACGTGTATACCTCCAGTCAACTCTTTATCCTAGTTGACTAGTTGAATAAAGCTCCTACAACAATGCCAATAGAGGATTTTCAACACAAGGGATGGGTCTCTAGACCTCGAGCATGGTGATTAAAAATATAAATGTTATTAGGACCTAAATGAATATTTGCATGCTCACGAACCATGAACAAGTCCTTGAATCACTACACAAGCTCTCTAGACGCAATACATGGACTTTGTTTTTGATATGGAATCCATTTGGAGGTTTTGTGCACTAAGGATGGGTCTTTAGGTATTGACAATGATAAGGTGAGGACATATGAGGCCTCAAATCGAATATAAATTTTTTATGGATATTATCCATCAAGATTCCCTCAACCCCCAGACATGTCGTTTAAAAATAATTTTTTATCTTTGAGTGTGATATGGGTGCCAACATGAGGTTTTGACTACTAAGGATGGATCTTGGTGTCTTGACCATGGTTGAGGTTATGACAATGAGGTTCATATGAATCCAATGAATATTCCATGGATCATGGGGTAAAATGATGTCTTGAACCATTGAGTTGACTATGTTCAATATGTGTCTTAACATAAAAAAATCCAAGATACTTAAATTACAAAGAGTGATTATCAATATTACCAAAACATTGAATACATTATCAACACTAAGGGTCTATGCGAACTTGTGCAAGTAGTAGTTCAACACATTAACCATGCTTTCATTAAAGGCACATACTAACACACAAAGAATGATCCATATGTAACTACATTAACAATTCTCTTTTATTGCTCAATCCAATTGCACCTATGCACACCCCTCATGTTTGAACTAATTCAAGTGATATGGTTAACCCTTCCATCCAAGCACACATATGAACTTCTCATATATCTAGGTTAATTTTATATAATATGTGATGCAATGCTTGTTAAAGTTGACTATTCTAACCATTACAAGGTTAAGTATGGAAGAAGTCATAGTCTCCTATTTATATTTTTGTAGCCCTAAAGTCACAACACTTTGTAATGTAAATATCACTCCTAAGTTTGCTTGGTTAGGTATGTTGTTGTTGAAAGGAAAAGATGCAAGACCCATTCAAATACAAGGGACTCATATTGAGGTAACTTGGTGTCTAGAAATAACATCTATATGTATGTGAAAACTTTTCTGTAACATTGTTATTGAAGACAAAATCATGTCTGCAAAAATGTAATCAAAGACAAAGTCATATAGACAAGTGCAGATCCATCTATTCATATACAAAAATGATCCAATCATGTACACTTTTTGGAAAAATGGAACATCATTCCCAATGTCTATATAATGGCAACTAATGCCCTGTACAAAATATGGCAGCTCATGCCCTATACAAAATATGGCCCATGGTTCCCTATACAAAATATGACAACTCGTGCCTAGCGTACATAGGAGGGTCTCTCAATCCTCTTTCCCACCCTCAGATCTCCTAGGTGCATCTCCAAAATCGATCTTCCTCTTCTTCATGCTAGAGGAAGATGGGTCCTTCGGGGGAATTGGACCACGTCCCCCTGAGACTTGAAACGACAACAATAATATATCAACTTTTCCTAGCAATTATACAAGTATAAAACATAATTTAAAAATAAAAATAGTTTTCAAATCTTAGATAACTCACCGCATGCAAGACTATAAGTCGTGAGGAGGTCTCCCTCCTCCGTTCTCCTAGTCTCTCAGCAATGCCACCCTACAACATTTAGAACAATCAGATAAATGATTAAATTAGATGCATATAGTAATTTTTGTTAAAATTGAACGAGATTTTCATAAACTAGTCAATCTCACCGTGAACACAACCGGCTGGTCTTTAGGGTTGGCGGATGGAGCAGTCGGCTGGACAACTTGCTCTGACGGTAGGGTGCATGGTACAGGGGAGGATGTAGCCACATCTATGGTGGCTACACCACTATGGGGCACAATGGAAGAAGGAGAGGTGGAAGAAGGAGGCATGGATTCGGGTGGGTGAAGTGGAGATGCATGTCTAGGGCAATAAACCCTAGCTGGTTGTACTATGGATCAGGGCACCGTGGAATGGGAAGCGAGTGTGGTGGGGTAATGTGGGGGGGGATAGGTTTGTGTTGTGGTGGAGGGATGGGTGGTGTGTCATGGTCGATTGGGGGAGGGTGGGAACATGGGAAACTGATACAGAGGTGGTGGAAAGGTTGGGATGGGGTGATGGGATGCATGATATGAAACGGAAGGGGGAGCTAGATGGAACTGTGGTGTTGGATAGTGGGGGGGAATGGATGGAAGGGGGTGGGGAGGGATTCATGCAATGGGGCATGTATGCCAGGGGATACAACTGGCATATACGGTGGCCGAAAGGCCAGGGAGGGAGGAAAAACAGCACTGCCAGGGCGAGGTGCTCGCACCTGCATACACATTTATAGCCTCATAGTTTAATATAGAAAAGTATAAATATACACATACAAGTCATCATATTTGAAATTAAATTTATGATTTAATACACACAATACCCGCGGACGTGGAGATCTGCTAATCTTCGGTGGTGATGGTTGGTTGATGGATCCTGTCAACACCTGTGCAAACACTACAATTTTTAGACTGAATTTATAAAAACAATATTAACAATATTAAACACAATTCCAATGAGAATGAAAACGATAGTACTTAAAAAACATGACTGCAATTAATTTATATTCAAGTTAGATGATAGTGGTTTGATGGGCTTTGGATATTATATAACGTTTTTATTATATTGGTGCAGTCCATTTGTTCAAGACTTGGTAAAGAACATGGTTGTGGGGATCATGTCCTTTGACCCACAATGGATCGGGCCCATGATAATTTGGAAAATAAGGTTGATAATTTATGCTTGAAGTGTTTGATGGCCAAATTTGTCATTAATGACAACATGTTAAGGACAAAGGGGGAAGTGATGACATGGCAAATACTTGACTGGACAAATGGTAAACATGACAAGCATTGATGACTTGACAAGTGGCAAGCAAGCATGACAAGTGTAGAAGACTTGGAAAAGTCGAGACATGACAAAGGATTGATCACAAGGACTTGATAATTACATTGATGACAATACATTAATGACAAAGGCATGGAAGAGTTAAGAACATGGAGCATACACATTATGGCAAGCACAATGGAGATGGTGACATGGCTTGAGGGATGGAAAAGGTAACAAGTATGACAAACATGACAAGCATAAAACATGGCAAGCATGACAAGTGTTTATGACAAGCATGGAAGAAGGACATGGCAAGCTAAGGAAAAGACAAAGACAAGTGACAAGCAAGCAAGTTGATGACTTGTCAAGCATGGTGTTTGATGACATGGAACATGACAAGGAGGACATGCTTGGTGACAAGAAGGATTGATAACTTGGTGACATGGATGACGATGAATTGGAAAACATAAGATTAGAGGACAAAGACAAGGTGATGAGGTGGACATTGAATATGTGTGGGCATTTGGAAGGCCCATTGTAGGAATTTCAAAGCACCATTATGAGCATAATCGAAAGGACACTATGGGAATTCTTTGAAGCACCCACTGCGGGCATTTGTGGTGTATTGCGGGCATATTGATAAGGGCCTGCAGGAATTTACATGAGACCATTGCATGCATAATCCAAGACCAATACAGGCATGTGTTGATGGCCCTTGTGGGCATCAAAGTGGAGCCCACTACGGGCATTTTTAAGAGTGCATTGCGGGCATCTTAAGGGCATATGTGTGTCTCACATTTAATATTCTGAAAGGATAGAAGGCAACATGGCATGAAATTAAAATTAAATAAGGTGACATGGCATGGCCATAATTAAATAAATCATATTTGATTTATTTAATCATCTTAATGATAAAACTATAAATAGAAGACAAGTTTCATAGAAGACAAGAGTATAAATAGAAGACAAGTTTCATTTTTAAGGAAGCAATGTGTGAAGATTTTGGGAGATTGAGGAGAGCTTGATGAATATAGTTGTCTATTATTGTCATTGATGAAAACATTAATGACAAAGTTTAAGCTTGAAGAACACATGGCATAAGGACATGGCAGCAAAGGTTGATTTGGTAGACAAAGTGATGGGCATTGGAGCCATTGGAACACCTATTGAGCCAAGCGTCAAATGACCCATACTGTGGTCATTTAAAGATGATTTGGAGAAGGAGAGTACATGGAAAAGATAACTTGGATGACATGGTGACAAATGGAAAAGAATCAATAACACACATGGCATTGATCAAGCACAGGAAGAGCAAGCAAGTATTGGATGGTAGTCTGAGGATGAAGGACACTGCAGGCATCACCAAAACCCCAGCCGCGGGCTCATCATTGGTCAAGTAAGAATGACATATTTTGGAAATTACTCTCCCATTTCTATAATCATTAGAGGTATAGGATGCCTAAAGTGAACATGAACAAATGTTTCTAGTTTTCATAGGTTTTCATGTTTTATAAGGTTTCATTTTTGTTTGGTCGGATTATATGAATTTATAGCAATCAAATAATTTAGACAATATTATAAACACAACTATAAAATCCGATGATAATATGGTAATTACTCAGTGCTAATTATTTTGTAATTATTGAACACAAATTACTCGTAACTGGATCTAATTATTCAAAGTAAATAAGTTACATGTATGTATGGTGCCGCAATCTCCTCTGCTGCTGCCATGGCTCGATTTAGGCAAAGGAACTGATGTCCTCCCACCTGGGGGATGGAGACTCGGCCCTGAATAACTATACATTAAAACAAATAAAGTCAACAATGTGTAATTCAAAGTTAAATATATTAAATAATACTATATCAAATAAAATAAAACAAATAGTTGAACATTAAATAAAACAATAGCTAACCTGCTCCATGTAGCACTCTGTGGCATGCTGATGCGTAGGACCATGGAAAGAATGACCACAGTGAGAACAACGATGTGTCATTTTTCTAGTAGAACTAGAAGGCCCCGCCTGGGTTCCACCTGTACCTAGCATGTCCCGGCCACCACCCATAGACCGTGCAGCTGTGTCTATATGATCGATGTCCTCCCGGATCTGTGAAGACATAGCCACAAATGTGGTATGTCTAAGAAAATGACGTGTGGCACGTCTAACTGAGTCATCAATATCATCTAGGCCGCTACCAAGCCTGGGTAGCTGAGGAGGGGGGTTTGGCTCTCTCCTGGGTGCAGGAGGTCCTCTAAGTGGGTTGCGGCGGGCCTGAGTTTGATCTTGGGAAGAGCCAAGACCGACACCCTGGAATTGAGTGATGTCAAAATAGTTGACATGGTAGCCTAGCTCAAACTCAGCCCACAATTTCTAAAGGAAATACTGTGGGACCTCCAAATTGTTGCACGGGGGCCTTTCAAACACCATAAACCATCTCTTTCTCCAGTTATCTCTCCATGGATTGTAAATACAATAGCCCATGCAAACCCGTCTCTTCCTCACATCTGAAGGCTATCCTGTCGAGCGAACTATGAATTTGTTGTACAACTGGGCTTTGGTGATGTTGAGGTCTTTTATCTGTTCTTTGGACATCCCAGTGGAGTAGTGTTCCCTCATTCAAGCCCTGTATTGGCTCAGATTTGTGATCTCACTGTGTGAAATGTTGATGAATTCAATAATGTTTTTCAATGATGAAGCCAAAGAAACCCGAGAGGGTTCCTTGGTTCTCTTCAATTCATCGCTTAATACCCTTAATTCATTTAAATCTTGGTGTAATTGATCTTCCGGTTTTTCATTCGATTCATTGTCTGTTCCAATGTTGTCTTCTGAAGGTTGGGTTTCATTAGTTTCATTGGTTTCATCTAATGGTTCATGGTGTGTTTTTCATGTTGTTAGGTGTAGATGGCCTGCAATGAATTTTTTTGTTTTTTTAATGGATTGTAATTTTTTTTTTAAATTAAAATTGAAATGGAAAACAAACAAAAAAACAAAAATAACAACAAATTCATGCTTCGTTGAGCACCTACCTAGAGACAACGTTGGCAAGGTGGTGGACGTGTGAATTGGTGGCATTGAGGAGGCCTTAGGGTGCTCCATGACGCGTTCACAGGGTGCTTGTTTGGCCTTTGTGTGCTCGCGGGTTTGTTGAAAATGACAAACCCATGAGCTCTATTTTTTTTTATAAAACAAACAGGGACGCGCACGCGTCATTAACGTGTGTGCAACATTTTGTGCGTAAGCATTAATAATGAGTGCGTGCACATTTTTTCCATGTGGGCTCAACCACGTGGACGTTCAGCATTGCCGAAGCCGAGACGCGTGTTCGTCGATTTTTATTTTCTGCTCACGCGCTCCTATTGCGGCCTTTTAGGGTACCAACTTCGTTCAGGTACCCTAATGGATTTTAATTTTACAAGCTAGGGTTCCATAGGTCTATTCTACTTACTAATGTGCTTTCTATCGTATGTTTGATGCAATTGGATACAACCAAATATATTAGGAATGATTGAATAAGTTATTGGTAAAGAAACTATGCTAATGCAAGTATGCTCAAGTCATTTTATTTTTTGTCGTGGAATTTTTTCATCGCCTTATATGCATTTTTCTTGAATAGATGTTTCCAATTTCCTTTCCTTTGAATTTTTCCCAAATATATCAATATTATGTATTCTAGTTGTCAATAGGATACCAAATTGCTTTCTCTTCTCTCTTTAATTCTTTCCTTCCATAACTTGACTAGATATGCACCAAAATTGCAAGGGAACATAACCTTTTGTTCACAAATGAGTTTCACCCCCACCCTTTGTAAATTGTGGTGCTTGCTCAATAGGTCTCTGATAAAAGGCCAAATTGTTTTGAATACTCATATGAGTTTAATGAAATTTATTGTTGTAAGAATGCATAAACTTCCATGTTGCACACCATCCATATTTGGGTTTCTAGTGGCCAATTCCGCTACAGCAAATGAAATTGCCAATGCCATTCACACTATTCTAATTGTGTGCTTATGGTTAAATAGTCTTCATTGCCACTTTGTCTCATTTGACACCTTTATTCTTGATGCCTTTTTAAAAATTTAGATTTCAATGCAAAGTAAGATTTTAGAGTTAGATTTTCTTGGTTGTTTGTTTAATTAAATTATGAATGTTTTCTAACATGGCTATAATTTAAGGATATCATATTTTCTTTCTCATTCTCTTTAGGAAATTATTTCCTTGTCTAATGAAGTCCACCATGCATTGGAATCGCAAGGGAACATATACTCTTCCTCTGAATAGAACCTTATTCCTTGAAGTCCCACAACCCTTCCCCCACCCTAGAAACAAAACATCGAAGAATTGGGAAGATGAGGGTCGGTCGTTCTTCTATAACACCATCATGGTGGGTGTAACTTTCCATTGTATGCCCATTGTTCCATTGGTTTGCAATCATACATTGCTTATTTCTTGGTTTTGATTTTCTTTATAGGTCCTTTCACTAGCACAATCTGGAAAATTTCTAACTACACAACCAAAAAAGTTTGTCACGATAGTTTTTTTAAGCTAAATACTACCAAATTTGAGCAATTTTCAGTGTCACAACAAAATATGATTAATTTAGTGAAAGGATAAAAAATACGACTAGATAGTACGTGACATAACTAAAACTGACTAACTTAAATGATTAATTTAGTCAAGAGATTAAAAAAAATATGACTAAGTTACAACTGCAAGATAAATTTTTTAAAAAGCCTCATTTTACCACACGATAGGGATTGCAATTAGAGATTTGTATTTTTTTCACCAATGCAGATGAAGGTTTTGCACCAATGTTATTTTATAGCATTTAGATTAAATATATTATAATATTAGTTTAAAAATTCATAAAACAATAATTTGTATACAAATATTTTTAAAATTATATAATATTAATTTGATTATATTAATACAATAGGGTCAGAATTTATTCCTTGTATATTAATACTATAATATTATTAAAAATATAGGTTGAATATATTATATAATTTTGAAAATAAATATTAATGCAATAATTTTTATATTTTTTAATAGAATTTAATATTAATTTTACTATGAATATATATTAATACAAGAATATTAATACAAATATTTTGAAAATAAATAAACAATAAAAATCATTACATTTTCTAATTTAATATTTATATTAGATCCAAAAATCGTTTTGTGTTAAAACCTCGGAATAAACACTCTTCTTAAATTAGAATAAACCCTCTCAATACATTTTCCTTTTGCTTTTAATTATTGTTAACAAGGCCTCAAGAGGACAAACAGGAGGGCCGAGAGTTCAAAGTCAACACTAGAAGCAACAATGGTGAGCACCTCAACCTCCTTGTCAAATTATTTTTCTTCAATCTAATTAAAATATCCATTTATGAGGGTTTCGTGGCATTTTAGGGTTTAATGAAAATCGAAGTATTTTCAATCTAGTTAAAATCTCTCATTTTGAGGGTTTAATGGCATTTTAGGGTTTACTATAAATTTTTCATTGGGTGTGTAAAACTGTGTACTTGTAATGTTTACATTTTACATAATAATGAAATAAATACCCATTTATTAGTTCCGTGAAAAAGAAATCCACTCCACTCCGCTCATCGAAATATGACTATATTCAAATAACACAGAAAATAGATCCCATCGGCCCTATTTTATTCATCCCTCCCACCATGAAACATTCTTCCATTAGCTTCCTTTTCTAAATTGAATGAATGAATCAACTAGTATGGGCCTTACCTTCCGAACTAGCTTAGTGGTTGTGGAAAGTATTTCTATTAACCCAGACATTAAATTGTTTAAAATCTCTCTTTGTGGGAGGCCGAGGGGTAGAAACTACCTACTTTCATGGATATAGGGATTGGGCACATTCAAATGTTGAGATAGAAGGACCTCTAAAAGGGGTAAAGGAAATTTTCTCTGCAACAAAACAAAGAACACAAATGTGTTATCTCCACCCATTCAACTATGCTTCTTATGGTTGAGAACATCAACGTTGCATGTAAAAGAATTCTCCAACATAAATGTTTTTTGAAATTATAGTACTATACACATGTTTTGGTATTTTGTGAGCTTTATGTAATCAATTTTTTACTAATGTTTCTACAAAAGATTATACTATCTTACTAATGTTTCTACCAAAATTTATACTATCCATGAATGAGGAGAAAATCCGAAATGGCTAGATTTTCCTCAAAAAAATTCTTTGAATGGGTCTTAAAATTAGGCAAGTGGAAGAAAGCCTCAATGGAGATAAGGGTATGGAACCAACAACAATAAGGTGAAAAGGGTGCTTCAACATCTATAGTGGGTAGAGCGGGTGGAAATACAATAATTATGGATGGTCGGGGAAGTGAATTGTAACTATGATCTGGATGACTCACTCAATGAAATGAAATATTATGAGAGTTCCCTTTTCTATATAATAAGAGTAATCATTATACATTTTACTTGGGCTTAGCAACAGACCAATCAATCGGCCAAACATTAAAAGAGAGGAGTGGTAAATATATTGCTTCATCCAGGGTTGCACCTGCCTTTCCATCCATAGCAAGTGCATCTCTAACTGTGTGTGCCTTTTCTCCCCATTTAGCTAAACACACTACTTTTTTAGAAGTAAGCTTTCCAATTGAGCGGAAATTATTTCCCAAACGTAAAAAAGTGGGAGGAATACAGATCCAAATATAGCATTTACTCTTTTGGATCCAACCACTATTAATCTATTCTTTTTAATATTATTATTTTTGCATCAATAGTTTCCCCTCTTATCATTTCTTATCATTATTTCTCCCCCAGTATCAAAATGATATCAATCGGTTCAAATATTAGAGTTGGATAAACATAAAGTGAAGTGGAAAGGGGCTCATCATCTATGGACCTTGTCAAATCTATTGGTTATGAAGTGACTACACTATTATTAAAGGCCAATCCTTTTTTATCCTGTGCATTCGCTACCTCGTTTCAGTCGCTCGTATCATTTCCATCTCCACTTTTATCTTTCTTAATAGTGATTGTTTTCCTCCCTCTATTGATAGTTAGTAAATGGGGTGCAGATAAGTATGAGTATGTCACTGGTATCGAGATCAAGGGAAAGGGTGGTTGGGAAAGTGTCCATTTTCTATATAAGAAATTACATCCATACATGAAGAAGGAGGAAAAATGAAATGGTTCAATTTGAGAAATGAAACCAAAATTGAGGAGGCTTAATGTCACAATGAAAGAATTTAGGAAAATAGAAGAAGAATGGAGCAGCAGAACATAGATCCAATGGAACTCAGATACGAGCAGAATAAATCACACATGTTTCATTAATCTGAATAATAAAAAATAATGATACAATGCACATGATTCATATACTGGGGGTGTAATTCGAATTAGCCTACATGGATAGATCAAAAGATCAGTGGAGTGTCATCAAAGCACAACTAAGAGTCCTCATCATCATTATTGGATCCATCAATGCACAAGTATCGGTCAACCAGCTGTCAAACTGAGTCTAACTGAGTGTGGTTGGTGTAACTGGCACATGAAGCACTAATGTAGTGAAGGAGGCTTAGTGGAGGGCACATGAGGAGCTAACTAGAGTCAGAATAGGCAGTCTAGTCTCACTAGAGGTCCATCGGAGTGATACAGTCAGTTGAGGAGTCAATTTAGCCTTAAATCAAGGAATGATCTAAAGATAACTCAACTAACTGAAGTGCAACTGAGTGGTAGGTGAGAGAGGGCACCTTTCAAAAGTGGTAGGTGAAAGGAGGGTGCGCTAAGAACTAGGAGGGATAAAACTAATCAGAAAGAATCTCTCGGGGTTAGCTAACTAAGGGCTAGGTGTCAAGACTGATGACTAGGATGCATGCAATTGCATGACTGCATGCAAAATGCATGCATGACTGAAAATGAAAAAATGGAAAATGCTGTTAGGACTAGGATGGAGTATAGGAAATTCCCAACACCCCCCCTTAATCCATCCTGGGCCCTGGTAACTAGGACCAAAGGTCACCCATACAATCAAGTAAAAGATAATAAAAAAATGAGAATTGTCCATAAACCGAGGAAATGGGGAAAACCTCATGGGAAAAATACCCCCCCTCAAAAGAACAGTAAATAACTCAAAGAACCATCATACTAAGCAAAAAAGGAAGAAGCTTTCCTCAATGAAAACTTTTGCAAAAAACTTGGCAAACTGATCCTCTGTAGGATGCCAATGCAGGTGCTAGATCTAGATCTGGTCTTCTGATGTTCCTCCCACTGTATAGAGGATGTATTGGACGAAGAAAGTCTTTCAGGAAACCTTTCTACCACTGGAACAAATGGATCATGATGAGTCTTCCCAAGAGATGGAGGAGTGAACCCCACCATCATGTTGCATCTCTCAGGAAGAGGTAGATGACATAATGCAAGGTTGGAATGATGTTGAAATCTGGTAGTTCTGTGATCAGATGAATCCTCAATTGTGTTCTCAGTAGCTGCAAGGACTGTGTGAGCCCATATTGGCCTTAGCTCTTGATTGAGAACATGTGTTGGTTCTGGATCTGAATCTGAATGTTCTTGAACTTTGATCTCAACATCAAGATCTTCATCTTCATCTTCATCTTCATTAGAAGAAGAGTCACTCGGATCTTCATCAGATTCCAAAGGAATAGGAAGAGAGAAGGGAAGAAAATGTGAGAACTCATATGCCTTGGAGGCATGATTTGCAAACCCTTTCGCTATAGTCTTCCCAGTAGAGATCTTTGTAATATCAACTATGTCGGGACCAAAATTCATCTTCTTTGGTGATCCGGTGTGAGTCATCTGATATACAGACAACAAATTTGTTATCAAGGAGGGAACAAATAGAACATTCTTGATCTTTCCATGCTCCATATGTATTGTACCCAACCCTTTGGCAGAGATCCGAGAGTTGTATCCCATGTGAGTAGTAGGCCCATCTTTGAGATCTAAAGAAGAAAATGATTCTTCAGAGGCAACCATGTGGTTGGAGGCTCCAGAATCTATGAGGAGGGATTTTGATTTTGAAAATCCAGCCATCAATGCATGGCAATCCTCATGACCATCACATCCACTTCCATAATCAGACATTTTTGCATCTTTTCGAATAGCAATTTTTTTTGTTGTTCAAGAATCTTGGTTAGTAGATCTATTTTCTTGTGCATGCAAGATCTCTCAGGGTGGTTTCCTCTCTTGCAGTAGGGACACTCAGATCTTTTTTGTTTGTCCTTCTTGGAGCTAGAGGCTCCTTTTTATGGACTTGAATTGTCATTTAGCTTGGATTTAGATGGATTCTTATCCTAGCCTTTTTGCCTCCCTTTCACATTCGCACTATTTGCTTCTCCAACTAGAAGATATAGATCTTTGGAGGCCTTTATGGCACCCGTTTGAATCAATTTGTCTTCTTCTTGAATGAGAGCTGCAGTAAAAACTTCTAAGGTTGGCATCTTCCATCGAGGGATTGACATTCTCCCAAAGTGGAAGGTAGATACAAAGATAGAAAATTGAGATCCTAGCTTACTCAGAATGGAGAGCACCAATTGCTCATCCTTCTTATCAATGCCACACTGCTTGCATTGCATAACTAAGCCTTTAAATTTCGAGAAGAATTCTTGAATGGTCTCAAAATTGCTTGGTTGTAGGGAAACCAATTCATTTTCCAGAGCATGGCCTCTTAGCTCATCTTGTTTACCAAAGAGGCCCTCTAATTTCAGCCATAACTCTCTTGGAGTCTTCAACCCTTCGAGATGAAACCATAGATCTCTAGAAATACAAAGGCACATGTAACCAAAGGCTTCATCTAATTAATTTAGATGCTTGGATTTTCCACAGCTGAATTTGGTTCGGCTTCTCTTCCCATTGTTATCTTGTGTAGAGATTTATTTCTCAAGCACATTTCCATATCAACCTTCCAATCAAAGTAATCGAAAGGAGTGAGGATACTAGGAGAGAGGGGAGCATTCGAATTGCTCATCTTAATTGATGGAGCGAATTCAAAAAGTGAAACTGCTGCTACTGCTGCTACAACTGCTGGAACTTCAAATTACCTGCAAAAAACTCTCAAGAATGGAGGTAGAATATATTCTCAAATGGCTCTGATAGCATGTGAAAATACTCACAGTAGATCCAAGAGATGATGTAAACCTCACAATGAAAGAATTTAGGAAAATAGAAGAAAAATGGAGCAATAGAACATAGATCCAATGGAACTCAGATAGGAGCAGAATAAATCACACATGTTTCATTAATCTGAATAATAAACAATAATGATACAATGCACATGATTCGAATACTAGGAGTGTAATTTGAATTAGCCTACATGGATAGATCAAAGATCAGTGAAGTGTCATCAAAGCACAACTAGGATTCCTCATCATCATCAGTGGAGTCATCAATGCACAAGTATCGGTCAACTAGGTGTCAAACTGAGTCTAACTGAGTGTGGTTGGTGTAACTGGCACATGAAGCACTAATGTAGTGAAGGAGGCTCAGTGGAGGGCACATGAGGAGCTAACGACAGTTAGAATAGGCAGTCTAGTCTCACTAGAGGTCCATCGGAGTGATACAGTCAGTTGAGGAGTCAATCTAACCTTAAATCAAGGAAAGATCTAAAGATAACTCAACTAAATGAAGTGCAACTAAGTGGGAGGTGAGAGAGGGTGCCTTTCACAAGTGGTAGGTGAAAGGAGGGCGCACTAAGCCCTAGGAGGGCTAAAAATTATTAGAAAGAAGCTCACGGAGCCAGCTAACTGAGGGCTAGGTGCTGGGACTGATGTCTGGGATGCATGCAATTCCACGACTGCATGCAAAATGCATGCATGACTGAAAATGCAAAAATGGAAAATGTTGTTAGGACTAGGATGGAGTATAGGAAAATCCCAACAAAACAATGATGCTCTTTTTATAGATCAATTGATTGAACAGTGATTGAAGTAATTAATATTATATATACAAGAGTTTGGTTCTCTTATGTGAAAAATAGATGCCTCTATGTTTTAAAATTGGGTTTGCAATGTTTACTGGTTTGATTGGTTTTTCCATACAAAATTGCTTGCAGTTTCTTGTCTTCTATCTATGCTATCTGGCTCCAAAGATGCATGGTGCAAAATTTGCATCAATGTGTTGTGACATTTTTTTCAATAAATCTCACCCATGGAATACAAGGAATAGTAAATCTAAGAGCCTTTTTTATATTTAGTGACATCGCATGTAAATGCAAAAGACATTATGTAGTATTGGGGTTAATAATATTTTTTATAATGGAGTGTTTTATTGTTCATTGTTTCAAATTTTATAAAACCTACAATTTGCATTTTCCCAACCCATAAATTTAAAAAAATTACAAGTTATAATTTTTTAAAGTATTTTTTGCTATTTTTTGTCCTCAACTCATTTTATTGCAAGATATTTGCATAAATGTTTCTTGAATAGAACAATTCATGATTATGAGGCTATAGACATTAAACCATCTACCAAGCAGTTCAAAATACGATTGATCCAAAGTTAGATGACATTAAATCACCCCAAGTAACTTATTTTTTAGAAAAATATTAAATGTGCACATCCTACCAAGAAAGAGTCTGCCTCTTTTAACAACAACAAGATCATATTTGTTGTAAAATATTCAACAAATTCTAAATATCACAAAACTAAAATCCCCACATTAGTAAAGTTCATATCATAGTATGAAAGGATAACTATCAACTCTTTACAGAGTCTATAGTCTCAAAATATTACTCAAGAAACCTATTTGTGACTTGAACAAACAAGATTACAATGACTAGAATAGTAGCAAAAAGAACAAAACAGTAACTTGTAGCAACAAGTGTACTGACTTATCATCATATGCATGAAAGATAAAAAAAAAAATACTATAATGTAATCTCTTATACCTGCCATATCTAAGATGACCAATATCCCATTCCTAAGTTCATCCTCATGAAGATGAAGGGGGGCCTGTAAGACTATCTTCTAATAATCTGCCAGCGTAAGTGTTACATTTACTGTAGACAAGTACAAATGTGATGTGCATGAATATAGTAGCAACATTATTTATGATACCTGCAAGATATATAAGATCGGGCATGGGAATCTGAATTTCATTGCCCATCCATCTTATAGTAATCTTAGAGTCTCCATATACCTGTGTATTTGAGATAGCCTTAAGGTGAGCTGATTTCATCAGAAGGAAGATAGCTTCAAATTCCCCATAGTTACTTGTGCCATGGCCGAAGAACATCTTATCTGTAAAAAAGTGATTATCTAAAAGGAAAATTACATAGCCATCCCCACACAATGTGTCATCCTCTTGAATAGCGCCAAGGGGAGGATTTGTTAATTTGAGGGGGTTATTTGGTTTGACCTTCGAAACCAATGTCTTCAGCTTGAGGTATGGCAATAATGAGAGGGATTTGTCTCAAGGTCATGATAGGAAATCCCATGAGGAGTAGTTTACATGATGTATCATGTGTAGAGAATTGTATACCAAATATAACTAGAAGAATTGTATACCTGGAAGAATTGTATACCAGATGGGTCTCCTCATGTATACATGGAAGAATTGTACCAAATATGGACTTATCCATGCCAGAAATATATGTGATCAATTCTCTTGCATAAGAATTTCAAGCTTGCTTGACTATGTGTTGTTGTTGCAATTATGCTTGAACAACTAGCTATCTTTCTGTTGTGGCTAACTATTTCACGTAGAGCAATTTACATGATTTTTTCCAATGATAATATGCTACCAACTAACATAAAGTTAATGAGTAAATATGCTACAAACTAATATAAAATTAATGATTAAATATATTACAAATTGACAATAATTAATGACAAAATATCCTACCAACTAAAGGAAAATATACTACTATTTGACGGAAATTAATAATTAAAATGACTAAAATTAACCATTACAATGACTAAATAAACAACTAAATATACTACCAATTGATGAATTTAGAGAAAGAAATAAATGACTAAAATATTTTTGTCATTAATTTAGTGGTGAGTTATATGACTGCAAATATAACACCACTGGTCGTCTAACCAAAATTAGTCATTTACATGTTGAATTTAGTAATTTTTTTCGTCGTAAATTTCTCTTTTTCTACTAGTGTTTGTTCTGTATTGTTAGCATGCTTTTATTGGTTTACTTGTAGTTTCACCATGCATCTTTGCAGCAAGGAAGTTGAAACCTCCCATGGTTGTTGGTTTTGTATAACATTTCTTGCCAAAGTTTGAGCCCCCATTGCTTGCCAAGGTTTGAGGTTGTTAGTAGCCTCATTGAAATTTGACTTCAATGTGGTCTGTGCTTTTTTAACAATGAGTTTGCAAATGTTTTCTAGATTGCATTGTAATTTTGGAAAAGAATGTATGTTGACATTGCAAAATGTTTTTCCATTGGGAAAGAGTGTGATACATTTATAGGTTTCATTCCATTTCATTTTTAAGTACGCGACATGATTTATTCAGTGGTATCTTTCCGCATCTCTTTCTTATATTTTCTTCTCCATACCATGCATATTTGTTGCAAGACAAGTGCACCCTCTAGTTCCTATTGATGGATTTGTTTAAAATATTATGGGGTGGGATTTAGGAGCATCTTCGAGGCCTACTTGCAACTGTATGAAAAAACACCATCCAACATCATATCCTTCTTTGTAGCAATCTACTTTTTGTATGTACTGCGAATCACATTGCAATTCGTTGAACTCAATATGCAGATTTTATAAAATGTTTTTGCGTAGAGAAATAATTTAAACCATTCATTTGATTCTTTTTCATGAAATTTAAGTTACTGTGATATGTGTAGTACTGTTAAGAAATTATTTTTCAATTTACTATGTTTGTTTTTGGTAAGAATTTGCATACATTCCATGAATTATATTGCAATTTGGGAAAAGCTAGGATGTAAAAATTGCATAATGTTCTATTGTGCATAAATAGTTTAAGCCATTTTTAGACTTAATTGAATTGTTTTCTATGGCACTTATATATATATATATATATATATACCCATGGGCTAATTGTTCATGTTTTACTCCAAAAAAAATGATTTGCCAATTTATATTTTTTTTATAAAATTATCTAGACAAATTTTATTGGATAGAAGTCTTATACTCTAAAATTCACTAAACTTTTCTAGAAACTATATAAAATCATTAGAAATTTGAATATTTTTTTCAAAAATATCACCATAAATTGTATGATTGACATTTTAAGAGTTAGTAAAATTTGCCAAAATTTTTACAGATTAAGATAATTATGGATCCTTAATTTTTCCCTTATGCATGAAATATAAACACAAATCTCACAAAAACAATCATAAGAAACATATCAACAACCATTCATGGTTTAAACAAGGGAAGTGAGATTTATTTCTTGGATAGGTGCACGAAGATGCATAAGTACACTTTGTAAACCTACTCAATATCAAAAAGTTGAGGTATATATATATATATATAATGGAAGAATTCAAGTTTGAGAAATTTTGAGCAGAATTTGAACTATGGTAAAAAAATATTATAGTTTTGTTAATTGTTGAAAATTATTAATTCTATTAATGGACGGGAATTACTAATCCCATTAGTCGACAGGAAAAAAAAAAAAAAAATTCGAGGAAAGTCCAGTTGAACTTCCTATTGACCAAGTGTAATTTTGTATTTCCCACTTGATAAAAAAATTCAAAATTTAAGTGTTTTTGAAAACTTGCAAATTTCACGAAATTTTAACGTGGGCCCCACTAGTGCCATGCATAAAGAAGGAACGCGTGGAGGTTCCATATGGACGGAGGGAGTGTGGCATGGACTATCCACATGGAGTGAGTGTGTAGATGGCAGCACCAAAAGAGGGTCAATTGCATGGGTGTCGGCCACATAGGATAGACAGGGATCATTATATATAACACAAACGACTGGATTGGGTTGGATCACCCATATCGACTCATGATTGTTCGTGCAGCAACACATGACCCATATTTATCACAAGGGTTCCTCTCGCGAGGCCTAGATTTGATCACAGAAGTTTCATTGGCTAATCTGAGCCGTTCGTGAAAATGAACTTGATTGGAGGATAGCATGTGTACCCTTCCCGCGAACAACTGAAATTTGATCATGCATGTTCCATCATGTTATCATGACCATAAAGTGATCATAGGATAATACTACTGACCCTCGCATGCACAACTGATATTTGATCGTGTGTTCCATCATGTGATCATGACCATTCGTGCAAGGTAAAGTGATTGAAGGATAATACTAGCACACAGGCCTGGAATTTGACGTGGAGGAAGATGTATTGAGCCATCTGAAACGTATTTTACGGGCAAGATTTTTTGCCACACGTCACCGTCTACGTGTGATATAAAATACAGACCGTAGATTTGACGTTTAATAATATCCATCGAACGTCAAAAATCTTAGTACCTACAGGCTACAGCCACAGGCCTACGGCTAGTAGCTACATGCAAGTTGGTAGTGTGGCACTGGCACCGTCCGGTTTGAAACTCAAGGCGACGAGGAGTTCTTTGCTGGTGGCCGCTGGTAGTAGGTATAGGGTATTATCGAAATTAATTGCGACTCGCCTGTAGGGTATTATCCAACTTCCAAGTTATTGATGCTCATCGGTGCCGATGGAACCGTGGAGGCTTGGAGCCTAGAGCCAGAGGTATTCAGTTCTGTGACTCTGTCTGTAATGTTTGTGTTGGAAGACTAGTCGAGCTCGGATCGCTGCCTCCATTTCTGTTGGTATTTGCAGGACACGTGGAAGCAGTAGATCACAGATGGAATCAACATGGCCTAGGCGGGGATAACTTCGAAGGCCGTTGCAGAGACCTTCATCCGGGGCCTGCGAGTTTGCTGCATTGGAGTGGCAAGGGTAAACCCTGGCTACGTCTTGATCTGAGGCAGTCTTGTCCTCTGGATTCACTATGGGATCCATATGACCTCTTTCAGCCCGCGCTAAAATGGAGTTGTTGTATTAGGCGAATCGGCCCTGTTCAAATGCTTCCAGCCTTCCACGACCGAAGGTTCTCGAGATCAAGTAGAGGTATGTGTACAGTGTAAGTTTTACCAATCAAGTCAATGTTTTGAATGTACATCTCTTAAGCAACGTTAGGTCAATAGTGACGTATGGGGCAAAAGATTTAAATAAACAAAAAAAACTGAATTCCCAATTCTAAAGATTTTGATGTTAAAAGAGATTTTTTTAATCTTTCAAATGCCGAATTTTTCAACCCAAATATAGTAGTGTTAAATCGCTTTGCACATAAGAGGTAGCCATGGATTTTCATGGACACCTTCCAACTTGCTTTCGTCTCCTTCGTGACAGTCGCAGTGGTGTGGTGTGATGTGATCGAGTCATTCGTTGGTGAAATTTAATTTCTGGATGACTTTTAAAGGTTTGAGAAGATTCAAAGAAAGGAAATTTGATGAAATTAAATTTCTGGATGCCTTTTAAGGGTTTTGAAGAGAAATTCAAAGAAAAGAAATTTGATGAAATTCAATGTCTGGATGCCTTTTAAAGGTTTGAGAAGATTCAAAGGAAAGAGGTTTGAGAAGATTCAAAGGAAATAAATTTCCGTGAAATTGTTCAAATTCTGGATGCCTTTTAAGGGTTTGAGAAGGTTGTATAATGTATCAATAGGTGTTTAGGATAATAAAGTTTTCGTGATGTGAACAGTACATGATAGAGTAGAGAGTTTGATTGTGCTGTCTTTTCGTTTGTGGAAGGTTGTGTAATGTATCCTGTAGGACTTTTGGATATGTTCTGAAATGTTGTTGATTGTTGCAGTGCTCCATAATTGTTATGCAGATGTCTATTGTGTGCTGATCTGTTGCCATTCACTACCTGCAATCACAATGAACAGATCCCTGATATGTTTCCTTCTTTGAAGCTGTAAAGAGAGTCCCTGTAAAAAAAATTGACATAAAAAAAATTGACACTCAGTTAAATTGCCTGGACCGTAAAATGATAAGTACCAAAAACTTGAAACCGTCATAAAAAAAAATTTGATAGGCACAGGAAATTTGAAATTCCAGGCCTGCTAGCACATCCTGCACGACCGACTAATATTTGATAATGCATGTCCCCTTGTGTGATATGGACCATTCACACAAGGTAAAGTGATCTAAGGATAATATGGGTACCTTTCGTTCGAATGACCAAGATTTAATTGTGCATGTTCCATCATGCGATCGTGACAACTCGTACGTGTAAAGAAGATCATAGCTTATCCCACTACAACAAAACTTATAATTTATGTCGGATTTAGCATCAAATTTTAGTGTAAATGTTTTTCCAATTGGGGTGAACAATATGGCGCTATTGTGCATTTTCACAAAGCATTGTATTTTGCATTTTTTTTACATCTATTTTTTTTTCTTTTTTCTTTTTCTTTCTTTCTTTCTTTCTTCTTTTTTTTCTTAATCTATTTTTACATCTATTTTTTATGTTTTTTGGCACCTTTTTTGCACTCAATTTTGCATTTAGT
This sequence comes from Larix kaempferi, assembly GCA_027924585.1. NCBI lineage: Eukaryota > Viridiplantae > Streptophyta > Pinopsida > Pinales > Pinaceae > Larix > Larix kaempferi. Next base: position 492,942 of record BSBM01001536.1, read on the forward strand.
ATTGTATCCTTTGTTTTGTTTTTTATTGTGTCATTTTTTGTGTATAGTGTTGCACCCAATTTTGTGCCCAGTTTTGAGTCTAGCTTTACATCGAGTTTTGCGCCCAGTTTTGTGTCCAATTTTACATCTAGTGTTGTGTCCAGTTTTGGGCCCAATTTGTATCTATTTTTGCATGCATTTTTACATCTACTGTTGTGTCTCATCTTGCATTCAATTTTGTGTCTTGTTTTATATTTTTTTTGCATCCAGTTATGAACCTAGTTTTGTGTCTAGTTGCATGTCTAGTGGTGCATCTAGTTTTATGTCTTTTGTTGTGTCCCACCTTGCATCTAGTTTTGCGTCTCCTTTTATGCCTCTTTTTGCATCTAGGTTAGTGCCCAATTTTGCACCCAGTGTTGTGTCCACTTATGCACCAATTTTTGAGTCCACTGTTTCCTCTAATTTTATGTCCGATTTTGCACCTTGTATTGTGCCCAACTTTGCATCCAATTAGGAGTCCAGTTTTGCGTCCTATGTTATGTCCATTTTTGGGCTCGATTTTGCATCATGTTTTGCATCTTGTTTAGCACTCAATTTTGCATCTATTTTTGCATCCCTTTTTGCATTCACTTTTGCATGTGGTGTGACATTCAATTTTGCATCTATTTTTACATAGTGTTGTGTCTAATCTTGCATCCACTTTTGTGTTCCATTTGTCGTCCAATTTGGTATCAATTTTACATCTCATTTTGCATCCCATTTTGTGCTTGTTCTTAATTACACATCTAAACATTATTCTCCAATAATTTTCATCACCCTCAAAAACATACTAAAGATGGGCATTAAGAATTTGTATGTCTTGGTAAAATCATACATGGACTCAAAATATTAACTATTTCAAATATTTTAAAATATCATTTGTGATTTGCGATTATCTCCACAATATGCATGTAGTTATCCATCCCTCGCACATAAACAATATCTAATACGTTGGTTGAAATAACTTGTGATTTCATGGATCCATATGGAATATGTTAGGAAAATTCCTATGTTTCGTCTGCATAGACCATGGAGGGAGCTTAAGGGTCGATGCTCATCACAAGACTATTAAGATGATTGATAAGAATTCATAAAAAGCATTGACTACATTCAAAGAAGATACATTAAAAAATATTACCCCTCTAAAAAATAAACCATGACGCAACTCATGAAGCTCATAAGAAGGGTGTTCATAAAATCCAAAGTATTTCAACCCATTATCAAAAGAAGATACATTTTAACTCTACAAAAACGAATACGAATGATATATTTGTATCACATCCACTTTTATATTAACATAATAATAATAATAATAAATAGGTAGACTGAATGTTATTAATGACTAAAAGAAAAACCATTAATGACTAAAAGGAAAACAATTAACGACTAAGTCTACATAATAATAATTATGTAGACTTACAATCTAGAATGCTATTACTGACTAAAAGGAAAACAATTTCAAAACATGAATCTAAACGAATGAATGAAAACCAGTCGGTCATTTTCCCAGCCATCTTCAAGTTGAACCTGGAACGGTACCTCCCGATTTTACGAATTGAAGGAGAAGTTCAGTATCAAAAGGAGGTCCTCCTGCAATTATTGAGATGGCTGTGTTGATATCCAGTCCAAGTTGTGCAATTCTTGAGTGGATACACTCCAATATTTTGCATCCTTTCTTCACACAAATCGATGCAAATTCTCGACCACTGGTTTCATCTTCACTCTCATCTTGACGATTAAAATGTTCAAACATTCGAAGGATCTCTTCCACTATATCCAAACCTCCTTCCAAAATATTAGCTAATGATGGGCCTTGTGTCATCAGTATATCTTTGACAAGAGAAAGACCCATTTCAAGGGCTTCGGAATTATGCCGCCCCTCTGCTTCGGTTTCAAGGAGTTGTGCCTCGCTAAGACCTCTCATCTCTTCTAATCTCTCAATTTCTCTGGCGATGCATAGAATTATTGCATTAACCAGAATTTGTGACCGAAGTGGATCATCGAAAGATGTTATCATCCCGTGTCTCAAGTCTTCACTGCTGATATCCTTTGCATCCGCTTGAAACAATTTCCTTGTACCAATAACAAAACCCATAACTTTTACGACACTTTCGTATAATTCTTTTCCAAGGATTTGCTCAATTTGGGCACCCATCTCATAAAAAATTTTACAAAACATTTGAATCATATGGATAAAAAATACGACTGGTGAAACAACTAAAACTGACTAACTTAAATGATCAATTTAGTCAAGAAATATAAAAAAAATATGACTAAATTACAACTACAAGAAAAAGTTTAAAAAAAGCCTCATTAAACCACACGATAGGGATTGCAATTAGAGATTTGTGGTTTTTGCACCAATGCGGATGAAGGTTTTGCACCAATGTATATAGAGATTTGTGGGTTTTGCACCAATATAGACGAAGAAGGGTTTGCGCCAATGCCAATAGAGATTTGGAATTTTTGCACGATTCTCAGTTGGTGTTTGTTCGCTGGAGTTTTATTGTCGTGAAACAATCGAATTCAACCCACATTATCATATTTGAGATTAAATAGCTACAATGGAGACTAGTTCTGGCTTGTATGTGAGTTCTTAGAATGGGGATGAACTTGCATTGATTCGCAGCCAAGGGAATCGAGAGGTAAGTTGTGGCATGTTTTTTCATCATGTTGCCTTCTTACTCTTTGATTTGGTTTAATGTCGAATTTTATTTGATATGAGATGTATGACCTTAGGGTTTGAACCCGCTCAATTAATGAACATAGAGAATTTTATTTGATATGAGATGTATGGCCTCAGGGTTTGAACCTCCTCAATTAATGAACATAGAGAGAAGCCATCTTCCAGGCTTGCAAATAGTTAAATCCGAAAGTGCCCATCAAAATATGTTGTAGCACTATCCCTTTGGCATGTGTGCACTCTCTTATCCCTTGGGCATGGACACTCTCCCTTTGGCATGTGTGCACTCTCTTCTCCCTTGAGCATGGACGGTCTCCCTTTGGCATGTGTGCGCTCTCTTCTCCCTTGAGCATGGAATCTCTCCCTTGAGCATTTGCTCACAATATACATAACATTAATACAATAATATCATAGTTTATTTTATAGCATTTAGATTAAATATATTATAATATTAGTTTAAAAATTCATAAAACAATAATTTTTATACAAATATTTTTAAAATTATATAATATTAATTTGATTATATTAATAAAATAGGATCAAAATTTTTTCCTTATATATTAATACTATAATATTATTAAAAATCTTGGTTGAATATATTACATAATTTTGAAAATAAATATTAATGCAATAATTTTTATATATATTTTAATAGAATATAATATTAATTTTACTATGAATATATATTAATACAAATATTTTGAAAATAAATAAACAATAAAGATCATTACATTTTCTAATTTAATATTTAGATTAGATCCAAAAATTGTTTTGTGTTAAAACCCCGGAATAAACACTCTTCTTAAATTAGAATAAACCCTCTCATACATTTTCCTTTTTCTTTTACTCTTGTTCTTATTGTTAACAAGGCCTCAGGAGGAGGAACAGGAGGGCCAAGGGGTCAGAGTCAACACTAGAAGCAAAAATGGTGAGCACCTCAACCTCCTTGTCAAATTATTTTTCTTCAATCTAATTAAAATCTCCATTTATGAGGGTTTCATGGCATTTTAGGGTTTAATATAAATCGAAGTATTTTCAATGTAGTTAAAATCTCTCATTTTGAGGGTTTAATGGCATTTTAGGGTTTACTGTAAATTTTTCATTGGGTGTGTAATACTATGTACTTGTAATGTTTATATTTTACATAATAATGAAATAAATACCCATTTATTAGTTCTGTGAAAAAGAAATCCACTCCAGTCCGCTTATCGAAATATGACTATATTCAAATAGCACAGAAAATAGATCCCATCAACCCTACCTTATTCATCCCTCCCACCCTGAAACATTCTTCCATTAGCTACCTTTTCTAAATTGAATGAATGAATCAACTAGTATGGGCCTTACCTTTCGAATTAGCTTAGTGACTGTGGAAAGTAGTTCTATCAACCGTGACAGTAAATTGTTTAAAATCTCTCTTTGTGGGAGGCTAGTGGGTAGAAACTACCTACTTTCATGGATATAGGGATCGGGCACATTCAAGTGTTGAGATAGAAGGACCTCTAAAAGGGGTAAAGGATATTTTCTCTGCAACAAAACAAAGAACACAAATGTCTTATCTCCACCCATTCAAGCTATGCTTCTTATGGTTGAGAACATGAACGTTGCATGTAAAAGAATTCTCCGACATAGATTTTTTTTGAAATTATAGTACTATATACATGTTTTGGTATTTTGTGAGCTTTATGTAATTAGTTTTTGACTAATGTTTCTACCAAAATTTATACTATCCATGAATGAGGAGAAAATCCGAAATGGCTAGATTTTCCTCAAAAAAATTCTTTGAATGGGGCTTAAAATTAGGCAAGTGGAAAAAATAATTGATGGAGATAGGGGTATGGCACCAACAATAATAAGGTTAAAAGGGTGCTTCAACATCTATAGTGGGTAGAGAGGGTGGAAATACAATAACGATGGATGGCCGAGGAAGTGAATTATAACTATGATATGGATGACTCACTCAATGAAATGAAATATTACGAGAGTGCCCTTTTCTATATAATAAGAGTAATCATTATACATTTTACTTGGGCTTAGCAACAGACCAATCAATCAGCCAAACATTAAAAGAGAGGAGTGGCAAAGAAATTGCTTCATCTAGGGTTCTATCTACCCTTCCATCCATGGCAAAGAAATTGCTCCCATTCAGTTAACACAGTACTTTTTAGAAGCAAGATTTCCGATCGACCGAAAATTATTGCCCAAACATAAAAGTGTGGGAGGAATGCAGATCCAAATCTAGCATTTACTCTTTCAGATCCAGCCACTATTAATCTATTCTTTTTAATATTATTATTTTTGCATCAGTAGTTTCCCCTCTTATCATTTCTTATCATTATTTCTTCCCCAGTATCAGAATGATATCAATCAATTCAAATATCAGAGTTGGATAAACATAAAGTGAAGTGGAAAGGGGCTCATCATCTATGGACCTTGTCAAATCTATTCGTTATGAAGTGACTACCCTATTATTTAAGGCCAATATTTTTTTTTTATCCTGCGCATTCGCTACCTCGTTTCGCTCGCTCGTATCATTTCCATATCCACTTTTTATCTTGCTTAGTAGTGATTGTTGTCCTCCCTCTATTGATAGTTAGTAAATGGGGTGCAGATAAATATGAGTATGTCACTGGTCTCGAGATCAAGGGTAAGGGTGGTTGGGAAATTGTCCCTTTTCTATATAAGAAATTACATCCATACATGAATAAGGAGGAAAACTGGAATGGGTCAATTTGAGAAATGAAACCAAAATTGAGGAGGCTTAATGTCCTAATCATTATATTCAACTTTTACCAGAAAGTACAATTGTGCAAATTTGTTCGATTGGTATTGTATTCTCTGTCAATATCTGGACACTAACTCAATGTACTTGGGGACACATTTTCCTACAGCATATTGTAGTTGTTTTTACTATGTAGTGGATGTACTATAGTCCATGGAATATGTGTTTCTTGTAGTCTTTAGTAGACACATTCTTCTTGCCAAATTTACTCGTCAATTATTTTATTTTCGAGTTCATCCCATTTTTATGCAGGAAGCCTCCATGTGTCTTTCCATATCGATCCTTATCCTAAAATGCATATGTATTTTTATTATCTTCAAATACTTCATATCCAAATCAGATAATATAGAACAAATAGGGAAACAATGATGCTCTTTTTATAGTTCAATTGATTGAACAATAATTGAAGTAATTAATATTATATATACAAGAGTATGATTATCTTATGTGAAAAATAGATCCCTCTATGTTTTAAAATTTGGTTTGTAATGTTTACTGATTTGATTGGTTTTTTCATACAAAATTGCTTGCAGTTTCTTGTCTTCTATCTATGTTATTTGGCTCCAAAGATGCGTGGTGCAAAATTTGCATCAATGTGTTGTGACAATTTTGTAAATAAATCTCACCCATGGAATACAAGGAATAGTAAATCTAAGAGCCTTCTTTATATTTAGTGACATCGTAGGTAAATGCAAAAGACATTATGTAGTATTGGGGTTAATAATATTTTTTATAATGGAGTGGTTTATTGTTCATTGTTTCAATTTTTTTTAAACCTACAATTTGCATTTTCCCAGCCCATAAATTTAAAAAAATTGCAAGTTATTATTTTTTAAAGTATATTTTGCTATTTTTTGTCCTCAACTCATTTTATTGCAAGATATTTGCATAAATGTTTCTTGCATAGAATAGTTCATAATTATGAGGCTATAGACATTAAACCATCTACCAAGTAGTTCGAAATACGATTGATCCAAAGTTAGGATGGCATAAAGTGTAACATCCCAAAAATTCACAAAAATTTAAAATTTTTCAACGTAGCATTTAGTGCTATACTTGATGTGCTGAAATATATTAAATGCTTGTTTGTTTCTTTAATCGACATGCTGAAATAAAATGTTGTGATGATCATGCATATGTATTATTTTACGTTGTGTGTTAAATGTAATTATGTCTACATTAAGATGCTATTGGATGTTTCTTGTCGGAGTTGTGCATCCTAGATTACTTATGGTTTGTTGTCGATGCTTTATACTTCTGATATTTTTTATATGTACTAACTATTTGTTATTCCTTTTGTTGATGAAGGGGTCCTATGGGTACCCTAAGGCTTACTTAGCTAATTAACTAAAGCATTTGAACGTTCTTTTCGCAAATCATAGGTAAGAGAAAGTTAGTATTTCGAAAGTGAAATACGGAGGTCCTAAATGTCGTCAGTTAGCTTTCAAGTTTAAAAAGAGAAGTAGGATAGCTTGCAACTCAATTTAGGGTGAGATCTTCTTTGATCATTGTTTCAGCCATAAACTGTATCAAATTTGGTTTATATGACGTTTATCGTATTACATTCTACTTTCAGCATTTATGTGTTTTTACCACACAAGTATTTGTAAAGGTTGAGTATTGAAACAATATTTAATATTACAAATCCTACTTAAAGGAATTACAAATGAATATTAATAGCCTATAGAATGAGGATCATATCCTAAGTTTGAATATCCTTAAGGTGATTCTAGTCTATTCTTTGATCCTATACTTTACATGTTCAACCCATAACGTAATGGTTATATTAATGTCAAGTATCTTTAGTCATGTATCATAGGCTATGTGTATTTCTTCTATAGTTTGTATTATTGATAAATATAGTGCCTAAGCATATTTAACTTTGTGACTAAACATTAATGTTGACATGGCCTTTATGGTTTATAGACTATATAGAAAAAGGTGGTCTTTGTAATATTTACATGGCAACATGTTACAATAGCTTGGTGTGTATAATGCCTACGAGTCCCGCCATAGTGGATGGTTGATACTTTAACCTAAGGTATGATATGAATAGATGGCCATTGAATAATACGTAACCACAATGATGTTTAATATGTAAAGTGGGTCTAATTATTGATACAGGGTTACGTTGGCAGATTCTTAAGTACTGTGGTAGCTTGGATCATTAAAGTACAATAAAGGTTGTGTGGTGGAATGCCTAATGGCATCCTCTGTGGTAGGTTATCACGTGGTTTCCTCGATCATGATGCTACCCTACCTTCACTTGCACTTACCTCGACAGTATCATCATTTCGACATTTACTTTGCAGTGGGTGGAAGGTTGGAGAGGCCGACAGGCCTGCGAGGTTTTACGGTTTGATAATGGGGTGTGAGGGCACCTCCCAGGTTTCAATATCAGGACCTATGGTTGTGTAACTTGACTCTAAGAGCCGAACCCTTTTGCTACAGTTGTTAGTAGTTTGAGTAGTTCTAGAGTTCATGATACTCTTGTGAGTATTCGAACCCTAGGCAAGCTTCTTTGCAAGTAAAATGGTAGTTTTCAGAACTGTATCTGTCCTTCATAGTTTTACTAGTAAGGTGATGGCTCTGGTTCTCATCAGATGTGGGTGTCTTTGTTATAGAAGCAAGTTCTAAAGGTAATGTCTCGATTCTTTAACGGTTACTGTTACTTGTAAATTGTTTTCAACTCCATAATGCATCTTTTAACCATCAAATGTATTGATGGTAGGTATTTCTCGTCTACCGGTCATTTTGTTGGAGCTATGTGGAAGTGTTTGCTTAATAACCGGTAAGAATCGGTGGTTTCTCCTGTAGGTTACTCTTGGCAACTATTGGTCATTTTTTGGTGTTAGCCAATAACTGGGGTTTGGTGTCTGGCTAAGGATTTGGTCGTCGTCATAATGTTTTGTGAGCCAAATGAATGTGTAGGGAGGATGGGATCCTCACCCTACTTTGGCGTTAATCCCATGACGTTTTACTATGTAAATACTTGTTTTAAAATTGTAATAACTGTTGAAATGGTTTAACCCTCGGCTACTTTGATTAATGAAAGAATTATGGTACTTGTAATTTTCATACTGTTTGTATGTGCATTGTGTCTGCGAAAAATGCTCCAGGGCCTGTGTTGTTTTAAAACAATGCCTTGTTTAAGAAATGTTATGTTTTTTATAATGGCCGAGAGCCACAGGCTAAATACCTCAATTTGTACATTCAAACCCTATACTATTTTGTTTAGAAGATAACTTTGAAAGTTTTTTAAGAAGTCTATCTTAATATTGAGACCTAGTCTCGTATGTTTATTACTTTGTCGAATGTGTTCCTTCGTTTAGGTTTTTGGATTGGTACAGGTAAAAGAAAACATGACTGATGCTATCTTACTGTTGAGTGAGGGCATTGAATATTACTTGTGACCCTAACATGAAGAATTGGTTTTTTTAAATGTTAAGTATTTGACCGTAAATTTGGTTATGAACTCGTCATGATGCTAAGGTTATTTAGTTCTCTTTAAGGGTTTTGAACCCATAATTGTTATGTTTGCAAATGTCTTCTAAGTGGTCGAACTCTGTCTTGGATAATCTATTTGATTTTATAAGTGTTGAAAGAATACTAAATGTTATAGTATAGAATCTAGGGTTCTGTCAAAAATAAATCCTTCATCCAATACAGACTTGTTCTGTGTTTAAAGCGTATATGGTAATGATGATATAAGTTTTAATCAGTTATGTTTACTCTATTTGTATTGATAGTCGTTTTCAATCGTGAATGTTGGTAACTGTTTTGATAGTAAATAAATATAATATAGAATGAATAAAGGTCTTATTAGGAGATTCGAATGGATATGTAGAATAGTAAGAGACTAAAAATATTATCTGTCTTTTGCAAAGGTTTAGAAAATGACGCAAGTTGCCTCACTAGAAAAAGGTTCTTACTTAACAATACACACGACACATACCACAATGCTTACACAAAACAAGGTGTAAAACAGGATGCCAGAAGTGTCTTATATTACTTCTTTGAAATCAGTTACAATGCGGAATAACTGAAAATAAATAACTAACTACCGTCAGCCTCAGCCATTACAACTCAGAAGTAACTGTGGTGTGTTCTCCCTATGTGTCGATATCACCCTCTCCTCGTTCACCTCGGAACTCTGAGCTATGGCTCAATCTCAACTTGCTGATCCCAGTCTGTGTGACTCTTCTATTTCTCTCCACTTCAGACTCTGCACTCTCTCTGATGCCGCTGATCAAATATGGGAATCGTCCCTTCAACTGATTCCTCCCCTTCGTCTTCTACCTTGTTTCTATCGTTCTCGAGACTACTGCAATCCCCGAGACACGCATCCTCCTATCCTCCGATCCTTCTAAATCCTGTAGACCTACAACTATCAGCTCCCAGCTGTGCTGCATAGCCTATGTCCATAACGACACATGTCACGTCCTTCACCTACTCGCAATAACTGTATTAACTTCCTCAGCAAGCTTGAACGGCTACCAAGTATAGTTCCTTGACTTTCTGCTCCTTCGACTCTGCTATAGTAATCAGTCACATCTCGACCCTCCTGTCGGCTCAACTCTGATCTCCTACAGTTCGCCAGTCCTCCCCTTCCTTCGCGCTTGGCTCCGCCAAACCTATCAGGTCGTAGTTCGACCACTTGTCGACTACCCGATGTCTTGCCTCACTTGTCTTCTGTCGACCATAACCCATCGACTCTCGACCCATCACAACATCCGTTGTGTGCTGGTCCAGTCGGTCGCATACCGACTGCTTCTGCTCAACTTGTTGACTTCGACAAGTAAACCTGCTCTCTGCACCAGTGGTCATTGGCACTCCCATTGGTCGGCTCCCTTACGTCGATTAACTTCGACTGACATGCCTAGGCCCCGATGCTACTGCATCAGACTCCCCAGGTGAAAAATAATTCGACTGCTCTGTCTGTAATATCCCGATTTTGACCCTATTGCATTAAAATTGTAAATAATGTAAATATCGTTATTAAATCATGGTGAGGAGCTCAAGGCCAAGGCCCTGCCATTGATTTAGCGTTTTATGTATCGGCAATTAAAAATCTATGCATATGGTTTTTGTGCTAGCCATGCACAATAGAAATTAAGACATCATGTAAATATGAATTTTAATGAAATACCCACAACTGGCAATGCAATGCAATAAAGAGATGGGGGCATGATTCTACAAGGAATAGAGAGGAAAATTATTCAAACCCTTGAGCCAATGGTGTTAACCCAAATGTCAATGAAGGAACCCATAAACCCTCAACTACCCTTTTTTACTTATTCTTCCAAGAGTTGGTTGAGGTAGTTAATGCCTTGGGAATGAAGAGGTATGGCAGCCAATTTCATGTATGGGCAAGCCATCAACCTGGGAAATCGTATTTTGTCTCCTTGGGCAAGAAAACACCCACGAAATTGTACCCAAAGCCATTCTTCACCATTTCCTTGGCTCCCTCACGTAGTCGGAGTTACTGGGTCTTTCTCCTTCACGTTTTCTACCATTTTTCTTGCATTTTCGAGGGCTGGGAACTCATTTTTGGTTGGTACAGTGACTGGGAGAGGAGAACCACGAATTGGGGGTTTGATGGAGGTCATTTTTGCTCCAAGGTTGTCCATAAACATTTTCTGAAAATGAATTTTCCTTCCCAAGGTTTATTCCCCATTTTCCATCTCGTTTATGGTTTCCCACGTTTTTCTGAAGCTCAGGGAAACCCCATTATGTGCATCCCTGTTTTGGTTTGATATTGTGAGCAAGAATTTAGGAGTGGAAGAGGATAGAATTGGCTTGAGGAGCCTAGTGAGGAGGTAACCTCTCAAGAAGATCCAAAGGGTTGGATACTCTTCTATGCACACCTTGAACAATACTAGATTGGAAGGTATGGCCTGAGGGACTGCGTAGTGGTGAAGGGAATACTTCCTTGTATTGGATGTGTAGGTAATGTGGGTACCAAGCTAGATAGATTTGATAGAGGTATCCATAGCTCTATGGGTGAGCCACTAACTTAGCAATTCATTCCTTTCCATTTCCTTAGCAACCTGATAAACCCAATTGCAGATTGGCTTGGCTCATTTTGGTGTATGTTTGGCTATGTGTGAGTCTCATGTTCCCTGGTTCCTTGTAGAAATCATGCCCAGCTCGGGGGTGGCAGTTGTGTTATGAGATTGACAAGCACAATTGGCCTATGGTTGGGTGGAATGTTGCTCGGGACTACTTTGCTTTAAGATAAGTACTCTCTTGTGTTAATTATGTATTGTCTTTAGTTGATGAATGACATGAATATGTTGAATGTATACTAAATGTGTAATTGAATTTACTTCCGCTATGTGTTCATGAATATATATATATGTACATCTACATATGACCGTGCTTTTTATATTCTGAGAATTATGTTTATTAAGTATGGGGCTAGTTGCTCGGTTTTAGCATCATGATCCTCTTCATCGCACTGGTATGATGGGTGGGGACGTGACACCGTCAGTCTCCTGAAATCCTCTTCGGAAATCCATGTCGCCTCCTGCAACTCATCATCTTTCCATTGCACTAAATATTCCTTCTTCCATGAGCTACGCGTCCTCCCAACCTTGCGTTCTTCGATTACTTCTGCGATCTCTTCTTTGTGATGATCTAGAATCTGATCTGTCCAGTCGATGCTTATCACCTCCTCGCTTCCGCTGCTTGACCCTTCTTCAAATTTTTATAGATCTGAGACATTGAACATCGGTGAAATGTTCAAGTCTTCCAGAAATTACAACACATAAGCGTTGTCTGAAATCTTCTTCAGAATTCGGCATGGCCCAATATTCTTCAGCTTCAGCTTGTTGTATGTTCCTGTCGGAAATATTTCCTTCTACAAATATGCGTAGACTAAGTCTCCTTCTCTGAACGACTGTAGGCTCTTCTTTCTGTCGGCTCTAAACTTGTACGCCACATTACTCTTTTCTATGCGCTTCCGTACATTTTCATGAACTTCATGCATATGTTATGTGAACGATTCTGCATCCACGCTCTTCCTAGTTTCTGTCGGCAACTCGACCAAATCCACCACTTTGTGTGGGATTCTCCCCTAAACAATCTGGAATGGGCTCAACTGTGTCGACCGATTCTCAAAATTTTTGTATGCAAACTCTGCTTGTTCCAACACATTTTCCCACTGCTTGGGTCTGTCGGCCGCTAGACATTTCAGAAGGTTTCCCAAACTTCTGTTTACCACCTCGGTCTGTCTGTTCGTCTGCGGATGATATGCCGAGCTAAACTACAACTTCGTGTACAGTTTCTTCCATAGGGTTCTCTAGAAATGCCCCACAAACTTGGTATCCCGATCCAACGTGATACTCTTTGGCAACCCATGTAATCTGACTATCTCCTTGAATAATAGTACAGCAATACCTGTGGCATCACTCGTCTTTCTACACGGAATGAAGTGTGCCATCTTCGAAAATCTATCGACTACAACAAATATTGAGTCACTTCCCTGGTGAGTCTTCGAAAATCCTAACACAAAATCCATGCTAAGATGCTCCCAAGGGGTATCTGGTACTGGTAACGGTGTACACAACCCCATGTTCTGACTCCTTCATTTTGCCAACTAGCAAACTTGACATTGTCGAACCCACTTTCCGACATCTGTCGACATTCCCGGCAAGAAATACTTCTCGTCGACTAGTGCTTTGGTCTTGTCGATGCCAAAATGTCCTGCTAACCCGCCATTATGAAATTCTTGGATTAGGTTCTCTCTCACTGATCCTCTAGGAATACACAAATGACTTCCCTTGAATAGATAGCCTTCTTGAATGAAGTAACTCAAGTATGGAGTCCTGTCGATACTCCAAGGTTCACGATAAGTCATCCATGCTTTCGCAAAATCCTCGTCTGTTTCATACTCTGTCTTTATCGACTCTATCCATGTTTCCTGAACTGTCATCGTGTTCAGTAGTGCAACTCTCCTGCTCAATGCATCGACAACTTTATTCGACTTGCCCAACCTATGTTGAAACACGAATGTATACCTTTGAAGTAGCTCTACCCACTTCATGTGTCGCTGATCCAATTTCGACTAAGTGTTCAAGTACCTCAGTGCTTGATGATCTCTGTATAACACAAATTCCTTGGGCAACAAATAATGCTTCCACTTCTTTAGTGCTTGGATGATAGCATAAAATTCCTGGTCATAGACCGAATACTTCTGCTTCACTCCATTCAGCTTCTCACTAAAGAATGCAATTGGTCGACCCTCCTAGCTCAACACTGCTCCAATTTCCGTTCCACTCGCATCACAATCCACCTGGAAAACTTTGTCAAAGTCTGGGAGAGCCAAGACTGGGCTCTCAGTGAACTTTTACTTCAACTTGTCGAAAGCTCTCTGGGCATCGTCCGTCCACTTGAACTCGCCCTTTCTCATGCATTTTGTCAATGGTGCACAAATTTGACTGAATCCCCGAATGAACTTCCTGTAGAAACTAGCAAGTGCATGGAAACGCCTTACTCCAGTCGTACTTGTCGGTTCCAACCAATCTACTATCCCCTTCACCTTCTCTGGGTCCATCACCAACCCTTTACTCGAGATTACAAACCCCAAGTACACCAACTCCTTCTTCATGAAGAAACAGTTTTGCAGGTTCACCATCAGCTTCTCTTCCTGCAATCTTTGCAATACTTGTCGAATGTGCCCCAAGTGATCTACCTTGGTTCGACTGAAAATCAGAATGTCATCTAAATAGACTACGACAAACTTTCCCAAAAATGGCTTCAATACCTCATTCATTAATCTCGTGAATGTTCTGGGTGCATTAGTCGATCCAAATGGCATGACTAACCACTCGTACAACCCTTCTTTTGTTTTGAATGCTATCTTCCATTCATCTCCTTCCCTTACCTGAATCTGGTGATAACCACTCTTCAGGTCTATCTTCATGAATTATGTTGCTCCACTTAGGCAATCCATCAAGTCGTCCATTCTCGGAAATGGAAACTGATACTTGATCGTGATCATGTTGATGGCTCTGGAGTCTGTACACATTCTCCATTCTCCACCCTTCTTTGGTGTCAATACTGTTGGTACTGCGCACAGGCTTAGAATTTCTTTGATTAACCCTCTGTCTAACAACTCTTGGACCTGTCAATTGAGTTCCTGTCCCTCTGTCGGACTCATCCCATATGGTGCTTTGTTTGACAGACTCGACCCTGGAATCAAGTCAATTTGATGGGATATGCTCCTTGTCGGCGGCAATACCGTTGGTTTCTCATCAACCATTATGTCATGAAACTCTTCGAGCAACTCCTCGATCTCGACTGGAATATACTCCTCCCTGGTCATTCTTTCGACATATGGTCTTTTCGAAATGATCACAAAACATCATGACTATCTCTCCTCTTCCTCAAGGAATTCTTTCACGGTGCTCATCAACACTTGTTTTTCCCAAAGATTTCTCTCACCGCACTTGCAGTCGGCTTGCTCTTCCCACCTCGGCTTCAGAGTCATTTTAACGCCAATTTTGCACACTGTTACTGTGTTGGCTCGACCATCATAGATCATTTTTCAATCATATTGCCATGGCCTTCCTAACAACAGATGGCATGCATCCATGGGAACTACATCGCATAGTACACTATCTTCTAATCCTTCAATTCGGAAGTTGATCAGGAACTGTCATGTCGCCTTGACATGGTGTCCTTTCTCCAACCATGAGATCTTGTAGGGGTGTGGGTGTTCTCGACACTTCAGCCCGATCTTGTCGATGACTTATATCGACACAAGATTCTCTGTGCTTCTGCCATCAACTATGGTTTTGCAACACCATTCGCCGATCCGCACCTTCATCCAAAAGATTGCCTTCCATTGTGCCGGCTCCATCGGGTCGCGTTGATCTTCCTGGATCAATGATCTCTGAATCATCAGATTGAATTTCTTCTTCTTCTCACCTTCGCTACTGTCGGATGCCGATTCTTCCCTCTCGTCGACTTGCTCATCTTTTCGACATTTGGGTTTCGACTGCTCTGCAGCATGTAGGTTCTCTGGGCATTCATATGCCTTGTGTCCCATCCCTCGACACTTGTAACAGATTATGTTTGGTCTTTTATCTCCCTTTTTGTCGGATGGACCACTTCGACCATATGCACCTCGACCACGGCTCTCACGACCATCGCGTCAGTTCTCTTGCGCTTTCTCCCTTGTCGATGTCCCTTCCACATGTCGGCTATCTTTGACACTTTCCTTCCTGTACCCGCTACTTTGTCCTTTCACGAAGACATTTTTCACGCCCCGACCAGTCATCCTTCCCCTGGTCGCTGCATATTTCCTCGACAGTTTCTCTTCTGCCTTCAGAGCTAACTGGTAGGCTTCGTCGACTGTTCTGAATCTTGACATGCTTAGCTCATCCTAAATAGCATATTTTAAGTCATTCACATACCTGGCGACAGCTTCTTATCCTTCATCATTTTTTCCTAACCGAATCGATAATTGGTAGAACTCCTCCATGTACTCCTTCACGGTCATCTCTTTCTGTCGAAAGTTCTGCAACTTCCTGAACAAGGAAATCACATAGTCATTTGGAAAGAACTTCTCCTTCAACTTGGCAACCATTCTATCCCAAGACTTGATTTTCTCCTTGGCTTTCTTGATTCTGTCAGCCTGTATGTTGTCCCACCACAATGAGGCATGACCTTTCAACCTTAGACATGCAGTCTTAACCTGTTTAGGATCCTTGATCTGCTCTATGTCGAAGTATTTCTCCATTTCTCTGAACCAGTCGATCAAATATTCTGGGCCCAGGATTCTTGAGTACGTACGCACGTCTATCTTTGCCCGACCTCTCATATCCATCGGAAGTTTGATCAGTTTTTCTTCTGGTTCCTCTGTGGCTTCTTCCCGGGCTTCCACTTCTTCAACTTCCTTGCCGCTCTGGTCTAACGCCTCAGGAATACAACCATGCCTCTGTCTTTCCTTGATCGTTGTGACTTCATTTGTCAAAGTTTGCATCATTCCAACGCATTTGTTGAACATCTCACGATCCACTGTGACAGCTACTGCACCACGCGCTCTTCGTCCTCAAACATTAACACCTCTATGAGCCATTTTCAACCTCTGCTGAAACTCCCACGCGTCCAATCGCAACCGGAATTAAACAAGTCATGTACAATTCTACCCAACCGCAGCTAGAGCTATCCAAGTCACTTGTAGGCTCAATATCATGAACGTTCCTCGAACTCGAAGGATTCTTCCACTCTAATACCAACTGACGCAAGTCAGGATGATATAGTCGTCTTCCCCAACCGGACTCACCTTCCAGGATCTGATACCAACTGACGCAAGTCACCTCACTAGAATAAGGTTCCTGCTTAACAATACACACGACATATACCATAATGCTTACACAAAACAAGGTGTAAAACAGGATGCCAGAAGTGTCTTATATTACTTCTCTGAAATCGGTTACAATGCGAAATAACTGAAAATAAATAACTTACTACCGTTGGCCTTAGGAGTTACAACTTAGAAGTAACTATGGTGTGTTCTCACTATGTGTCGATCTCACCCTCTCCTAGTTCACCTCGGAACTCTGAGCTATGGCTCGATCTCAACATGTTGATCCCAGTCTGTGTGACTCTTCTATTTCTCTCCACTTCAAACTCTACTCTCTCTCTGATGCCTCTGATCAAATATGGGAATCGCCCCTTCAACTGATTCCTCCCCTTCGTCTTCTACCCTATTACTGCCATTCCCGAGAATACTGCAATCCCTGAGACACACATCCTCTTGTTCATCGATCCTTCCAAATCCTGCAGACCTGCAACTGCAAGCTCCCAGCCGTGCTGCACCGACTCTATCCATGACAACACCTGTAATGTCCTTCACCTACTCGCAATAACTGTATTAACTTCCTCAGAAACCCTGAACGACTACCAAGTATAGTTCCTTGATTTTCTTCTCCTCCAACTCTGCTACAGTAGTCTGTCACATCTCGACCCTCTTGTCGGCTCAACTCTGATCTCCTGCAGTTTGCTAGTCCTCCCTTTACTCCACGCTTGGCTCCGCCAAACCTGTCAGGTCGTAGTTCGACCACTTGTCAACTACCCGACATCTCGCCTCACTTGTCGTCTCTTGACCATAACCCATCAACTCTCGACCCATCACAACATCCGTTGTGCACTGGTCCGGTCGGTCTCATACCGACTGATTCTGCTTGACTTGTTGACTTCAACAATTCAACCTACTCTCCGCACTAGTGGTCATCAGCACCCCCACTGGTCGGCTCCCTTACGTTGATTAACTTCGGCTGACCTTCCTAGGCCCCGATGCTCCTACATCAGAAAACATGGAAAAGTTAAACCCTTAATTTAATCTATTTCTGCAAAACTAGAGATATAATAGAATGTCTAAATGATATGAATACTGCTATGTTTTTTTTTTGCAGCATTTAAATTTCGTAAGAAATGAAGAAAGACTAAAGTGAAGAAAGATAAGATCATGTGTATTTAGTATTTGTTGTAAGTAAATAGTTACTCTGTAACTAAACCCTAGGTTTATGCAGAAACCTAGAACTATTTGAGTTTTTTGTTACTTCTTTTTGTTATAAATGTGAAGTTATTCTAATGTCTGCATAATATATATGTAACTATAATTTTCTGAGAGTATAAGATATTGTTAAATTGCAAAATATAACAAAAAAGGGAAACATAACAGAGTTAGTCTACTCATTCATGATATTCACTGCATATCATTTATCTATTTTAACCTCCCTTCCCTGTAATAGAGTACGGTACATAAATTAGTACGTGGAAAAATGCAGGGAATACATTTATGCATTCATTACCTATACTTATTCAACAATATACAGATTCATAATCAGATCATAAATTCAATCATTTGCTCTTGTAGGATGATAACTATCAATATTTAACTAATGAATACTAAATCAACAACTATAGAAAATAAATTATAACTACTTAGGAATGAAATAACAAGTAGAACCTGCAACTGTAGATAGGGTGGACAAACACCCAAGGAGACCTGTTCCTCCCAACCTTCTCCAAAAGAAGCAGCCAAACTACTTGCCTCCTTTGGACCCCCGAGCCTGTTTAATGAACCACTAGGTAGAAGACTCTGTGTAGAAGCAAGGCACTCAGGATGTATAACCAGCAATCAATAGAGACTTTCCATACACCTCAATCTCTGCACTCAGCAGTAAGACTCTGCACTCAGCAGTAAAACTCTGCACTCAGCAGTAAACAAGGCAGACTTACACCATGATAAGAAACCTAGTTTTTCCCCTCATCGAATGTCTTGTGTGCATACAACAGAACCACAAGGTAAATTTCCTGGTCAAGAAAAGTGTTGAATCTCAGTCCAAATTTGATGGCTCTTAAAAAGATGCCTAGGTCCTTTTGGTGGTCAGTTTTCAATAAATGAGCCTCAAGCTCCAGTTCCACAATCCAGGGAACTTGACCACACTTCAAGGTGTTAAGATTCAATAAGCTAAGACAGAAAATATCAGCATTACATTCCATTTCACAACAATAGCATATACAATATCATTGAAAGAACAACAAGCACAGCATAAATACAAGAGACACAAATTTATCTTGGGAAACCCTCATGGGCTAGAAAACCCAACAAAGCTTCCTCAATATAGATGACCAGCAAATACAAATATGTAAACCCTAGACATGAGCTCCTTCTCCTCCATAGCATATCTCTCCCTCACCTATGCGCTAATCACAAGTGAGTGCAATATGTGTTAAATGAGGAACACACCTCCTCTATTTATACACAACTTCGACTTGACTTTTACACTAACTAGGTCAGCCCCAACTTTAACCATTGGGTTAAACACCCCATTACAAATGACTCTGGGATGACCCCACTAGGGAAGTCTAATAACCCAAGTTACCACATTCCAACAGAGGAATAAACATCTCCGTATATACAATAAGGTCTTCACAGAGGAATGAAACATCTCCGGAATAATAAAGTACAAATACAATATTCTTAGAAGTTACAATATTTCAACACTCCGCCTTAACGAGAAGGATATTATAACAACATCTGCAGGAGCAAGGAGTCATCAACGTCATACATGATACATCTATAAATCATTGGAAGTTTTCTCAACATCATCAGTAACTCAACCAGTTATTGGAATATCTTCAGGTCTTGAATACTGGAGTATCATCATCATCAATATTGAGTCTTCACCTTCTGCAGCACTCGAATAGCTATAGTAACATCATCATCTGTATCACTCGATCAACAACCTCATCATATGGATCTACTGATCATCATCATAACAACATCAACTGGATCCTCTCGATCAACATCATCACATCATCAACTGGATCCTCTCGATCAACAACATCTAGATCATCTCGATCAATAGCATCTAGATCATCTTGATCAACAGCATCTGGATCATCTCGATCAGCAGCATCTGGATCATCTCAATCGACAGCATCTGGATCATCTCGATCGACAGCATCTGGATCATCTCGATCTACAGCATAATCTGCAATACACCTGATCCAATTCCAGGATGATCAATCCTTATTAGTTTTAGACAAGTCTCATGTCTATGGACGATGCAATCCAGATCTACTTCCAGGATGATCAATCCTTATCAATTTTAGATTAGTCTCATGTCTATGGACGATGCAATCCATATCTACTTCCAAGATGATCAATCCTTATCAATTTTAGACAAGTCTCATGTCTATGGACAATGCAATCTAGATCTACTTCCAGGATGATCAATCCTTATCACTTTAGGACATGAGTCCAAGGACGATGCAATCCTATCATGTACATTTTGAACCAAATGTCCAGGGACGATGCAGTCCTATCATCAATTCTCGGAGAGTGATGTCTACGGATCAATTCTGAGACCGAAGTCCGAGGATGATACAATCCCCACATTCTCAGAGACATCTGTCTACGGATCAATTCTAGGACCAAAGTCTGAGGAAGATACAATCCCCACATTCTCGGAGACATCTGTCTATGGATCGATTCTGGGACCGAAGTCCAGGGAAGATGAAATCCCCACATTCTCGGAGACATCTGTCTATGGATCAATTCTGGGACCGAAGTCTGGGGAAGATACGATCCCCACATTCTCAGAGACATCTATCTACGGATCAATTCTGGGACCGAAGTCCAGGGATCATACAATCCCCACATTCTTGGATACATCTGTCTATGGATCGACTCTGGGACTGAAGTCCAGGGATGATACAATCCCCTCTCGTCCACTAGGGACCACATTCTCGGAGACATCTGTCTACGGATCACCTTTAGGACATATGTCCAGGGATGATACAATCCCTCTTGTACACTAGGGACAATTTCTCGAAGACATATGTCTACGGATATCTTTTAGGACATGTGTCCAGGGATGATACAATCCCACCTCATCCACTTAGACAAAGTCTAAGGACCATATATCAACCCCATTGTCGGAACATGTATGCTCATCATCGATACACATATCCACATCATCGATACAGTATCCTCATCATCGATACAAGTATCCACATCATCGATACAAGTATCCTCATCATCGACACAAGTATCCTCATCATCGACACAAGTATCCACATCATCAATACAAGTATCCTCATCATCGACACAAGTATCCTCATCATCGATACAAGCATCCACATCATCGATACAAGTATCCTCATCATCGACACAAGTATCCTTATCATCGATCAAGCATCCACATCATCAATACAAGTATCCTCATCATTGACCTTACCGTCAATATGGGCAATGTCATCATCGATACAGGTATCCACATCGATACCAATATCCAAATATCATCATCGACAACATCACTCCCCCTTTTGAGGAGGGTCCTTCTGAACGACACCAAGATTGTCTCACACTTTACTCGAGACATAGGTTTGGTCAATACATCAACAACTTGTTCGTCAGTTCTCACATACTCGAGCTTGATAGCTCCTTTCTGCACCATATCCCGTATATAAAAATATCGGATCTTTATGTGCTTTGACTTATCATGGAACACTGGATTCTCTGCCATCTTGATACAACTCTGGTTGTCACACAGGATCACAGCGGGGTCCATCTCTAAGTCAAACAATCCCGATAACAACTTCTGAAGCCATATCGCTTCACAACTAGCAGGGCAAGCAGCTATATATACTGCTTCAGTTGTGCTATATTGCTTCCTGCTAAACCACGAGATCATGGCAGATCCCAGACAATAACATCCGCCCGATGTGCTCTTCCTGTTTGATACACTTCTTGCCTGGTCAACATCTGTGTAGCCATACAATCTGAAATCATGATCTCCAAGATAACATAGACCAAAGTCTATCGTACCCTTTAGATACCTCTTCACATGCTTTGCAGCTATCACGTGAACATGCCTATGTTCCACTAGATACTGTCTCAAGGTGTTTCATAGAAAAGCATATATCCGGCCTTGTATTCGTCAGATACATCAATGACCCAATACTCTGTTTGTACAGAGTCACATCCACTAACTCTAATGAGTCATCCGCTAACAACTTCAAGTTGGAATCCATGGGAGTGGCCATGGTTGTACATTCCAACATATCAAATCTTTTCAGGATTTCCACAACATACTTTCCTTGGTTGAGAAAGATTCCTTCTGAGCCTTGCCATACTTCCAGACTTAGGAAGTAATGCAT
Source organism: Larix kaempferi (assembly GCA_027924585.1). Lineage (NCBI taxonomy): Eukaryota > Viridiplantae > Streptophyta > Pinopsida > Pinales > Pinaceae > Larix > Larix kaempferi. The sequence continues at coordinate 515,108 of BSBM01001536.1, forward strand.
CAATCCAAGATCTTTCATCTCAAATTCTGTAGCTTCTTCTTTCTTTCCATGATCTGTTTCTCATTCTCTGTCAGAAAGAGATCATCCACATATAGTAATAGTATGACAGGTTCATCATCCATAACCTTAAGGTAAAGGTGAGGATACGCTTTGCTTTTGGTAAAGCCCAAGCTTTTTAAGAAGCTATCAGCTCTCCTTCTGTGACTGAACATCATCTACACTCTACAGTGAGTGTTCTTCTCTATATCTATCCGTGCCATTTCCCGTCAGATGGGTCTACTGATATGGGCCTCAAGATCATTTGAACTTTGTGGTGAGTTCCTTCTTGCATCCATCTAAGAGAAGAATGTCATCTGTATATAGACACCATATTCAACCTTGTAGCAAAAGTTGAAATCCGCATCACCCATGGTGATCATTAAGCTCATCAAATGACTATCGATCCTGGGTACCCATACAGATCCCGATTCACACTTATTATTCAATTACACCATTAAGAGAATGGTCTTATCTAGCCACTTGGAGCAAACATCTTGTTATGATCCTCTTCCTCTTTCTAAGAGAATCTTCTATCCACGAGCCTTCTATAGTATGTTTGATTTGTAAGTCTTCTTGTTGAACATCCATCACTTCTTCGGTGTTCATCATTCTTCAAGATCTTTCCTGCAAATCAAAGTTAAATACATGATTAGTAATACTTCATAATCATCAAATCATGTTGACATGCTAACCTATTATGCATATAGATATGATTCACATAGTTATGCAACTATCTTGACCAATACTTTGGCACAACACTTTTCCATATCTTGTATGCATACAATGGCTATCTAGATGCCTTCCATCTCTACCATAACATACTATCAAGAGCCTGCACAGCTCTCAGCATGTCAGCAAAGAGGTTTCATTCTAGATAAACAACAATGGAATGTTTGTCCAACTTACCCATCATATGCATATTAGTAGTATACTGTTCAATTCTATATGAATGCTTACACTATGCATGATATATTCTAGGAATACAAATATGCATACAACTATTACAAGCAATATCTTTTACTACTTTAGAGATTCAAATAGCAATTCAAATACTTATCTTTTATGGTTTCCTCCCGCTTGATCTCTATATGTCTTTGAACTTCTTATCCATCCTGGACCATTATGCATGCTCAAGTGTGCACTAGTGTCATCCTCATGATCTCATACATAATCATACATTCATTAGTATAGTCTTAATACTTATCAAAACATTATGATTCTAAATAATCTTAAGTATATATGTTCATGATCATTTAATACATAGGTATACTTACCTAAGATCCTAACAAAGTAGGATTCTAACTTGATATAGGAAAACATACCTAGATTATCAAACTTGCTTATGTCTGAACATACCCAAACAATATCTTTTTGTTCTCTTCAATGATTTAGAGACCTTGTGCCAGAACCTGCATATCTCATAAGTTAAGCATAGTAGAACAAATTCATACATACCTTGTAAGTAGAGCTTCTATGTGGTCAAAGACTATGGATGAGTCTTTGTCTCTATGTCATCATGGTCATAGAACTTTATTTGTCTTTCTTGATGTACCTGTATCTTGTTAGCAGACAACATTATCCTCATACAACACCACAGGTGCATTAGTACAATCATAAGTGTCATAACCCTAATTAATGAATGTCTTGTACCATTCACATGCATTCATTATCAAACAATCATAATTGTACTAACCTCAATAACATGAAGACAAACATATCATAAACTTAACCATGAACAGATTTCAACACATACCTATATCTCCTCAAGTCATACCTGTCAGGATTGCTTTTAACCCAATCCACTTTGATATGCTGAAACTAGATCTAGAGCTAGATTAGGGTTTGTCAAAGAAACCCTAAACAATTCAAACTTTGAATTTCAAACTTCTGAACGGATGGAAAGATGTGGCTTTCTGATCTAATCAAGCTGGTATAATTCAATTTTAAAAACTGCAAAATTTGACCGCTCAAAATTGCCTTTGAAACTTCTCGATTCACTAGATAGGACCCCGAACTAGGGTTTGATAAAGCCCACCCTTCTTCCCAATCAAAAGGTTTGATACAAAGCTCTAAAATTTGATTTTTCTGAGGAGATTCCAGCCGTGGTCATAGATTTCAAAAATTCCAACTTTTGCAAAAGCCCTAATTTTCCACCTTTCCGATCAAAATCCTGAACTAGGGTTTGATAAAGCCCACCCTTCTGACCAACCAAAAATTTCGATCTTGGTCTCTAAATTTTGATTTTGATGAGTATCATTCAGATGTGGTCTCCGTTTCCAATAATTTCAACTTTCTCTGAAACCCTAATTTCCCACAGCAGTGACGATTCAAGAATGAAGGTGCTCAAAATCCAAATATGTTTTTACAGAAATATGCACCTGATTGTTTCTTGTGTAACTCTGAAATTACAAATCCACAGGGTCTGAAACTTCTTTCTGTGGTAGCATGACCTGTCCTCTATCCAACCCCACAGGTCTGACTTCAATTGGATTCTTTGAGAGAGATTTATGCCAAGTGTCGCAACGTGACCTGTTTATGGGATAAAATAGGAGAGTGAACTTGTATGGCATTCCACATGTCACTGGTTCAACTTCGGCCTCTGAAAAATTTACCGGAGAAACTACAATTCGTGCTATACCTGTCACTTTTTATGAAATTTCATTTGGAGCTTCCTCTCCCAAGTTGTGACCTTTTTTTCCTAGGTCACATGTTTATGACTGAGATTTGGAAGAGGCAGAAACCCTAACTTGTACTGATCATAAATCACAAAGTACAACGAATTAGAGGTTTTCCTTTGGACACAAGGTACAGATGGATGCTATCTACGACCTGTAAAGGTTTCAGATCTTGGACCTTCACCAAAATGGATTTATAGAGAAAGTTCCACAATGATTTTCTATATAAAACCCTAACCTTCAAATTGTCGCAAGTGAGTTCCATACATTGCCTTCCTTCAGGGTAGCTCTAATACCATGTTAAGATTCAATAAGCTAAGACAGAATATATCAACATTACATTCCATTTCACAACAATAGCATATACAAGATCATTGAAAGAACATCAAGCACAACATAAACACAAGAGACACAGATTTATCCTGGGAAACCCTCATGGGGTAGAAAACCTAGCAAAGCTTCCTCAATATAGATGACCAGCAAATACAAAGATGTAAACCCTAGATATGAGCTCCTTCTCCTCCATAGCAGATCTCTTCCTCACCTATGCGCTAATCACAAGTGAGTGCAATATGTGTTAAATGAGGAACACACCTCCTCTATTTATACACAACTCCGACTTGACTTTTACACTAACTAGGTCGGCCCCAACTTTAACCACTAGGTTAAACACCCCATTACAACTGACTCTGGTCCGACCCCACTAGAGAAGTCTAATAACCCAAGTTACCACATTCCGACGGAGGAATAAACATCTCTGGATATACAATAAGGTCTTCATGGAGGAATGAAACATCTCCATAATAATAAAGTACAAATATAATATTCTTAGAAGTTACAATATTTCAACATAAGGGAGTTGTCCCTTACCAACAGCTAGTTACTTGATTAATGATGCTGCCACTTTTCCTTTTCCTTCTACCACAGATTCCATTCCTCCTAGTGGGTCAGTAAACACTCTTTCAACAGTTCTCCTTGGGTGAGTGTCTCCTATTTTATTTATTTAAATAATAATATTGTGCAATTACAGTCATCCTTAGACACTTGTCCAAATATAAAACTTTACAATAAAAGTTAAGATAATTTTTTCTTCAAACATAAAATGTTTTTAGCAAAGGGGTATGTTACAAACACCCCCACTTAAGCTCAACATTGTCCTCGATGTTGCTTATTCTTCGTTAGAGCCTCCCTGGAACAAAACTGGATATGATGCCTGCATGTTACTTTCTAGTTCCCAGGTAGATTCATCAGGGCTAAGGTGCTTCCATTGCACCTTTACATGCCCTATGGTACGATTCTAGAGCATAATTTTCCTCCTGTCGAGAATACAGTCTGGTTCCACCTGAAAATATCCTTCGGGTTCCACCTGTATGTCATTCCAATTCAGCACATGAGTAGCATCGTGCACATACTTCTTTAAAACAGAAATGTGAAAAAAATTATGGATTATTAAATTAGATGGCAGAGCCAACTGATATGCAACAGGTCCAATCCTTGATAGGACTTCAAATGGTCCATAGTACCTTGTGTTATATTTTCATAATTTAATTCAATAGATCTAGGATCTTAACTGAAAGAACAACATTTACAACATATCAAGCATAAGAGACAAGAGACAAGAAACACAAAACATTTCACCGGGGAAAACCAAGAAGGTGAAAAACCCCGCAACTTCCTCAGAGATAGAATAAGCATCAATACAAGGATCACCATGATCAAACCCAAGAGATAGATATATTTAGTAGCATGCTCCTCCTCCACTTGTGCGCACCCTCCTCTTCTCTCACTAATGTGAAGTGAGTGAATAATAGAATGTGTAAAATGAGAGAGACACACTCTCTATTTATACACTAACTTTCACTTGACCTTTACTCAACTAGGTCGGCCTCAACTTAACCACTTAACACAATGCTGACTGGGCCGAACCCTACTAGGGTGGTCTAATAACCCTTTGACCCACATGACTTATATAGGGTCGACCCCATCAAGGTGGTCTAATAACCCATCAAGTATAAGTTACGACACTTACAATATAACTTGCGACACATGCAAGTACAACTGACGACACTTCCAATCGAAGGAATTATACATCTGCGTTGGGGATACAATAAAGTACAAATACAATATATAAGTGAATATCTTCCAAAGTTACAAATACATCAACACTCCCTCTTAACTAGGAAGGTATTCTCTTGACACAATTCATCAATACATATAGGCACAAGTCTTTAATTCTGGAGTTGGATCATCATCACTAGATCACGGAGCATCATCATCATCATTGCTGTTGTACTCGACATCTCGATCACTGGGATATCTCTGAATCCTTCTCGTCATAGGAAGTTTTAAAAAGCCAACCCTTTTTCATGCTGGATGTAGGACCACCACCTGTAGGTCTTCATCAACACTGGCCATACTATGGAATCCTCAGGACTTATTACGTGCGTCACAAAACCTCGAAAGAGTATCCCAGGATCTTTTATGTGCCTAAGCACGATCGACAAGATCTCCCAGGGCAATATTATATGTGACCCCACCACAATGTTAATTTTTTAGCATTAATTCAAGATACTCTAGGATCTTTACTAAGAGAATAACATGTACAGTATATCAATGCATATCAATCATAGCAAGCATATCAATCATCACAAGATGCAAACATAAGAGACACTAGACACACATAGTTTCCATAGGGAAAACACTAAGGTGAAAAACCCCACAACTTCCTCAGAGATAGATAGAGCAGTGATACAACCAAAGTACAACCCAAGTAGACAAAGATAGACTCCTCCTAGCAGCTGATCCTCCTCCTCACATGTGCGCCACTTTCTGAGTGATGGAAGAGTGAGTTATGAAGTGATACAAATAGAGATCGAGAGATCTCTATTTATACTTGTCTTGACTGCCCAATAAACTTATGGGGCCGACTTGTCTAGCTTAGTACAATAACCCAATGTTAACTTAATCAGGGCCGACCCCACACATGGTGGTCTAATAACCCATCGGCAAGTTACGACACTTGCGACACTTGTCAATACAAATGACGACACTTCCGTATAGAGGAATAATAACATCTCTATAGGAGTACAAAATACATAGATGAAATACATGGGTGAAATACATTCCAAAGTTACATATACATCAACACTCCCTCTTAACTAGGAAGGTATTTCTCGACATAGATCTGCTAGCACAAGTTTTATTCTCTGGATCATCATCAGCAAATCATCATCCTCGAATCATCGTCATCGTCACTGCTGCTTCTATCTCAATCAATCTCTGAATCTACTTGTCATAGGAAGTTCTACAGAGATAGTCCTTTTTCATATTGGATGTAGGCCCACCATCTGCAGGTCTTCATCATCACTGGCCATACTGTAGAATCCTCAGGACTTATTACGTGCATCACAAAACCTGGTTGCAGCATCCCAGGTTGTTACGAGCACACAGCTCTACTTGTCGGATCTCCCAGGAGCACATTACATGTGACCCCATCACAAAACCTGGCTGTAGCATCCCAGGCTATTACAAGCACACAGCTCTACCTGTCGGATCTCCTAGGAGCACATTACATGTGATCTCACCACAAAACCTGGCTAAAGCATCCTAGGCTATTATGAGCACACAACTCTACCTGTCGGATCTCCCAAGAGCACATTACATGTGGTCCACCACAAAACCTGGCTGAAGCATCCCAGGCTATTACGAGCACACAGCTCTTCCTGTCGGATCTCCCAGGAGCATATTACATGTGGTCATGGCAATTCCTTGAAAGAGCATCTAAGGCATTTTTCATCCTGTCCAGATCTCCCAGGTCCACTTACATGCCATATGAAAATGCCTCAAAAGAGCATCTGAGGCCTTTTTCATCCTGTCCAGATCTCCCAGGTCTACTTACATGTCCTCCCAGAGCAATGCCTCGAAAGAGCATCTGAGGCCTTTTTCATCCTATCCAGATCTTCCAGGTCTACTTACATGCTCATCTGCACAACCTGTCCATGGCCACAGAGTATCAACCTGATACTCTCCATACATCATCCTGATGTACACATGATCATCCTGATCTTCATCACTGCATCATCCTTATGCATGTCATCTGGAGAAGCTCATCATCCACGATCATCCTAATCAGACAATGTATCTACCTGATGCATACCAAGTATCTGCTTGATACATATCACCATACACAGTGTATCCACCTAATACATACATAGATACATGATCCACACAATGTATCTATCTGATACATATACAGATACATGGTCCAAGCATCCAACATGATGCATACATACATAAATGATCCAACTGATCATATCCAGCATCCAACATGATGCGTACATACATAAATGATCCAACTGATCATATCCAACATCCAACATGATGCGTACATACATAGATGATCCAACTGATCATATCCAACATCCAACATGATGCGTACATACATAAATGATCCAACTGATCATATCCAGCATCCAACATGATGCGTACATACATACAAATGTAAATGATCCAACTGATCACACAGAGCAGAAATTAGAACATCATCCTGATGCTCATCATCCAGCGCTTACATCCACATCCATGTGAAGGATCCCCCTTTCACCATGCTAGGAATGGCTACAGCAAATGTTTCCATCACTTCTTCCTCGAACTGTCGTCGATATGAATAACACTAAGACTCTCTCTGAAGTACTTGAACTTCACTCTGGCTAGTGGCTTCGTCAATACATCTGCAATCTGCTCATCCGTCGCAACATACAGGAGCTTCACTGCTCCTCTCTGCACCATATCCCTGATATAGTGATATTTGATCTCTATGTGTTTCGACCTGTCGTGGAACACCGGGTTCTCAGACAGCTTCACACAACTTTGGTTGTCACAAAATATACCAGTAGCCTCCAGCGGTAGATCAAATAACTTAGACAGTAGCTTCCGAAGGCATACTGCCTCACAACTAGCCAAACAGGCTACAACATACTCTGCCTCAGCTATACTCAGTGCTACACAAGACTGCTTCCTGCTAAAGCAAGAGATCACACCTAATCCCATACTGAAGCAACACCCAGAAGTGCTCTTCCTATCTGTAGCACTACCTGCCCAATCTGAATCAACATAACCCTGTAGGTTAAACTTTTGATTCGCATCATACTTGAGCCCATAATCAACTGTACCCTTTATGTACCTCAAAATATGCTTTACAACAACCAGGTGAACACTCCTCGGATCCGTCAGGAACTGGCTCAATGTGTTCACCACAAAGAAAATATCTGGTCTTGTGTTCGTCAGGTACATCAAGGACCCAATCATCTGACGATACATAGTGAAATCAACCCGCTCATATGAAGCATCACACAAAATCTTCAGGTTCGATGCCATAGGTGTGGCCATGGCCTTGCATTCCATCATCCCGAACCTCTTCAGGATCTCTATTGTATACTCCCTTGTCCAAGGAAGATCCCATTTGCACTCTACCACACCTCCATGCCTAGAAAATAGTGCATCATCCCCAAGTCCTTCATCTCAAACTCGGCAGCAAGCTTCCTCTTTGTATCGGCAATCAATCTATCATCTCCTGTTACAAACAGGTCATCCACATACAGGACTAGTATCACAAGATTTCCTTCCTCAACTTTGTAGTAAAGGTTGGAATCCACTTTACTCTTGGTAAAGCCCAAACTAGATAGGAAACTGTCCATCCTACCATAACAAGTCCTAGGAGCTTGCTTCAAGCCATACAAGGCTTTCTTCAATCTACCCACATATGACTCCCTATCATGTGTTTCAAAACCAAGTGGCTTCTCCACATACACTTCCTCTTCAACTACACCATTCAAGAAAGCAGTCTTGACATCCATATGGTGTATCTTCCATTTCATCACTGCAGCCAGAGCAAGTACTGATCTGATGGAAGTGTACCTGGCTACAGGAGCAAAATTTTCTTCATAATCTATTCCCTCTTTTTGAGAGAAGCCACGAGCTATGAATCTTGCCTTGTATTTCTCTATGCTTCCATCTGCAGCATGCTTGATCTTGTAGATCCATTTGGAAGTCACAACATACTTCCCTTCAGTTCTTGGGACAACATCCCAAACATCATTCTTCATTATTGATTGGTATTCTTCGACCATGGCATCCTTCCATTCTTTCTTTTCCTCTACTTCTTCATAATTGGAAGGTTCTTTTTTCATGATATCACAGAGTAAAGCAACATAGCTGGTATGTGATCTAGTTCTCTTCTTTGCTCTGTGTTCTTCTTCTGGAATGCCATATCTTTCTGCATCTTGAATGAGCTCTCTAGCCCATGTAGGTCTTCTCTTGTGAGAGTTATTTTCACGGGGTGGATCTACAGGTTCTTGCGGATCTTCAATTTCACGATCTGCATCTGGAATTGCTTCAGTCATAGTAGTGTCTTGAAATCTAGTTTCCTTAGGTTCTTCATAATCTTCAATAGGTGTATTCCTTGATTTGATGAATGCTGAGTTTTCATCAAATGTCACATCCCTGCTGACATCAATATTCTTGAACCCTGGAAAGTATATTCTGTAAGCCTTCGAGCTTTCATTGTAACCCACAAAGATACCCTTCTTTCCTGAAGGATCTAGCTTGGTCCTCTTTTCCTTTGGGCATGAGTGTATACTGGACAACCAAATATTACGAGATGGCTGACTTCAGGTTTCTTACCAGAGAAGACCTCTTCTTGTGTTTTGTTGTCCAATATCTTGTGGGGTGTTCTGTTCTGCACATATACAGCTGTCCTAGATGCTTCTTCCCATAGATGCATAGGTAGATCCTGGTCATGCAACATTGCCCTTGCTGCTTCCATGATTGTTCGATTCTTTCTTTCTGCAACTCCATTCTGTTGTGGATTGTAAGGAGCAGTCAACTCCCCCTTAATCCTTGAATCACTGCATAGCTTCTTGAAGTCACCTGAAGTGAATTCTCCACCATTGTCGGATCTGAATGTTTTGATCTTCTTATCAGTTTGGTTCTCCATCAAGGTTTTGAATTCCTTGAACTTATAAAACACTTCATCTTTGTTCTTCAAGAAGTAAACCCAAGTCTTCCTGGAGAAGTCATCAATGAAAGAGACATAGTAAACATACCCACTCAAAGAACTGGATGACATCGGACCGCATACATCCAAGTGGATGATTTTAAAGATTCCTTTAGCTTTGCTTTCACTGCTTGGAAATGCTTTCTTTATGTTCTTTCCTTTTGAACATCCTTTGCAAACACCTTCATGCTTTGTCTTGATTTCAGGAAGACCCTCTACAGCCTTGCTTTCAATTGGAAGTGCCCTATAGTGCATATGAGCGAGTCTTCTATGCCAAAGTTTACTTGGCTCCATGGAATCATGCACCATGGCATGTTCAGGTTGTCCCTTCAATTTATGCAATCCTCCCTCTTGCTCTCCAATCACCACTGCATCATCTATGGTCTTTCCCTTTGGCCACATTAGAACTTGGCCATCCACAAATGCAACCCTCATACCTTTTGCATCCAATGCAGATATGGAGAGTAGGTTTTTCTTGAGCCCAGGTACATAAAGAAATTCTTTCATCTTAAAAGACTTTCCAGAGTCTAGGTTGTAGGAGGCTTCCCCACTTCCTTTGATAGGGTATTGATAACCATCCCCAAGTTTCACCTTATGGTGTGATTCATGTTCAGATAGATTTACAAAAGATTCTTTAAACCCAGTCATGTGTTTGGAAGTCCCACTGTCAATAAGCCAATCATTACAACCATGAGAAATAGTACCCGTGAGAATAGAGATTAGAACATACTCTTCTTCGCTTAATGAGTCATCATCATCACTTTCTTCTCTAGCCTTTTTCTTGGGAGGTTCATCATCCTCGGAAGCATGAGCATGGTACCTTATTTTGTTTCCCTTCTTCTTCTTGTTGAATTTGTTGTTGTCCTTCTTGTTCTTGGGACAATTTATAGCAATATGTCCCTTTTCATTACAGGTGAAGCATATTCTCCTTTCTTTATGGTGATGTGAAGATTTCTTGAAGTGAGATGGTTCTCTCTTGGACTTCCCTTTCTTGGTGTGAGCTGTGAGAGCTTGATCTTCATTCTTGATATTTTCTTCTCGTGCCACAAGCCTTGCTTCTTCTTGTGAGCATTCTTCCTGCAGTCTGCTGAAGGATACCAATTTCTTTCTTGCACAAATTTCTTGGATAAAGGAATCCCATGACCTGGGTAGGCCATTCAGAGTAGTCATGACAACTTCACCATTCTCCACCATTTCATCCACTGCTTCTAGTTGTTCCTTGATCTGAGAGACCCTAGAAAAATAAGATTGAATGGATTCTCCATTCTGAAGTTTTACCCCTTTCAATTGGTTCCACAGAGTCATCTTCCGATTTATGTTCTTCCCTTCAAATAGCTTGGATAGGGAATCAAACATCTCTTTGGGTGTCTTCAGAGATGACACATGGGGGATGAGATGGTCCTTGATAGAATCAGCAATGATTCTCTTTTCCTTGACCAAGTTCTTCTTATGGAGGGCTTTATCCTCTTTTCCCTCTGGGACAGGGATGTATTCCCTTATATATGAGTCCAACTCATTCTCTTCCAGGATTAACCGAATCCTATACTTCCAGGCTCGGAAGTTATCAGCCCCTTCAAGCTTGTCCTCAAGCTTGGTGTGGTGAGACATCTTTAAAGAGTACTTCAAATGGAAATAGAAAAGATTTAGGTCTTACCACTTGATTTGTTGAAAAATGGATCTAGTCCCGGATTAGGGTTTGTTAGAGAAACCTTAAAAATTTAAGACGTGAATTTCAACTTTCTGAAAGGATATAAAGATGCGCCTTGATGAGCTTATCAGCTTGGTGTATTCATAATTTGAGATCTGCAAAGCTTCACCCTTCAGAAATTCCTTTTAGTCTTCCCGGGTTCACTAGGGAGGACCCCAAATTAGGGTTTGAGTTTCCCGGAGATTTACCCAGCCACAAATTTCGATCCAAAGCTCTAAACTTCGATTTTTCCAAGGATCTTCCAACTATGTATTCAGATTTCAGAAATTCCTATTTTTGTAGAAACCCTAATTTTTAGGGCCAAAACTGAAAGTGCTCAAAACTGAATTCTGATTGGACAGAAAGATTCACCTTGCTGGGGAGAGTCAATCTATCATATTACTTTTCCAAAATATGTGGAGAGAAACCCTGGTTTCCGCCACTGCACAATGTCTTCTTCTCATGTTAGCTCTGATACCATGTTAATTTTTGAGCATTAATTCAAGATACTCTAGGATCTTTACTAAGAGAATAACATGTACATTATATCAATGCATATCAATCATAGCAAGCATATCAATCATCACGTGATGCAAACATAAGAGACAATAGACACATAAAGTTTCTGTAGGGAAAACCCTAAGGTGAAAAACCCCACAAATTCCTCAGAGATAGATAGAGAAATGATACAACCAAAGTACAACCCAAGTACACAGAGATAGACTCCTCCTAGTAGCTCATCCTCCTCCTCACATGTGCGCCACTTTGCAAGTGATGGAAGAGTGAGTTGTGAAGTGATACAAATAGAGATCGGGAGATCTCTATTTATACTTGTCCTGACTACCCAATAAACTTATGGGGCCGACTTGTCTAGCTTAGCACAATAACCCAATGTTAACTTAATCAGGGCCGACCCCACACATGGTGGTCTAATAACCCATCGACAAGTTATGACACTTGTCAATACAAATGACGACACTTCCGTATAGAGGAATAATAACATCTCTATAGAAGTACAATATACATAGATGAAATACATGGGTGAAATACATTCCGAAGTTACATATACATCAACACACAAAACCTTAAAAGAGTGTCCAAGGAACGTTCATGTGATAGCACGACCTGCAAGAACTATAAAGAGCATCCCAAGAACATTTGTATGCCTAAGCACGACCGGCAAGATCCCAAGGACTTATTATATGTAGTCACCAAAAAACCTCGAAAGAGCATCCCGAGACTGATTACGAGAACACAGCTCAACCTATCGGATCTCCCAGGGCAATATTACATGTGGTCATGGAAAAACCTCGAAAGAGCATCCTAGGACTGATTACGAGCACACAGCTCAACCTATCGGATCTCCCAGGGTGCTATTATATGCCATAGAACAAAACCTCGAAAGAGTATCCCAGGATCGTTTATGTGCCTAAGCATGACCAACAAGATCTCCCAGGGAAATATTACATGTCCTCCCAGAGAAAAACCTTGAAAGAGTATCCCAGGATCCTTTATGTGCCAAAGCACGACCGCCAAGATCTCCAAGGTCAATATACATGCTCATCTGCACAACCTGTTCACGGCCACAGAGTATCAACCTGATACTCACCATACATCATCCTGATGTACATCATCACATGATCATCCTGATCATCATCATAGCATCGTCTTGATGCATATCATCCTGAGTATCATCCTGATACTCATCACACATGATCATCTTGATCATCGTCATAGCATTGTCCTGATGCATATCATCCAGAGTATCATCCTGATACTCATCACACATGTTCATCTTGATCATCATTCTGATGCATATCATCATATATGATCCAACTAATCATACAAATCATCTAACTAATGCATATACAAAGCACGAACTGGAGCATCGTCCTGATGCTCATCACACAATGCTTACATCCATAGCCATGGAAGGATCCTCCTATCACCATGCTTGGAATGGCTCCTGCAAATGTGTCCCATCACTTCTTCCTCGAAGTGTCTTCAATCTAAAGAACACCAAGCCTCTCTCTAAAGTACTCAAACTTCACTATGGCTAGTGGTTTCGTCAACACATCTGCAACCTACTCATCCGTCGCAACATACAGGAGCTTCACTGCTCCTCTCTACACCATATCCATGATATAGTGATATTTGATATCGATGTGCTTCGACGTCTCATGGAACACCGGGTTCTCAGACAACTTCACACAACTCTAGTTGTCACAGAAGATACAGATATCATCTAACGGGAGATCAAATAACTCAGACAGTAGCTTCCTAAGCCATAGTGCCTCACAACTAGCCGAACAAGCTATGACATACTCTGCTTCGGTTGTAATCAATGCTACACAGGATTGCTTCCTACTAAGCCAAGAGATCACACCTGATTCCATACTGAAGCAGCACCCAAAAGTGCTCTTCCTATCTACAGCACCGCCTGCCCAATCTGAATCAACATAACCCTCTAGGTTAACTTTTGATTCGCATCATACTTGATCCCATAATCAATTGTACCCTTCAGGTACCTCAGAATATGCTTTACAACAACCAGGTGAACACCTCTGGGATCCGTCAGGAACTGGCTCAATGTGTTCACCACAAAGAAAATATATGGTCTCGTGTTCATCAGGTACATCAAGGACCCAATCATCTGACGATACACCGTGACATCAACCGACTCAGATGAAGCATCACATAATAGCTTCAGGTTCAATGCCATAGGTGTGGCCATGGCCTTGCAGTCCATCATCCCGAACTGCTTCAGGATCTCTACTGCATACTTCCCTTATCCAAGGAAGATCCCATCTGCACTCTGTCACACTTCCATGCCTAGAAAGTAATGCATCATCTCCAAGTCCTTCATATCGAACTCGGCAACAAGCTTCCTCTTCGTGTTGGAAATCAATCTATCCTCTCCTGTCACAAACAGGCCATCCACATACATTACTAGTATCACAGTATTGCCTTCCTCAACCTTGTAGTAAAGGTTGGAATCTGCTTTACTCTTGGTAAATCCCAAATTGGATAGAAAACTGTCTATCCTACCATACCAAGTCCTAGGAGCTTGCTTCAAGCCATACAAGGCTTTCTTCAACCTGCACACATATGACTCCCTGTCATGTGTCTCAAAATCAAGTAGCTGCTCCACATACACTTCCTCATTGACTACACCATTCAAGAAAGTTGTCTTGACATCCATCTAGTGTATCTTCCACTTCATCACTGCAACCAGGGCAAGTACTGATCTGATGGAAGTGTATCTGGCTACAGGTGCAAAAGTCTCTTCATAATCTATCGCTCTTTTTGGGAGAAGCCACGAGCCACAAACCTCGCCTTGTATTTCTCTATGCTACCATCTGCAGCATGATTGATCTTATAGATCCACTTGGAAGTTGCAAGAGACTTCCCTTCTCTTCTTCGGATCACATCCCAAACATGATTGACTGGTACTCCTTGATCATGGCATTCTTCCATTACTGCATCCCGGATCCTGGGAACTTCAGATTCTTCAATATCTTCAATAGATAGTTTTCTTGAAATTCGTTGTTGGAACAAATGTTGTAGTCCTTCTTTTGTAGGTGATTGTACATGATCTTACCTACAAGTCAAATTCAATTGCATGATTAGAAACATCTCATAGCTTTTAGAATAAAATCTTACATATAAAGATATATGTCATACAATCATGCAATTATCTTATCCAATGCTTCAATACAACATTTATCCATATCCCGTAACTTTCTAGATGCCTTCCATCTCTACCAGAACATTATTAAGAGTGTGCACAACCCCCAACATGTCAGCAAAGAGGTTTCATTCTAAATAAGTAGCAATGGAATGTTATACAGTACCATAGGCCACTTACCTATTACTTTAGTAGTATCTTGTTCATTAATGGAACTTTTCTAAAACGCATAATATACATCCTAAATCTAGGAACATGTACATGACTAAACAACATAATTTAAGTAATAAGAAATGACAATTTAAATACTTATCTTTGTTTAGTTGTTGGGTGGACTCCCTCTCAATCTTTGCTTCCTTACAAGAACTACTAGAGTGTGCTCCCTCTTGATCTTTGCTTCCTAGATTATCTATCCTTGAACTTATATCCATCCTGGACCACTATGCATGCTTAAGTGTGCACTAGTGTCATCATTGTGTTGTCCTCAATATCTCATACATAACCATACATACATTAGTATAATCTTAATACTATCAAAACATTATGATCCTAAATAATCTTAACATGTATGGTCATGATCATTTCATACAGAGGTAATAAGCGTTAGTATTCAAGGTTTTAGGGAAAACTTATTTTACTCATGCATATTCTTATTTGACCATAGGACTCTTCTGGTTAGTCATATCATCAATCAAAGTAAGAAACATAATATGCATAAACTTGATTACTTAAACTTCTAACTTCAAGAATAATCATTATCATTCATACAAAAGTATAAGGTCCTAACATGAGGATTCTATCTTGATATAGGAAAAACATACCTAGATTATCATGCTTGCTAGTTATGTCTAACATAGCCATATAATGTCCTTTTGTTATTCTTCAAAGACTTGTGCTAGTAACTTGCATAACTCATAAGTTAACCATTGTAGAACCAAAATTATACATACCTCATAAGTAGAGATTCTATGTGATCCATGACTATGATAGAGTCTTTGTCTTCATGTCACCATGGTCATATGTTCTGGATCTAGAATTTGATTTTTCTTTCTTGATGTACCTTTCCTGTTATCGAACAATATCATCCTCATACAACACCACAGTGCATTAGTACAATCATAAGTGTCATAACCCTAATCAATGAATGTATTCTATCACTCACATGCATTCATACTTTTACTAGGGTGATTAGACAAGTCTAACATTAATCAAGATTGTACTAACCTAAATCATAGACTTAATCATGAATAGATTTCAAAACATACCTGTATTTCCTCAAGTCACACCTGTCGATATTGCTTGTAGTCTTCTTATGTATGGCCTTAGCCTTATCTCCCTCTAGAACTGGAACTTCTTCACTTATGCAGGTGTCCAATTCATCCTCTTCTAGGATTAACCCAATCCAATTTGATTTGCTGAAACTAGATCTGGAGCTGGATTAGGGTTTCTCAGAGAAACCCTAAAAATTCAAACATTCAATTTCAAACATCTAATTGGATGAAAAGATGCGCCTTGTTGAGTTGATCAAGCTGGTATACTTCAATTTTGAAATCTCTAAAATTTGACCCCTCAAAATTGCCTTTGAAACTTCTGGATCTTCAGGACAAGATCACGAACTAGGGTTTGATAAAGCCTGGTCTTATGCCCATCCAAAATGTTCAATCTTGTGTTCTAAACTTCAATTTTTCTGAGGAGCTTCCAGCCATGGTCACAGATTTAAAAAATTCCAACTTTTGTAGAAGCCCTAATTTTCCACCTTTCCGATCAACATCCTAAATTAGGGTTTGATCAAGCTCGACCTTTTGCCCAACCAAAAAATTTGATCTTTGTCTCTAAATTTCAATTTTGATGAGGAGCATTCAGTCGTGGTCTATGATTCCGTAAATTTCAACTTTCTCCAAAGCCCTAAATTCCTGCAGCAGTGACAAGCCAAGAATGAAGGTGCTCAGAATCTAATTCTGTTTTGACAGAAATATGTGCCTTATTGTTTCTGGTACATCTCTAAAATTACAAATCCACAGGGTCTGAAAATTCATCCTATGGTATCCTGACTGTCATCTTTCCAACCCGATAGGTCTGACCTCAATTGGATTCTCTGAGAGAGAGTTATACCAATTTTCACAAGGTGGCCTACTTATGGGATAAAATGGGAGAGCGAACTTGTATGACATGCCACATGTCCCTGGTTCAACTTCGGCCTCTGAAAAACTTACTTGAGAAACTACAGTCTGTTCTCTTACTGTCATTTTTTACAGAATTTCATTTTGGGCTTCCTATCCCAAGTTGTGACCTTTTTTCTTAGGTCACCTATTTATGACTGAGATCTGGAAGAAGCAGAAACCCTAGATTGTACGGATCATATCTCACAAAGTACAACGAATAAGATGTTGTGATTCAGACACAAGGTACATGGGGATGTCACCTTCTACCTGTAAAATGTTCATATCTTGAACCTTCGCCAAAATGGATTTATAGCAAAAGTTCTACGATGACTGGTTTTTGCTATATCAAGCCCTAGCTTCCGATTTGTCGCAAGTGAAACAAGTCTCATAAATGCCATAGCATGCCTTCCTTCAGGCTATCTCTGATACCATGTTATATTTTCATCATTTAATTCAATAGATCTAGGATCTTAACTAAAATAACAACATTTACAGCATATCAATCATAAGAGACAAGAGACAAGAGACACAAAACATTTCATCGGGGAAAACCGAGAAGGTGAAAAACCCCGCAACTTCCTCAGAGATAGAATAAGCATCAATACAAGGATCACCATGATCAAACCCAAGAGATAGATATCTTCAACAGCATGATCCTCCTCCACTTGTGCTCACCCTCCTCTTCTCTCACTAATGTCAATTGAGTGAATAATAGAATGTGTAAAATGAGAGAGACACACTCTCTATTTATACACTAACTTTCACTTGACCTTTACTCAACTAGGTCGGCCTCAAATTAACCACTTAACACAATGCTGACTGGGACGAACCCTACTAGGGTGATCTAATAACCCTTTGACCCACATGAATCATATAGGGCCGACCCCATCAAGGTTGTCTAATAACCCATCAAGTATAAGTTACAACACTTGCAATATAACTTGCGACACATGCAAGTACAACTGACGACACTTCCAATCAGAGGAATAATACATCTCCGTTGGGGATACAATAAAGTACAAATACAATATACAAGTGAATATCTTCCAAAGTTACAAATACATCAACACCTTGGTGCTATTTTAGCACAACTGCCAAGCTTAAAAGAACTTTTCTTGGGTTTTACCTTTACAAAGACATGATCTCCAACCTAAAATTCTCTTTTAGTGCGTTTCAGGTCTGCATAACTTTTTTGTCTATATTGTGCAACTTTTAAGTTTCCTTATACCTGTTTCATGGTTAGCTCCATCTCTTTTAACAAATCTGGTCCTAACATTAATCTGTCAATAGGGTTATCCTAAGAAATAAGAGTACAACATTTCCTTCCATACAAAATCTCAAATGGACTAAGTCTAACAGATGCTTGATAATGATTATTATATGCAAATTCAGCTAAATGCAAATAGTCTTCCCACTTAGTTGGTTGATCTTTAACATACATTCTTAACATGTCTTCTAAAATATGATATACCCTTTTAGTCTGTCCGTCAGTTTGTGGATGGAAAGAAGTACTTAAATTTAATTTAGTATTTAAACCCTTAAACAATGTTGTCTAGAAATTTCTGGTGAACTTGGAGTCTCCGTCATAAATAATTACCTTTGGAATCCCATGTAAGCAAAATATTTGCTTCATAAATACATTTGCAATGTTAGTAGCTTTGAAAGTAGTCTTAACCGGAATAAAATGAGCAGATTTACTAAGTTTATCCACAACCACCATTATTGAGCCATTATGTTTCTGATTCTTAGGTAAACCTATAATAAAATCAATACTTATAATTTCCCATTTCCATTCTGGAATTGGCAATGGCTGCAATAGGCCAACTAGGTGTTGACGTTCACCCTTAATTATCTGACATTCAAAACACCTAGCTATGTACTCAGGCACTTCATTCTTCATGTTGGGCCAAAAATAATCCTTTCTTAACATAGTTATCATTTTATGATAACCAGGGTGTCCCGAATAAGGATTTTTATGAAATTCATCCAAAATCAACAATTTAACCTTTGACACATTAGGTACATAGATTCCGTTTTTATATGTCATTAATCATTTTTCATTAATGTTGTAATCTGTTATTAAATTTTCAGATAAAATTTTAGCAACTTTATCATGCAATTTTTGATCATTTTCATCTTGTTTAATTCCTTCTTCGATCTGATTTTCCAGATCTGTCTTAAATGTGCTGATTGCTGCCACAAAAATTAATTTGGCATTTTTGTTCAAGGCATCAACAATTTTTTTTCTTTACCCTTAATGTGTTGAATTTCGAAATCATACTCGCTAATGAAAGCTAGCCACCTAGCTTTCCTTGCATTAAGATTTGTTTGATCCAACAAGTATTTTAAGCCTTTATTATCTGTCATTAGTATAAATTTTCTTCCAATCAAGTGATGGCGCCACATTTTTAGTGCATGTATCACAGCTTCCATCTCTAGATCATAAGTTGCGTAGTTCTCTTCATGGATTTTTAACTTTCTAGACTCAAAAGCAATAGCATGACTTTCTTGAGTTAACACCCCACCAAGTCCATCATTACATGCATCAGTGCATACAACGTAGTCTTTATTAGGATCAACAATTTTTAATATAGGTTTTGTTGTTAAAAACTCTTTTAACTTCTTTAAACTTTCTTCGCATTTATGATCCCGGATGAATTTCTTCCCTTTCTTCGGCAAAGAAGTTATGGGATTCACAATTCTAGAGAATCCTTCAATAAACTTTATGTAGTAATCTATTATTCCCATAAATGACCATACGTCAGTTATGTCTTTAGGGACAGGCCACTCATTAATTGCTCTTATTTTATTTGGGTCGACAGAAATTCCGTCTTTAGATATTATGTGACCTAAGTACTGTATTTTATCTTTATAAAAGTCACATTTACTGAACTTAGCATAAAGCTGATGTTCCCTTAAAACTTGCAGAATTATTATTAAGTGTTCGTCGTGCTCTTCTTTAGTTTTTGAATAAATTAGAATATCATCAATTAACACAATTACAAACTTATCTAGGTACTTATGCAGAATGTTATTCATTAGACACATGAAGACTGCAGGTGCATTAGTTAGCCCAAAATGCATAACTACGAACTCGTAGTGTCCATAACAAGTTCTGAAAGCAGTTTTGAATATGTCTTCATCCCTTATTCTAACTTGATAATATCCAGACCTTAAATCAATTTTAGCGAATATTTCTGCTCCGCCTGCCTAATCAAATAGATCGTCAATGCGAGGCAAGGGATATCGATTTTTAATTGTCATTTTATTAAGTTGATGGTAATCTATGCACAGTCGCAAAGTACTGTCCTTCTTTTTAACAAAGATAACTGGTGCTCCCCAAGGAGACACACTTGACCTTATGTAGTTATTATCTATTAATTCTTTCAGCTGAGATTTTAGTTCATTTAACTTCACAATATTTATTCTTTATGGAGCCTTTGATTTTGGTACCGCACCCGGTACTAACTCAATGGTGAAATCAAGTTCCCTTTTCGGAGGTAGTCTTGGAATTTCTTCCAGGAATACATCAAAAAAGTCCCTGAGGATGGGTATATATTCTAGTTTTATCTTATCTTCTTTAGATGAACATTTTCCATTAATAACATTCACAACAAACATTTTACAGCCCTTTCTTATAGCTCTCTTTACTTGCAAAGCAGAAATTTGTCTTACAGATGTTTTCCTAGGAATTATTTTTACTGTTTTAGTATTACCTTCATTATTCAAACAAATAAAATATTTTTCATAACAGTTGAGTACTACTCTATGCTGTTCAAGCCAGTCCATGCCAATTAACACATCATATGACCCTAATGGAAAAACATTTAAATTAATTTGTGTTTTCAGCGAACTCATAAGTAAATCACAACTTTTGACAAATTCTGTAACTTTTCTTTTATTTCCTGTTGCTCGCTGAACTAACCATGAATTATCAAATTTTTCTACCTTTAACTTGCAACTTTTCACTAATTCAGGTGAAATGTAACTCAAACTTGCACCTTGATCTATTAAAAATGAAATAGATTTTTTTGTATCATACCTTCGATCTCGACCATAGACGTTTGATGGTCTGCTTGTCGATTTTCCAGCACTGCATTTCTCTTGCTACATCACCAACTGTTGGCTCCGCTTGTATGGTGTGAATGTTGTTGACTATCTTTCTGTTGCGTGGACATTAAGCTCGAGTATGTGGTCCACCGCAGTCATAACACTTCAAAGGTGGCCTCTCTTAAGCATTTCTGGTGTTGTTATTATTATTAGGTACATTCCTTGCAGCAGTAAAATTCTGTGGTGCATTACCTCTGTAATTATTATTCTGAAATTTTCTGTTATTGAAATTTTTATTTTTCAGAATTCTAAAAATTAAAAGTTTTCTTTTTATGCTCATAATTACTTGATTTATTATTCCTCCAACTTGATATGCCTTCTCTTCTCTTATTCTGTTCAAAACATAAATTAGCCTTCCTCGTGGCTTCTTCAAGAGTTGAAGGATTATCGTATTCAATTCTGTCCTTTATTTGGAAGGGTAAACAACTTAGAAAACTTTGTATCTTAGGTTTTTCTTCATCTAGGTAAGGTACATACCTTAAAAAGCTAAGAAATTTGCTGCATAACTCCTTCATGGTCATTGAACCCATCTTTAAATCATAAAATTCTTTTGACTTATCTTCGTAGTATTGTTCGGATAAAAACTTTTTATTAAACATGTTCTTAAATGTTTTGTTGACTCAAACCCAGTCGACAGGGGTCCCACTCACTGTCGACACATATCGCAGCCTTCTTGAGCACCGACCCAGACAGGGTTTATCCCACCCAAAAACACCTACAGAGCAGATGAGGTCTCACCCGAGGCGTCCAGGAAGAGCAGACAGAACCATGTTTCCATCGAATGAAGGAGGATGGTTGCGGCTTATGATACTTAAACTTATTGCAACATAGCGACAAAGATCTTTAAGCATTAAACATAGTAGTAAATCAATATTCAACCCAAACATTCATCATTGCAAGAACAGTAATTGTAAAGCAAGTATCGCATCAAAGAAGCATGACATTATTCGTATAGTGCAATATCACATTATCATAACTGAAACAAATTGAACACAGGGATTGCACCAAAATAGCTTCATCATATTATTGTTTTCAACCCAGATACAACATCTCTGCAAAAACTAGATCTCCGCAATGACTCTTGACATCAAAACATACCCGGGAATCATAAAACCAACATCAGGCTTCACATTCTTCCGCTACCAAATTATTCTATCTCAACACTTACAATTCTTATCTATATATAGGCTTCTGCCTTACAACTCTTGTCCACTTACTACCAACTTCCTAACTGACACTGTGGACAAATGACCCAATATCTAGCTAACTTATCCAAAAACGACCAAAAACCCCGCATTCTGCGGTATAACTGACTCAACATTTACATAATATGTGGTCCAAATGACCCAAAACCTGCATTCTGCAGTACAATTGACCCAAAATGCGTAACTAATCTTTCGCTCGTCGCCTTCCATGCCATCTTCTACCTTTTCACAGCATCAGAGATGTTGTGATAGCACTCTACCAAACCGCCTACCAACAGGCCCCCAACACAATCTTGTGGCTCACCCTTGAGCCACGTCAACAGGATACAGTGTACTCCGTCATCTTTACTTTGAAGTCCTCATACGACTGTTCAATTGTCTACACCACTTCCTTGGCTTCCGTAGCCGTTTCCTGACTGTCGACCACGTCTTCTGCAGATGGGTGATCTGTAAGCTTTTCCACGACCTGCTGTCGACACTTCTGCAATGCTTGTAGAGCTTCACTAGCTTGCATCATAAATTTCCCGTCGATGTCCTGGAACTCTTCTAATTGGGTCGCATGGGTCTTCTGTCACTCGTCTTCATTAGCGACGCGGTGTTGCAAGTCTTTCAACTCCGGAGACTTAACAACTTTCTCCAGTGGTGGCATTGTGCGCATTGCGGCTTTCAATGTGGCTAACTGGCCCTTCGCTTCCTGCCGATACTTAGTCAGCTGCTCAACCTGCTCTTCATGAACAATACAGCCCCAAAATTCTACAGTTTCAACCGTGAGCCTGGTTTCCTGTGTCTCCAGCTCCTCCATCTGAGCAGCAACTTCCTCAATTGCCCTTCGTTGTTCATCCACTTCAGCCTGAGGCGTACCCAGTTTCATCTGGGCCTTCAACTCCTGGTTCTCCTGTCACAACTGAATAATGGCAGCTCCTAGTCGTTGCACCCGACGGAGCACGTCTACCTCTTCAGTGGGCTCTGGCACATGCTAATAGGCTTCCGTGATCACCCGGTCAACCCGTACACTGTCGTCCCACAGATGAGCCTTTTCAACAATAAGGAAATCATGTTCCTTTTTCAGGCCTTCGATTTCGCGTGCCTTCTCAGCGCGTTCTTCATTTAGGTGTGCTTCAAGATCATCCATGGCTTGTGGTGCGGAAGCAGCCCTGGCAGTCAATTCTTCAATAGTGCGCTTCGCATTGGCTTCACTCGTCTTTAGTCGGACACACATACCACTGATCTGCCACAGTCAGTCTGTCGTTTCCTTGCTAGTAGTAGCCTGCAGATTGGTCAACCTTTCCGAGGGAAATGCATTAACATTGAGGGTCACCATCTTTAACTGCTCCAGCAATGAATTTACGGCTGCATCTTCGGTCACAATCGTAGTTGGGGGAATTTCCACATTCCTCACCCATGGCTCAATGCTGATTGTGTTAAAGGTTCGTGCCGCTGCTTTCTCTGGTGCCTTTTCGGAAACCATATCATACAGGGCCTCTAACCGAGCGGTGATCGCATGGAATCCTTCATCCGCTTTTCTTGCCATCTTGTCTACTGCCGCAGAGGATGCAGTATTGAGCGCTGTGAGCAGGCATCCCAACTGTGCCTCGGTGGGTAGGGACAACCCGCTGATCGTTGCATGCTCGTGATACCTTTTCGAGTCATTTTCTTCAATGTCCCAGTTGCTATCATCCGATATCGTTTTGGTCGATTGGTGCCCTGATTCGTGGTGACTCTGCTAGTCCTGTTCCAATACCCGATCATCTGGGCCCAACGCTGGGCCACCGGCTTCTATCTCCGCCAAACTCATGGGTTTTTGCCATGCCTCCAGCCACTCATTCACAGTAGCCTCCAAGCCTTCGGACGTCACCTTATACGAGGTCTGCAACCATTGTCGATCAGGATCACGACGGGCTTGGATATGTATGGTATGAGGCCGAATTGCAAATGCCATGACAGGTTTGAATCGTGCTACAGTTTCTTCAGATATTCGCGGGACCTGTGTTGCCGTGGCACAAAGCATCTCCCAATACAGCCAAAACTGCAATCGGCAATCCCAAAGTCTCTCTGGCTCCTGTACATACCATAGATTTTGGTATCGCGCAAACCGTCATTCTGCTGCAGCCAGACAGTCCATGCCCTGGTACATGTCGGACTCTTTCCATGCGACGAAGGCGATCAACAGCAATAGCCAACTGTATATGAAGGCACCCTTTCCCGTTTGGACTGCCACAATGTCCTTCACCAATTGATTCAAGAGATACAGGGACCAGTTCATTTGGACCCCTTCCGTGCATTGCTCTGCACATGCAACGATCCCCGAGTTGCACTGGTTAGGTCGACCACCCTGAATCACCTTACAGGATAGGATCTTAATGCCCGTGAGTACAGCCTGATCATTGCAGCTACTGGTGCGATACCCATGCCCATCCGTTTCTAGGCCATATTTATGTGCTAACTGCAACGCTCGCTTCTTGTCGTTTTCCTTTCCTTGAATGAACTGCGACGGATCAACTCCATTCTTAGGCAAGCTGGTTATGTACGAAATTAAGTCGACGGTGACCAGGACTTCGCTGTCCAGCCGCAACAAACCACCATGAAAGCACGTGAGGAGCTTCTTTACACATGCATTGACTTCCGCCACCTGTTGGTAGGTGGTTTGGTAGAGTGCTATCGTAGCATCTTCGATGCTACGACAAGGTAGAAGATGGTGCGAAAGGAAACGAGAAGAATATTAGTTACATATTTTGGGTCAATTGTACCGCGGAATGCGGGTATTGGGTCATTTGGACCACATATTATGTAAATGTTGAGTCAGTTATACTCCAGAATGCGGGTTTTTGGTTGTTTTTGGATAAGTCAGTTAGATATTGGGTCATTTGTCGACAGTGTCAGTTAGGAAGTCGGTAGTAAGTGTACAAGAGTTGTAAGGCAGAAGCCTATATATAGATAAGAATTGTAAGTGTTGAGATAGAATAATTTGGCAGCGAAAGAATATGAAGCCTGATGTTGGTTGTATGATTCTCGGGTATGTTTTGATGTCAAGAGTCATTGCGGAGATCTAGTTTTTGCAAAGATGTTGTATCTGGGTTGACAACAATAATATGATGAAGCTATTTTGGTGCAATCCCTGTGTTCAATTTGTTTCAGTTATGATAATGTGATATTGCACTATACGAATAATGTCATGCTTCTTTGATGCGATACTTGCTTTACAATTACTGTTGTTGCAATGATGAATGTTTGGGTTGAATATTGCTTTACTACTATGTTTAATGCTTAAATATCTCTGTTGCTATGTTGTAATAAGTTTAAGTATTATAAGCCACAACCATCCTCCTTCATTCGGAAGAAACATGGTTTCGTCTGCTCTTCCTGGACGCCTCGGCTGAGACCTCATCTGCTCTACAGGTGTTGTTGGGAGGGATAAACCCCGTCCCAGCCGGTGCTCAAGAAGACTGTGATATGTGTCGACAGTGAGTGGGACCCCTGTCGACTGGGCTTGAGTCAACATGTACATACCTTAACAAGCTGAGAAATTTGTTGCATAACTCCTTCACGGTCATTGAACCCATCTTTAAATCATAAAATTCTTTTGACTTATCTTCGTAGTACTGTTCGGATAAAAACTTTTTCTTAAACATGTTCTTAAATGTACTCCATTTTATGTCTTTGTCCTTAAGATTTTTAACTCTTTGACATCTTACCACCAAATGTCTGCCCTTCTAGTCAGATTGTATATGGCCATCTTAGCTTTTAATTGAGATGAGTAGTTATAAATCTGGAAATACTTCTTCATTCCGGACAGCCATGCTTCAGCTGCCTCTCCCTTTTCATTTTCGCCATTAAAAGTTGGAGGTTTTATCTTTTTAAACTCTGCTGAAATTTCTTCATAATGTTTATGTCTCTTTTTAGGACCATAGTCACTGTCACTGCTGTCATGATCAGAATTATATTTTCTATGATAAGTTCTATCATCAGATTCAGAAGAAGAAGAGTTACTTTCAGTTTTATAATATTTTTGCTTTCTTATCTCTATGTTTGTAGGACATTGTTCCAGATTCAATTCTTGCTTCTGTTCTCTTATCTTTTTCATCTTGATGGTACTTATCCAATAAAATCTGATTTAATTCTTCTTGTGCTCTTAAAATCCTTTCATTTTCTTCCTTAACACATTTTATTTCATATTTTAAATCCTTGACAATACGTAATAATTCGGAATGATTGATCATTAAGTTCTACGTAGATTTCTTCATTAATATTTTCCTGTTCGTTATTATTACGTTCATTACGAAGAGATCTGCCCTCTGTTGATTCCTCCAGTATGTCCATACCTGCAAATTAAATGTCAATTTGTTCTGTATAGAAACAAATTTAAATAAAAGTCAGTAACTAAATTTTCTGTTTTCATTTTCTGTTTTGTGCGCGTGAGCCTATTTCAGGTCTAGAATTTGAACTCGCGCTTTGATACCACATGTAACATCCCAAAAATTCACAAAAATTTAAAATTTTTCAATGTAGAATTGTAATACCCCATTTTGACCCTTAAGATATATTAGCTTTTAATGTAAATATTGTATACATGTGATGTATGTTTTTCTAGCATGGAGCTCAAGGCCAAAGCCCCGCTAGTGGAAGCTCGAATTTTATTTAAAGGCAAGTATAAGACATTACGTTACCCATGTGTTATTTAGTCATGAAACATTGTAAAAATGATGTAAATAAACATCATGCAATAAAATACCAAAACTGGCTATGGAGGCAACGAATGAGAAGGGGCCATGTGTATCCACTAGGGAGTGGGGAGGGGGTTGTGGGGATGAACCATATGCTGCCAAATGTTATTGTGAGAACCCATTTGACCTTCCTTGATGAAATTTATTTCTGTTGTAAGGAAGTAGTTGAAGATTTCAGTCTATGGCTTCAATGGAGCATGGGCAGCCCAAAAATTCGTATGGCGGAGTATGGGCTCTGTTTTCTTGTACCATAAGTCACTCTACCTCATGGGGATTGATTCTTCCTCATTCCCATTCCATTGTGGAAGAACCCAACATCAATTTGGATCCAAAAACGAATTCCCAGCAGGGAGAAAAACCAGAAATCGTAACTGTGAAAGAACCCACATTTTGAAGAGCCATAAACGCCCAGATTTGGTATTTGACAGTGAAATCCAATGGGGGATCCATAGGTATGAACCTTGGGGCGACTTTGGGAGCATTAGCTACCCCGAAATCCATTGGAAAACCCAGTTTTGATAGCCCAAAAAATCAGTGATGGGATTGAGTTATTCGTTGCCATAATGGTGGGAAATCCAAGTGTGGATGTTCGAATAGAGGATTGGATTGCTTGAATTTAGCTTGAGATGTCTGTAGCTCTGTGGTTGAGCTCACTGACTTAGCATCCTCCTCATTTGTCTTTTGTATGCTTGATAAACCCAACTGTGTGTTGGCTTAGCATAGTTGTTGAGTAAAACCATGGTTGTGAGTGAGCCCATCTAGTTCCTCCTTAGTGGATACACAACCCAACTCGAGGGTGATCTCTCAGCTGAAAGAATACAGGCTGGACAGAGATCTATGGTTGGGTGGAATGTTGCTCTCACATAGCCAGTTGTTGGACAACTTCATCTCAAAGATAAGTGTTCTCTGTGTTGTAAATTATATGCATTATGTGTTCTGCATTGTGCCAATTCGTAATGATATTTATTCATGATTAAGGGAATTGGTATGAATTTTGTGCATAGCATGAGAATGGGATGGATTCTTTTCCTGTTGATGCATCATTTGCTTGAGATAAATATGTTGATGCATTTCAGTTTGTGTGTGCAATTGTGTTTATTTCCGCTGTGTATATATTGATTATGTATATGCACACAAATTTTTTTAATTGTTATGAATTTCTTAGTATTGAACGGGGCTAAGATTGCCAATAAGCCCGGTAGGTTGGTCATGCTTCCTTTCTAGGATCGGATGTGTTGGAAGGGGATGTGACAGAGTGGTATCAGAGCCCAGCTTGCAGCACTGGGGATGCTTGGGCCAAACTCTGAATTACAGGCAAGTGATAGAATGTTTTAATGCAGTATTGGTGAAGTTGGGGTGGCATTTTTTATTGGAAAAATGGCAGGGTCAGATTTCTCAAGTGTGGAAGAGGATCACACAGGTGCATAGATCTCACCAAGAGATTTCCAACGGTACCAGACTTGTCCCATTTGGCTAAGGGACGAACGAGTTATGGACCCCGGAAGTTGCAAGGCCGGAAGCATCCAGGATTGCGGATGTCAGGTTTCAGGTTTCGGGAATGCACATTTTCAAAATTTGCGTTTGGATTTTTGAAATCCCGAACCCGCAATTTTCGGCTTTCGGTATGTCGGGTGTTGGGTTCAGGTTGCGGGTTGTGGGATGGTTACATCCCTGTGACCGTAACTTAATCGCCGAACCCGCAGTTTCGGGTGTCGGGTTTCGGGTTGCGGGTTGCGGGATGGTTACATCCCCGTGACAGTAACTTAACCCCCAAACCCGCAGTTTCGGGTGTCGGGTTTGTGGTTGCAGGTTGCAGGATGGTTACATCCCCGTGACCGCAACTTAACCCACCAAACCCGCAGTTTCGGGTGTCGGGTTTCGGGTTGCGGGTTGCGGGTTGCGGGATGGTTACATGCCCGTGACCATAACTTAACCCCTGAACCCGTAGTTTCGGGTTTCGGGTTGCAGAATGGTCACATTTCCATGACCGCGACTTGGCTTCCTGATCCCGCAGTTTCGAGTTGCAGGTTGCGGGGTGAAAAAAAAACGTATAGAGCCCAAAAATTGATTTTTCGGTAACAAGAGCATGCAAGGTCAGAATTTGATGAGTTCAGCGGCATCCTGAGGCCATTGACGAAGGCCATGAATGAAGTAGTGAAGATCCCGAGCCCATTATGCTCCGATTTGGCATAAAATCAGAATGAATGGCTTTTACAAATCAGTTTCCCAACGCTTGACAGAAGGTTGGATTGAGACAAAACTGATATGGGGCAGTCATGGAGCAGGCACGGTATTAAGTTTTGAGTTTTGGAGCCAAAATCCAAAGGATGTGGAGTCGGGGTGTGCAAGAAGGCCGAAAAGCACTATTCCGGGCCACGTTTTTGGGATTTTGAAAAGCTTGCAGTGGTGGAAAGTGACCCTATAATTCAGAATCAAGAAATTTACTGAACTTGAAATTTCATATTCTCATTAAACCAAACATATTCCGTTAGACAAATATTTCCTAGAAATGCACCGTTTGGGAAATAGCCATTTTTGGCCCAAAATTTGGAATTTTGGAAAAATGTGAAAAGTGAAAAGTAGTCAAACCCAGAATTTTATAGAAGATGAATGGAGCATCGGAACAGAGATGCACGAGTTGCTAAGTGTTCCTTTCTATATGGACTAACTTCGCCCGGTAGAAATTTTTTTCTGAATCTTTATGGAATTGCTTCCACAGGTGGCTGAAGTTGCCAGTTCATGATATTTTACAACTGTGTAAAAATGTGCAAAATTTTGGTTAAAGTTGTCATTTTTGAAGTAATGCAATTTCCACACCCGAAGTCATAATGGAGCATGTGGATAGGAATTGGAAAGCTTGTCCGGTAGGGAACAATGGTGCATAGTCAGAATTTGAATGGGGTCATCATACACCATATATAATTGGAGCAGAAAAGTGTCAGTGGTTGTTTGGCGAAATTGTTGTCAATATGGGCAAATTCTAGAATTGCATGCTTGGAAGTAGCATAGCATGAAATCGAACCAGCTACGATGTGGAAGAGGAATTTAATGCAAAGATGAGGAATTGGAAAGGGAGAATTCCTTAACCCTTGTCTTGCTAACCGCATTTATATTTTATAAGCTTTATGTGCATCAAATTATGGCATGAGAATGCTGAAAATGCAAGAGATTAGATGAGTGGCATGAATATGCATTGATTGGCATATTAATAAACATTGCAGAGAGAATGAGTATATGTTTTGCATGCATATGACATTACATATTGGTAAAAGTAGTGAGATTTTACATATGCAATGAACCACTAATGGTAAATATTGGGGTTGATAATCACTATTGGTGTTGGTTTTGGTTGTAGGACCCAAGACAACAGAAGCATGGCTAAAGATGTTGATGATATTGTTTCATGAAGCCAACAACCTTATGAAGAAAAGGTTCGAACAGAGGATTGGATTGCTTGAATTTAGCTTGAGATGTTTGTAGCTCTGTGGTTGAGCTCACTGATTTAGCATCCTCCTCGTTTGTCTTTTGTATGCTTGATAAACTCAACTGTGTGTTGGCTTAGCATAGTTGTTGAGTGAAACCATGGTTGTGAGTGAGGCCATCTAGTTCCTCCTTAGTGGATACACAACCTAGATCGGGGGTGATCTCTCAGCTGAAAGAATACAGGCTGGAAAAAGATCTATGGTTGGGTGGAACGTTGCTCTCACATATCCAGTTGTTGGACAACTTCATCTCAAAGATAAGTGTTCTCTGTGTTGTAAAGTATATGCATTATGTGTTCTGCATTGTTCCAATTCATAATGATATTTATTCATGATTAATGGAATTGGTATGAAGTCTGTGCATAGCATGAGAATGGGATGGATTCTTTGCCTATTGATGCATCATTTGGTTGAGATAAATATGCTGATGCATTTCAGTTTGTGTGTGCAATTGTGTTTATTTCCTTGTATATATTGATTATGTATTTGCACACAGAAGTTTTTAATTGTTATGAATTTATTAGTATTGAACGGGGCTGAGATTGCCAATAATCCCGGTAGGTTGGTCACGCTTCCTTTCTAGGATCGGATGTGTTGGAAGAGGACGTGACAAGCATTTAGTGCTATACTTGTTGTGCGGAAATATATTAAATGCTTGTTTGTTTCTTTAATCGACATGCTGAAATAAAATGTTGTGACGATCATGCATTTGTATTATTTTACGATGTGTGTTAAATGTAATTATGTCTACATTAAGATGCTATTGGATGTTTCTTGTCGCAGTTGTGCATCCTAGATTACTTATGGCTTGTTGTCGATGCTTTATACTTCTACTATTGTTTATATGTGGTTTATATGTACTAACTATTTGTTCTTCCTTTTGTTGATGAAGGGGTCCTATGGGTACCCCGAGGCTTACTTAGCTAATTAGCTAAAGCATTTGAATGTTCTTTTCAAAGATCACAGGTAAGAGAGAGCTAGTATTTCGAAAGTGAAATACGTAGGTCCTAAATGTCGTCAGTTAGCTTTCAAGTTTAAAAAGAGAAGTAGGATAGCTTGCAATTCAATTCAAGCTGAGATCTGCTTTGATCGTTGTTTCAACCATAAACTGTATCAAATTTGGTTTATATGACGTTTATCATATTACATTCTACTTTCAGCATTTATATGTTTTTACCACACAAGTATTTGTAAAGGTTGAGTATCGAAACAATATTTAATATTAGAAATCCTACTTACAGGAATTACAAATGAATATTAATAGCCTATAGAACGAGGATCATATCCTAGGTTTAAATTTCCTTAAAGTGATTCTAGTCTATTCTTTGATCATATACTTTACATGTTTAACCAATAACGTAATGGTTATTTTAATGTCAAGTGTCTTTAGTCATGTATCAAAGGCTATGTGTATTTCTTCTATAGTTTGTATTATTGATAAATATAGTGCCTAAGCATATTTAGCTTTGTGACTAAACATTAATGTTGACATGGCCTTTGTGGTTTATAGACTATATAAAAAAAGGTGGTCTTTGTAATATTTACATGGCAACATGTTACAATAGCTTGGTGTGTATAATGTCTATGAGTCCCGCCATAGTGGGTGGTTGATACTTTAACCTAAGGTATGATATGAATAGATGGCCATTGAATAATATGTAACCATAATGATGTTTAATATGTAAAGTGGGTCAAATTATTGATACAGGGTTACATTGGGATATTCTTAAGTACTGCGGTAGCTTGGATCATTAAAGTGCAATAAAGGTTGTGTGGTGGAATTCCTAATGGCATCCTCTGTGGTGGGTTATCACGTGATTTCCTCGATCGTGATGCTACCCTAACTTTACTTGGACTTATCTCGACGATAGCATCATTTCGACATTTACTTTGCAGTGGGTGTAAGGTTGGAGAGGCCGACAGGCCTGCGAGATTTACGGTTTGATAATGGGGTGTGAGGGCACCTCCCAGGTTTCGATATCACAACATATGGCTGTGTAACTTGACTCTCAGATCCAAACCCTTTTGATACAGTTGTTAGTAGTTTTATTAGTTCCAAGGTTCACGATAGTCTTGTGAGTATTCAGACCCTAGGTAAGATTCTTTGCAAGTAAAATGGTAGTTCTCAGAACTGTATTTGTTCTTCGCAGTTTTACTAGTAAGGTGATGGCTCTGGTTCTCGTCAGATGTGGGTGTCTCTGTTATAGAAGCAAGTTCTAAAGGTAATGTCTCGATTCTTTAACTGTTACTATTACTTGTAAATTGTTTTCAACTCCATAATGCATCTTTTAACCATCAAATGTATTGATGGTAGGTATTTCTCGTCTACCGGTCATTTTGTTGGAGCTACGTGGAGGTGTTTTCTTAATAACAAGTAAGACTCAGTGTTTTCTCCTGTAGGTTACTCTTGACAACTGTTGGTCATTGTTTGGTGTTAGCCGATAGCTGGGGTTTGGTGTCTGGCTGACGATTTGGCCGTCATCGTAATGTTTTGTGAGCCAAATGACTATGTAGGGAGGATGGGATCCTCGAACTACTTCGTCGTTAATCCCATGATGTTTCACTATGTAAATACTTGTTTTAAAATTGTAATAACTGTTGAAATGTTTTAACCCTCGGCTACTTTGATTAATGAAAGACTTCTAGTACTTGTAATCTTCATACTCTTTTTATGTGCATTGTGTCTGCGAGCAATGCTCCAGGGCTGTGTTGTTTTAAAACAATGCCTTGTTTAAGAAATGTTATGTTTTTTATAATGGCCGAGAGCCACAGGCTAAATGCCTCATTTTGTATGTTCAAACCCTATATTGTTTTGTTTAGAAGATAGCTTTGAAAGTTTTTAAAGAAGTCTATCTTAATACTGAGACCTAATCTCATATGTCTATTGCTTTGTCGAATGTGTTCCTTCGTTTAGGTTTTTGGCTTGGTATAGGTAAAAGAAAACGTGACTGATGCTATCTTACTGTTGAGTGAGGGCATTGAATCTTACTTGTGACCCTAACACGAAGAGTTGATGTTTTAAAATGTTAAGGGTTTGACCGTAAATTTGGTTATGAACTCGTCACGATGCTAAGGTTATTTGGTTCTCTTTAAGGGTTTTGAACCCATAATTGTTATGTTTGCAAATGTCTTCTAAGTGGTCGAACTCTGTCTTGGATAATATATTTGATTCGATAAGTGTTGAAAGAATACTAAATGTTATAGTATAGAAGCTAGGGTTCTGTCAAAAATAAATCCTTCATCCAATACAGACTTGTTCTGTGTTTAAAGGGTCTATGGTAATGATGATATAAGTTTTAATCAGTTCTATTTACTCTGTTTGTATTGATATTTGTTTTCAATCGTGAATGTTGGTAATTGTTTTGATACT
Organism: Larix kaempferi; assembly: GCA_027924585.1. Classification (NCBI taxonomy): domain Eukaryota; kingdom Viridiplantae; phylum Streptophyta; class Pinopsida; order Pinales; family Pinaceae; genus Larix; species Larix kaempferi. The sequence continues at coordinate 549,301 of BSBM01001536.1, forward strand.
AAATAAATATAATACAGAATGAATAAGGTCTTATTAGGAGATTCAAATGCATATGTAGAATAGTAAGAGACTAAAAATATTATCTGTCTTTTGCAGAGGTTTAGAAAACATGGAAAATTTAAACCCTTAATTTAATCTATTTTTGCAAAAGTAGAGATATAATAGAATGTCTAAATGATATGAATATTGCTATGTTTGTTTTAGCAGCATTTAAATTTCATAAGAAATGAAGAAAGACTAAAGTGAAGAAAGATAAGATCATGTGTATTTAGTATTTGTTGTAAGTAAATAGTTACTCTGTAACTAAACCCTAGGTTTATGCAGAAACCTATAACTATTTGAGTTTTCTGTTACTTCTTTTTGTTATAAATGTGAAGCTATTCTAATGTCTGCATAACATATATGTAACTATAATTTTCTGAGAGTATAAGATATTCTTAAATTGCAAAATATAACAAAAAAGGGAAACATAACAGAGTTAGTCTACTCATTCATGATATTCACTGCATATCATTTATCTATTTTAACCTCCCTTCCCTATACTAGAGCACGGTACAAAAAATGGTACGTGGAAAAATGCAAGGAAGGAATTTATTCATTCATTACCTATACTTATTCAAAAATATATAGATTCATAATCAGATCATAAATTCAATCATTTTCTCTTGTAGGATGATAACTATCAATATTTAACTAATGAATACTAAATCGACGGCTACAGAAAATAAGTTATAACTACTTAGGAATGAAATAACAAGTAGAACCTGGGTGAAAACATGAAGTTGGGAAACCATTTTGGGCTTTTTTTGACAAAACAAACTGCTAAATTTTATGTTTTTCAACATCGACATCTTCAAACCCATATCTCCCTTAGGAATTTCAACTTGATGTAAACACAAAGGTTTTAGAGAATTGAATTAGCTTTCTACTCGTATTTTTTTAAAGTTTTTTATGGACATGTCGTGGGACACATTTGTTGTCAACATACGACATATACTTGAAAATTTTAGGTATGGATAATGAGTGACCTGTGTTGACGACGGTTTTTTGATAGATGGTTATTCATTTTAGGGAAAAAAATTGTAGGCTCATAATCTACACACACTACACTGGATCCTGGACTATATTTTGAGTTTTTTAAGACTTGGGAACTATTTTTTATTATTTATCGAAACAACATATGTTCAGAAAATGGTGCATTATTGACACATGTTTTTGTCTTCACATTTTCTTTCAAATGTGACTCTTATCAAACAAACTAAAACCAACCCATTGAAGAGGACACTTCAAGGAATATCCTTGTATTTTTTTAAATTTTTTTGGCTTCGTCATTGTGATGATATTGAATTTTCATTGTGATTGATTTTTCAATCACTAAATTTTTTAATGATAAAGTTTAGTAAAAAAATAGTAATCCTAAATGAAATTCAAAAAAAATTATATTATGAGAAAGTAGATTGAATGATGAATCTACTGATATAAACTCCGACATGTAATTCTCATGTTTTGCAGTGGTCCGACCTTGTTAAAGTGACACATTTCTGAATTCTGCAAAAATGGTGCTGGAATTGTTGACCAGAAACTCTCGGGCGAGAAAATGTCTTCCGAACTCTCAACCAAGAGTTTAGTTCAAACTCTCATCCGAGAGTTTTTTTAAAAATACAGCGCATGGATTGGTTCAAACTCTCAGCCTAGAATTTTTTTTAACTCTCTGCCGAGAGTTTGACCTCTCAAAACTCTTGACCTAGATTTTAAAAAACTCTAGGCCGAGAGTTTCAGGTTGACTTTTTTTCCCCTGTTCATCCACGTGCCCTCTTTCCCAGATTCACGTTTTTGTCACGGAATTGTTTCCCAGCTTCGCATTTTCACCCACCTGCAACTATAGATAGGGTGGACAAACACCCAAGGAGACCTGTTCCTCCCAACCTTCTCCAGAAGAAGTAGCCAAACTACTTGCCTCCTTTAGACCCCCAAGCCTGTTTACTAAACCACTAGGTAGAAGACTCTATGTATAAGCAAGTCACTCAGGTTGTATAGCCAGCAATCAATAGAGACTTGCCATACACCTCAATCTGTGCACTCAGCAGTAAAAATATGCACTCAGCAGTAAAACTCTGCACTCAGCAGTATAACTCTGCACTCAACAGTAAAAATCTACACTCAGCGGTAAACAAGGAAGACTTACACCATGATCAAAAACCTAGTTTTTCCCCTCATCGAATCTCTTGTGTGCATACAGCAGAACCACAAGGTAAATTTCCTGGTCAGGAAAAGTGTTGAACCTCGGTCCAAATTTGATGGCTCTTAAAAATATTCCTTGGTCTTTTTGGTGGCCAGTTTTCAATAAATGAGCCTCAAGCTCCAGTTCCACAATCTAGGGAACTTGACCACACTTCAAGGGAGTTGTCCCATACCAACAGCTAGTTACTTAATTCATGATGCTGTCACTTGTCCATTACCTTCTACCACAGATTCCATTCCTCCTAGTGGGTCAGTGAACACTCTTTCAACAGTTCTCCTTGGGTGAGTGTCTCCTATTTTATTTATTTAAATAATAATATTGTGCAATTACAGTCATCCTTGGACACTTGTCCAAATATAATACTTTACAATAAAAGTTAAGATAATGTTTTCTTCAAACATAAAATGTTTTCAGCAAAGGGGTATGTTACATAAAGTCACCCCAAGTAACATGTTTTGTAGAAAAATATTAAATGTGTGCCATCCCACCAAGAAAGAGTCTACCTCTTTTAACAACAACAAGATCATATTTGTTGTAAAAGCTTCAACAAATCCTAAATATCACAAAACTAAAATCCCCACATAAGTAAATTCTATATCATAGTATGAAAGTATAACTATCAACTCATTACAGAGTCAAATTGAGCTTCTGATAGTCAAATAGATTCCTCCAACAATTGCCAAGAAGTTGTGTTTTCGTTTATTACAACATTTGTTCTTATTTGGAAATAATTTGGTGGCACAAAGAAGGGATTTGGAACTACACTTGCATGTAATCTATAGGAGAAATGATAATTTAGTCATGTCATTTGTATCTGGTGACATGGAGGGTTTGGCCACATTTTACCAAGGGTGTTTTGGGTCATCCATGTCATCATGTTATAGTATGGCATCCAGATGGGTCTCCTCATGTACACATGGAAGAACTGTACCAAATATGGACTTATCCATGGCAGAAATATATGTGATCGATTATCTTGCATAGTAATTTCAGGTTTGGTTGGCTATGTGTTGTTGTTTCAAATATGCTTGAACAACTGGTTATCTTTCTGTTGTGGCTAACTATTTCCCGTAGAGCAATTTACAGGATTTTTTCCATAAGGTCACTAACATTATTCGTCCTGCAAAGTCCAAGCATTACCTTCTCTATATAGAGTAGTTGTTCATTCGCCTCAGTTAGATAATGATACAAATGATGAAGCAAGCCAAATTTGATTTTAGGGTTTTTTATTTGTTGTTTTCAATGTCGAAATATCACTTTTCTTGGTCATAAATGCACTTAGTAGCATCTAAAATGTTTCACTAAATCAAAATATGATTCACTATCATGTCGAAAATCAAGTTTCCCATTTTAGGTTTCAAAATCATTGTTTTGTTTTTTTGGAAATGTCTCTGAAATGTTTTGGTGTTGTTTCCAAGTGTTATCCCTTCCATTTTAGATTTTGATATGGGGAACAATGTATCCACATCTCTCCCATATGTTTTTGTAACTTAGACTAACATACATTGTTGGAAGTTGGAATCTCACGTTTCTTGGTTGTTATAACTTAGATTTAATATTTTATTGATGGAATTAAGTTTGGGTAATATGTAATAATACGTGTTTTATCTATTGTATGTAATGAAAGTTTTTTCACTGAGAGGCATTCAAGTTATTGTGATCTTCAAGCATGATAGGTAAGGAATATTTTCCATTTTTTTATTATTTTCATTTTTTGTTGTATACAAATTTTCCGAGATGTCTATATTTTCTCAGGGGACAAGATCTACACTTTATTCTTGAACAATCGGGAATTTTTTACAGTGACAGTGCAGGAAGTAACTCCACGATCAGTGGGTGCCATGATTTCTCTCTATGAACGTCTTGTAGGGATCTATGCTAGCTTAATCAATGTCAATGCTTATGATCAACTTGGTAAGATCATCAAAGTTTATTTCTATTATACAATGGCCTTCCATGAGCTAATGGACTTGCTAATTTTTTGTCCAATACATTTGATGGACTTGCTAATTTTTTTTCCAATACATTTGATGGACTTGCTAATTTTTCTTCCAATTCATTTGATGAATTTTTAGCTATTCCATAATAAGAAAACTTGATTATTCATTTTGTTGGAATTAATAGATAGTTAAACAATTGACAAATTATTTTTGTCCCTAAATTTTTTTTTTTTTGTAATTGATTGAGGGAAATATGTTGTATACTTGATGAGACTTAGTCTAGTAAATAGGTATGAACATTATCATATATGTAATTTAGTACACTTTGTGTTTGGCTACTTCTTCAACCCCCTAGGTTCTTTTTCAATTCTCTTTGGATGTAATTCCGAGTCCCATCGACCTTAAAATGTGATTTATATATTTAAATACACTTATTTTTTTAGTGTGAAATTTGATTCTATTTAAGGGTGCTAGCTCAATGGAAGAGCACCTACCTTACATGAAGGAGGTTGGTTATTTGATTCCTTTGTTCCCTCTATATAAAAATCAATGAACCAGTTGACGATAATTAAAGATTTAAATGACTAGATATGCTACCAACTAACATAAAATTAATGAGTAAATATGCTATAAACTAATAGCAAACTAATGATTAAATATATTACCAATTGACAATAATTAATGACAAAATATCCTAGCAACTAACGGAAAATTTACTACTATTTGATGGCAATTAATAATTAAAATGACTAAATAAACAACTAATTAAACAACTAAATATACTACCAATTGATGAAATTAGAGAAAGTAATAAATGACTAAAATATTTTTGTAATTAATTTAGTGGTGAGTTATATCACTGCAAATATAACACCACTAGTCGTCTAACCAAAATTAGTCGTTTACATGTTGAATTTAGTAATTTTTTTAGTCGTAAATTTCTCTTTTTCTACTAGTGTTTGTTATGTATTGTTAGCATGCTTTTATTGGTTTACTTGTAGTTTCACCATGCATCTTTGCGGCAAGGAATTTGAAACCTCCCATGGTTGTTGTTGGTTTTGTTTAACATTTATTGCCCAATTTTGAGCCCCCATTGCTTTCCAAGGTTTGAACCTCATGTTTGCTTGCCAAGGTTTGAGGTTGTTAGTAGCCTCATTGAAATTTGACTTCATTGTGGTCTGTGCTTTTTTAACAATGAGTTTGCAAATGTTTTGTGCATTACATTGTAATTTTGGAAAAGAATGTATGTTGACATTGCAAAATGTTTTTCCATTGGGAAAGAGTCCATTACATTTATAGGTTTCATTCCATTTCATTTTTATGTATGCGACATGATTTATTCAGTTGATATCTTTTTTCATCTCTTTCTTATATTTTCTTCTCGATGCCATGCATCTTTGTTGCAAGACGAGTGCAACCTTTAGTTTCTATTGATTGATTTGTTTAATATTCTCGGGTGGGATTTAGGAGCATCTTTGAGGCCTAATTGCAAGTGTATGAAAAAACACCATCCAACATCATATCCTTCTTTGTAGCAATCTACTTTTTGAATGTATTGTGAATCACATTGCAATTCGTTGAACTCAATATGTGGATTTTATATAAAAAAAAATTGCGTAGAAAAATAATTTGAACCATTCGTTTGATTATTTTTCATGGAATTTAAGTTACCGTGATATGTGTAATACTGTTAAGAAATTATTTTTCAATTTACTATGTTTGTTTTTGGCAAGAATTCTATACATTCCATGAATTATATTGCAATTTGGGCAAATCGAGGATGTAAAAATTGTAAAATTTTCTAGCTTGCATAAATAATTTAAGCCATTTTTAGACTTAATTGAATTGTTTTCTATGGAACTTATATATATATATATATATATATACCCATGGGCTAATTGTTCATGTTTTCTTCCAAAAAAATGATTTGACAATTTATATATATTTTTAAAATGATCTACACAAATTCTATTGGATAGAAGTCTTATACTCTAAAATTCACTAAAATTTTCTAGAAACTATATAAAATCCTTTGAAATTTGATTCTTTTTTAAAAATATCACCATAGATTTTAGGATTGGAATTTTTAGAGTTAGTAAAATTTGCCAAGGTTTTTACACTTTAAGATAATTATGGATCCTTAATTTTTCCCTTATGCATGAAACATAAGCACAAATATCACAAAAATAGTCATAAGAAACATATTAACAACCATGCATGGTTTGAACGAGGGAAGTGAGATTATTTCTTGGATAGGTGCATGAAGATGCATAAGTACACTTTGTAAACCTATTCAATATTACAAAGTCGAGGTGTATATATATATATATATATATATATATATATATATTTAATGGAAGAATTCAAGTTCGAGAAATTTTGGGCAGAATTTGAACTATGGTAAGAAAATATATTATAATTTTTTTAATTCACTAGTACAAAATGAGAAATTAATGACTAAAAAAATGACTAAAATTTGACTATAAACAACTATTTTTTAGTCGGTGACTAATAGTATCCGATTTCCACTATCTTATCTCTATTCGTATTTCACTAGTCATTAATTGGTTGACTTATTAGTCATTGATTTAGTCATTGATAGTCACTGATTAAGTCATTGATTTAGTCATTGATACTCACTGATTTAGTCATTGATACTCACTAATTTAGTCAATGATTTAGTCATTGAATGTCACAATTAATTTTAGTCATTGATTGTCACAATTAATGACCAAATATACGACTAAATAAACTACTAGATGATAACATATTAATGACTAAGCTAAATACGACTAAACGTTAGTCGCGCTATAAGGTACTGGAGATTAGCTAGTAATAGTCATATATATGCGAATTTAGTCGTTTTCTTTGTCACTAATTTATGATAGGGTATGGAGGAATCGAACAACCAATCTCCTACCTATAATTAGGCAGGTGCTCTACCATTGAGCTAGCACCCTTTGCTTGACAATGATGGTATTCAAATAAATTTTGCATGGGAACAAAATGAATGTCAAACATATTCAAGAATAATGCTTCAAGTACTAAAAGAATTCTAAGATATAGCAGTTCAAGTACTATTAATAGCGTTAATTAAAAATACTATGCATTAAAGTATTGATAATAATGATAATCAAGCTTATAATTGAGCATCAGATAAAATATCCAACAATATAATTCTTCATTCGGTCTACATAAGAAGGGGAAACCGAAAAGCAGACTGAGAAAACTGATATAATATCTTTCATGACCATTGTTGCGGTGATTAAACACTCACCAAATATGCCAATGCTTTATTTAGTTTTGTGAGCTGTGGAGCCATTAGCTCATTCAACTCTGGTATCAATAATCTTATATGTGGGTCAAGAAACCTACCAAACAACAAGGATTGTAAGAGTAATAGGAAATACAATTCACAAAAATATTACTGAAGTAATAGATAACGCATATCCATATATCCTACGAAAAGTTGTTCTTTGAGGATTTCTTTAAACAAGATCAATTAACCATCAGAAGGCCAATCATCCATACTTCTCAATTTCTTTCTTGTTTGTAACAAGATCCATCTTAGTCAAAACATTTACGTGGGGCAGTTCATGTTGCACCATTGCAGAAAGAGACGCCATACAATCACTTAGATACTTTGTTATATCTGACACAAACTGCAAAATGATGTTGATCAGCTTCTACAAAAATAAATGAAGTGACAATTCAACAAAACAAAATTCAATACAATTTAATTGAAATCTATTATGGCAAACCTAGGATTCAAGCAAATATACAACAGAAACATTATAATCCCAATGCCGGAGTTGGTCAACAAATGTTCGGAATACAGGAATGTGGGAGTAAAGCTCTATCTGATCTGGATCAGATAAAAACAAATTTTTAGCTAAAATTTAGGATTTCAAAAGCTTTATAACCAATCCAAGTTCTACTTACTATAGGATTGCAAGTGATTGCAATCAACTACAGGTAGCTCAACCTTGCATCTGGTTCGAGAATTTTGATGACCAATAAATGCTGCATTCTCAAGTGCATCAGGAGCAATATCTAGGGCAGTAAAAGACTTACTACAGTGCTATCTATCAGAGGTATCGGGTGCTCCAGGATAGAATAAAACGGAGAATCCAACCAACCACTAAAAATATTTTTTTTTTTAAATCAACATATAATTGCTTTCATTCTCGGAATTTTACATATTTTTATAGTAGTTGTAGTACTAGTGGCAACCAACTCAAACATTGTCATGAGGACTCAAACATCAATCTGCCTTATTCTTCTGCTACTCTGTACATATTTCTTTAGGTTAATATATTTTTTGAATTTTACCAAAAAAACATGTGTACCAAGAAAGAAATGAGGCTGCTAATGTTTTATCAAAAAAATGTTTACAGATGCAGAGAGGGATGTGGTTTATTATGGAGAATCATGCAGGAAACTTCAAATTATGATCATCCTCCTTTTCACGAAGATCGCCAAGCAAGGATACTTTCATAATTATGGTTACTACACCTACGACTCTGTTCGGTTTTCAGCTGGTATAGTTTTGTTTAAGTTTTGTATATATTTCTGGACTGTTTACAAACTTCTTAAGTATACACTTGATATGGACTAGTTTCTAACTAATTTATCAGTGACTACTATGTTTTGTTTTCCATTTTTTGGAACTTGATCAGAGAGGACGTGGTATCTTAGGAGATCTGATAAGAATCAATATGTTTGTTTTTTTTGGATGTGGTGACAGGCCTAGTCGGCAGTTTCTAGGTCAATGCTTTAAATAGCATCGATGGAATGTAATTTTGTTTCACTCTTTTGATGATATAAAATTACGACTTTTTTTCCAAGGAAAAAATATAATGCACCAACAAATATATTGAAAAAGAAAAATTGATGTTAAGACCTCATGAACCACCACCCCAAGATAAACTACCCAGATAATTTTATTGATAGATTTTGGTTCCTTCTCAACCATTTCTAAATATTATAATAACATTTACTTTGATAACCCACAAAATAGCATCAGTCATTAACTGGACATAACAAGTCCTCACTTGCACAGTTTTTCGAAAGGTTACTCTCTCAATATATAGGTCGTTTCATTTACAACAATAACAACATTAATAAAGGAAGCAAGACAAGGAAATTTCACATTTCCTTGCATATTAAGAAGACCTATGGTAAAAGGAGATAAAATAAGCTGGAGGTTTGAGAATTCAACCACACCTAAGTTAATGAATACATGACTCCACTTATACCATATAACTCTGCTCTCTTGAGTGCCTAAAGTATCAGATAGAAATTAAGTCTCAATTTACATACAGTTCTAGGGACTAAAATTGAGCAAGCATTATTTATCATTTTAATAATAGTGTACTTTTGAATAAACCAATTGCATATGCTCTTGGTTGTCTACATAAAATGTTTCTCCACGATGTTCCTACAAGAGAAAAAAAATAGCATCTTTATGCAGGCTTGTGTTATGAAAACAAGAGATTTAGAAGACCTGCATGCCTAGATAACTTTCAAATGAAAATATAAGGCCTCATACCTCATCCCATTGAATTAGATGGGCATACTCGATACAAAGTGCAACTGTCTGTGGAGTCTCAGCAAGAGTACATAGTGGAAATTTAACTTGTGGTGGAAAAATCCAAACAGTACACTCAAAGCATGGTGTGATTCCTGGTAAGATCACTCTGGCATGGCCCTTGAATCCTTCAGTCCCCCCGTCAACCATAGGTTTAATTGTTTATTCGCATGGATTTCCATCAGAGTTGTACTCTATATTTGTGTATAAAAAAAGAAACATAAGTCAATTTTTTTACAATAAAAGGGTAAATTTTAGTAAATGAATCCCTATTCCTATTTCAGAGTATTACAAATGATAGGGAAAATAGGAAGGTTCATGTAAATACAAGTGAAATATTCATGAGCCAATATGACAAAGAGTTAACATATAATCCTTGCTGTCAAACCGACCACACCTCTTAACAAAACCATTTTGTCCAAAACCCAATCAAGAGGACCATAATCAATGAACATGGTTGGATCAAACCCCCTTGAAGCAAATAATGGCAAAGGCATCCAAGGAATTCTGAATTCTTTGTAATGAAAATCTCTTTCTTGGACTAAATGCAAATAAATTACACAGAGATCTAGATAGCTCCCTACATGCCTCTGCAAAAAAGAGATGAATGGTTCCAAATGTGAACTTTTGAAAACATACCAACTAAAAATCAACAGACTCCTTGGTTTCAAAATATAAAGTTGGGATAATGGCAACACTTATCTTCGCCTTGCACTAAACACTTCTAGAAATAAATTAGGGAATTGGCAACCTATGATCCAAAGTGTATTGAGTCAAATTTTGAATTGGGAAATTATATGCTTAGACCCATTTGTTAGATTGGTTTTTCTCAATGCTGCACTAGGACTCACAAGTATTCCCCACTTTCAGTTTCTCATACTTTTCGGTTGCAGTTTCAGACTATCATCAAGAAGAAATAATTTAATGGGGATTTTTGTGTCTCCTTCTGAAAAGAGCATGGGGTTTAGGCATGAGTGATCTATCCCTATTTAGACAAACTCTCCTTTCCAAGCTGGGTATGAGGACTAGGAGTATCGCCATCTCAGCTGTAGCAAAAATCCACCTTCAAAAATATAGTGGAACATGCCCTGAATTGTTTCTAATAAAATCCACCATAAAAAATATAGTGGAACATACGCTGAATTGTTTCTAATAACCTACATCCCTTCCCAAGCTGACTGTTAGGTCTTAATAACATAGTAAGAAACTATTCCATTATTCACAATTTATTATCATGGAATTTAAGGAGAAACAAGGTAAATATTTAGAGATATTTCATTGTCGGAGAGAATCCTTCTTCCAAAATATTGTGTAATATTCCCTGAATTGCTTTTAATGACCTACATCCCTTCGCAAGCTAGATCTGAGATCTTGAATAACAAAGTGAGAAGCTATTTGATTATTCACAAAAACAAAAGACTAACATTAAAGATAAGATGAGACCGCTTAAATATTTGGAACCATTCTTGTTATGTATATAAATAACATAATAAATAGATAGTAATAAATAATTATTAAAACACTAGTAAAGAAAGATGACTAAAGGAATGCAACCTTTCATAAATAGTCATCATAATTGCCTCTAGGATCTATATATATAGGGTAGTCACAATGTACTTCAACCATCTCATATCATTTCTATTCAATACAATATTTTTATATATACATTACTTGGTATATTTTAATTATTGTGTTCCAGCTACATGTTTCCGCTATTACATTAGTACCAGAGCGAAATTCGAGTTAAATTCCACATAACAGAGCCATACATGATGGAATCCATTGCTAGATGTTTTAAAAATACAATGAATAAAATAATGGAATAAACTAACAGAGCACTTGAGAAGCTCCGCAAACCCCACGTTGCAGACAAAACCGAAGATGAAGACTCAGTTTCCAATTCCAAATCAAATTGGGAATGTGAACAAGGTGTGGGCAGTGCATAAGAAGATAAACAAGACACTGAACTCAAGGTTGAAATCGATGATTCAAGTGACGCTGGCATGTCAGAAGTAGGTACAACACCAATGGAATCTAGTGAGGAAAAGATTGAAGAATCAGAAGAGGATGAGGATATAGAAAGGACAGCTAGGAATTTAGCTACAGACGATGAAGATGATGTGGAGGATAATGATGAAGATAGAGAAAATAATGAAGCTTCTGCTAAGTGTAAAAATAAGACAACTGATGTAACTAACCTATCATGAGATTAAGGCTTGACTCATCCAAAGGTTGTGGTTGTGCTGCCACTTTGAAGCATGTCCCTCATAACTGTGAAGAGTTTGATAAAGATGATTCTACCTTCATGCAAAGAAAACATTGATTAAGGAAATGTTTTTTGATGAATTTGGTAATGGAAAGGGAGAAAATAATGAAGCTTTGACTGGACTGTGCAATATACATCCTTGACCTCCCGCTCAATAAACGGGTGACGCGAAACAACGTCAAAACCAAGTTATATATGGACGATCTGAATTTGCGAAAACATCAAAGAATTCAAATCTGAGAAAAAACATTAAACGTGGACGGCAGGATTCGAAACCACAAGATTTCTATTCATGCCGACAAGTTCCCACAAGATTTGCAAGTTATTTCCATATACAAAATAATGATAAACAGACCATAAGAGCGTCTCCAGCTCGTGGATAGAACAGTTGTTTCTTCCTCATATTGAAGGCGTGGTTTGAAAATGAAAAGGCAAGAGCAGTGGAGGACTGGGAATGGGATGACCTTATACAGGAATGGAACAGTCACCACATACGTTATTATATCCTCACTCGCTTGGATGAGGGTATCCTTAAACAAAGAGGCGCCATCAAATTTTTTGGTCCCAAATTACCTTGGCAATTACAACAAAAAAAACAATTATATAAATGGATCGATGCTATTCAAAGTAAAACTTCTAGACAGACAGTGCCAGCATTCTGAACAAGCATGTACACAAATGAAGTTATGTCTTAGCACCGTGAAAACATATACTCAGATTAGAATTGATTCAAATTCAAAGAAAGAAAGACAGGCAATGCCATGATACCTTTTCCAGGATTTATATTGCAATCAGTAATCAACCTGTGAAATGTAGACATGAATTCTTTTATTAAATTAAATGTACTTCCAGTGCTATAAACATAAATTTTACAAGAGTGCAAAATTATAGCATACCAGCGCAAATATATCAGAGCTTTTCATCTACTATAGCAGAGCGTTCAAAAACCACCAAGAAACGCCAATAAATCTTGTTCCTCCTCTTTTGTGTGTTTGCTCTTATCACTTTCTTCATCAGAATAATCTACAATACTTTTAACAGTGGCCTTTTGATGAAGAAACTTACAGGATTACCCTTTCTTGCACACACCTCCAGAAAAATAAAAACAAATTGCATTGATTTTTTCATCACTATTATTGTCATCTCCTATCCCAGGTGACCTGTTTCTGCTCCCGCCTTGCCTTGGAAAGTGGCTGAAACATGCACAGTAACACATGTGTCAATTTTGAAATATAAAGAAACTATGAGGATGAAGGATCTTCCCATGTAATTAAATCACAACATGCCATATATAATAATCTCATACCCTCATATTGGACATAAATCTAATAAAAAATAGATCTTAGTAAAATAATTGTTCATGTTCTAAAAATAATAAAACAAATTTATGAATGACACACAATTCCTGTCAAGATACCTCAGCACTAAACTAGGTTGAACAGGTTTTGCATCAAACCTGCAAGATCTCAACCTAGAGACTTCTGGTGACCAACTTTTGCTGCTTCTGCGAACTTTTCTTGATTCATTTGCACTATACAACACCTCATCTGATTCACTGTCACTTTCCCCCTCTTTTACATAGTTTTCAACCATTTCCTCTTCTTGCTTTCCAGGAACTTCTCCATCAAAGATTTCTTGACCAGGTTCTTTTGTAACATCAATATTCCATGAGAAAGGTTGACCCCAATCCTTTAAATAGTTATTAGTCTCTCTCAATACATTCCTATTGGGATCTTACATTTCCTTGTATCCAATATTATCATCTGCCATGTTCTCCTCAGTGTTATGAGAAAATCCACTGATCTGTAGTGTTTTACTGTTTTCATATGTTGTCACTACATGATTATGGGGAAGATTCGCAGCCCTCGAGTCTTGTTTATTACTGAGTGGATCATTATCTGCTGGTATTGCATTAGATCCAGCTTCTGGCACTTCATTGAAGGAAGAATTCCTGATACTCTCATTGGCAACAAGCTGGTCGTCAAACTTTGTCGTTGTTAACTTAGTTACATCGAAATTTGGTGTAAAATCCTCAGTTTTCGTCATCCATTTGAAGGGCTTTCGATTATTCTGTATTTTTTGGTCAATTTCTCATCCAAATCAGGTGAGGAATCCCTGTATCGCAGGTCTAATTATTTGTGCAATTGAAGTTGTTTGTATTTCGTAAGGTATGGATTGACTTAATGTTAATTGTTGTAATCACTAATAACAGGTTCAGTTGGGTTCAGATGATCACAATGGCAGTGGTGCATTTGTAGCTCTTTGTTTTGTGCGAGACGTTCGTTGATTCTAGCCTTTTGTTTTTGGGGTTTAAAATTGGAATTGATTTAATTTAATTTCTCATGGAAAAGATGGGACTGGGCTCAGATTATCCAGACATGGTCACTAAAATGCCACAATGTCTGAAAGTGAATACAAAAATAACAATACTTCTAGATGGAATTTTCTGTGACCATCACAATGGCATTCCATAGCCAAGAGAACCCAAAGCACAGTCAAAAGCATTCAATCATTCATTTAAGCAATAAAACATAATAGCCATATCCCAAATTAAAACTCTTAGAAATGGCAGTCTAAGCTTTAAATATACTACCAGAAGGTCAACAAGAATGCAACCAGGATTGCCATGGGGATCCGTCATAATCTGGTTATGTAAATAACACATGGATTTCAATTTCTAAATATCTAAATAAAAGAATACCTGTTACCCAATATACTGGCGAGAAAGGAATTGAATCTACTTACTACAATGAATTTGTTTTCCTTTAAGATCTTCTTCACAGCAATCCCAGTCGCCATTAATTCACAATGGATATGGTCAGGTTTCAATTGAAAATAGGAGAACGATAAATCTTCACCAAAGTTGATTTGCTTATCGATGTAGGTTATAGTCAGCTTCATAGTAGGAAAGAAATTGTTCACCATGCCTCCGATAACTCCTACTTCCAGAAGCATATAGATTCACAATTCTGCTAGTGGTTGTATCTTCTAGCATCAGAACCTTAGAATCCCTAGATCTGCAGAAACCTTGTAATATTGAGCTTCCTCATTCAAACCCTAAGCCCCTCACAATGTAACACTAGTGATGAAAGCCCCAAAGAGTCATATGTGAAAAAATGAGATTCCCTCCTTTCAACAATCTTTCCCACTCTCATCACATTATCTAAAAGACTAATACTATTGAATATTACCTTAAATATTAAAAAATAAAAAATACCAATTTAATAGGTTAATATATAATATTATTAACAAGATTAGAAATTAAAAAATTAAGAGTTTAGAACATTAAAATAATATTAAAAGGGATAATAATTTAAAAATTAGAAATTAAAAGATATAATAAGCCAAAATATAATTTTAAAAAATAAGAAATTAAAAGATTACAAATTTAAAAAATTAAAACATTAAAGTGAGATTAAAAATATTAATAATTAAAAGTTTAAGCCGGCAATTAAACCATGACTTTGAGGCTCCAACCATGTTAATCATAAACCACGACCTATAATGACCTCCAACTATATTGTTAATCATAAACCATGACCTCCAAACTATGTTGATAAGCCATGAACGCAACTTTGTTAAATTAGATCTTCAACCATGGTATAAACTTGCAATTTCATTATCATTAAGTTAATCAACATTATAATTGTTAGGATATTCCTATACTCCATCCTAGTCCCACCAGTATTTTGATCCTTTACATTTTAAGTCATGCATGCACTTTTAGGGTTTGCATGCATCATTTACGGTTTGCATGCATTCCAGTCATCAGTCCAGCACCTAGCCCTCAGTTAGCCAGCCCCTGAGAGCTTCTCTCAGATCAGTTTTATCCCTCCTAGAGCTTAGTGTGCCCTTCCTCCTTGATTTAAGGAATCCACTCGTCCTTTCTCACCTACCAGTCCAGTTTACTTTAGTTATCCACCAATCTCTCCTTGATTTGAAGCCAGACTGACTCCTCACTACTGTTATCACTCGGATTGACCTCCGATGAGACATGACTACCTATTTTGACTCCAGTTAGCTCCTCATGTGCCCTCCACTGAGCCTCCTTCATTCAGTTAGTGTCTCCATGTTCCAGTTACATTCAGTTACACCTACCACACTCAGTTAGACTCAGTTTGACTGATGGTTGACAGTTACTTGTGCATTGATGACTCCACCGATGATGGGATAGACTACTAGTTGTGCTCCGATGACACTCAAGTGATCTTTTGATCACTCCATGAAGGCTAATTAAAATTTCCACCTTAGGCATTCGAATCCTCATGCATTGTACTACTTATTGTCCATATTGTGATTAATTAATTAGTGTGTGTGAAGTATTTTTGCTTCTATCCGAGTTCTACTGTATTATTATTTTGTTGCTCATTATACTGCATTGACCACTCTTCTTCTATTTTCCTGCTTAATCAAATACTTTCTTGTGAGGTATACATCATCTCTTAGATCTGCTGTGAGGATTTTCACATGGTATCAGAGCATGTTGAGAGTATTGTTTATCTCCATTCTTGAGAGTTTTTTGCAGGTTATTACCAAGATTTCGAGTGCAGTAGTTGTAGCAGTTTCTGCATCTTTGCAGTAGTAGCAGTTGCAGATATTCTCTATTTTTTTTGTAGGTCTTCTACAGCTTCAATGAATTCAGAAGAAATCCCTCCTCTTTCTCCACTCAACTATGATGAATGGAAACCGAAAATGATAGCATATTTGAAGAGCCATGATCTCTTTGACTGTTGTTTTGAAAGAGAGTTTGAATCTTCTGAAGAGAAGATTGATTGGTTAAATAAAGGTGACGGAGCCTTTGGATCAATGATGCTTGCTATGCATGAATGGATGTTATATGACCTCCCTAATTTTTCATCACCAAAAGAGCTATGGGCTCACCTAGATGTAATATTTGGCAGACAGAATGAAGGAATTGGTTCAAACCCTTTCGAGAGCAAGCCGAGTGATGCATTCACTCCCCTTGATGGTCTCTCAGATCATGAACTAGTATCATCTCATATTGAAGTTGTCCACAAAGAACTTGCAGATTCTACACTCATGCTCCAACTTTCTTCTCTTACTGTGCCAGCTCACACTCTAGATATTGCAGAAGGTCCTAAATCCTCTCTTGCACGAGAGTCTGTTGGTTTGCATCATCCTCATACTTTTGGATTTGTTCTCATCACATTCGATCTGAAGAGCAAGTACAATCACATGCTTTTTGAGCATGATCCACTTCTTCCCAAGAAGAAGATACCTCCAAACATATGACCAAGCATCACACCTGCTTGAGTTTGGAGCATTTATTTTTTGTGTGTGCCTTACAGTATGTTTTGAGGGGGGGGTATTTTTCCCATGAAATTTTCCCCACTTCCTTTGTTTATTGACTGTTATTATTCATTGTATTGGGTGACCTTTGGTCTTAGTTACCAGGGCCTAGGATGGATTAAGGGGGGTTGTTAGGATATTCCTATACTCCATCCTAGTCCCACCAGTATTTTGATCCTTTACATTTTCAGTCATGCAGCACTTTTAGGGTTTGCATGCATCATTTAGGGTTTGCATGCATTCCATTCATTAGTCCAGCACCTAGCCCTCATTTAGCTAGCCCTCGAGAGCTTCTCTCAGATCACTTGTATCCCTCCTAGAGCTTAGTGCACCCTTCCTCCTTGATTTAAGGAAGCCACTCATCATTTCTCACCTACCAGTCCAGTTTACTTCAGTTATCCACCAGTCTCTCCTTGATTTGAGGCCAGAATGACTCCTCACTACTGTTATCACTCGGATTAACCTCAGATGAGACATGACTACATGTTCTGACTCCATTTATCTCCTCATGTGCCCTCCACTGAGCCTCCTTCATTCAGTTAGTGTCTCCATGTTCCAGTTACATTCAGTTACACCTACCACACTCAGTTAGACTCAGTTTGACTGACGGTTGACAGTTACTTGTGCATTGATGACTCCACCGATGATGAGATAGACTACTAGTTGTGCTCCGATGACACTCAAGTGATCTTTTGATGACTCCATGAAGGCTAATTCGAATTGCCACCTTACACATTCGAATCCTCATGCATTGTACTACTTATTGTCCATATTGTGATTAATTAATTAGTGTGTGTGAAGTATTTTTGCTTCTATCCGAATTCTACTGTATTATTATTTTGTTGCTCATTATACTGCATTGACCACTCTTCTTCTATTTTATTGCTTAATCAATTACTTTCTTGTGAGGTATACATCATCTCTTAGATCTACTGTGAGGATTTTCACAATAATAATTAATCTATTGATGCGAGTGGAGACAAATAACAAGAGGAGATTATGATGACACATGGACATTCGAGACTGCTGTGTGTAAGATGGAGGGAGCTCTAGTCTGCATGTTAATGAATTATATCAGGCCCATGGGAAGGTACTATGAATCGGAAGGGCGGGGAGAAGGGAGGTACGACAATAGTTATGGAAATTAATGGCAAATTTGGATGCAAGTGCAAAATGTTTTTTTATGTCCCATTTAAGGACGAGCCCTGGTATTGGCATAGTTATGATAGTGGATGCATTGTCCTCAGGTATGATGCCCTCATCCTCATCTATGAGGTCATGAAGTTGACGGCTCGTGCTATATTAATGCTTGGCATTATCTTCTATTTGTTGAAGGTGGAAAGTCTAAGCTCATTAATGACTAGTTATAGTGGTTGGAAGTGCGGTGAGGAAGACATGTATGAGCCAAAGAATGTTGAGGCGACCAGCTAGGGATGGCCCAAGGGAGGCAAGAAAAGAGTGATCTGAGAGCAGTCGAGGGTGGCCTGGGACACTTGGGACTACATGGCCACAATTTCGAAGGAAATCAAGGAAAATACCAACTTCGTGGAGAAGGATTTATGGGCAGAGCTGGAGGTTTCAAAGCCAACTGAGGAATTTTCTATGCTTCAACATTAGATTTTGGACCCTAGGTCCACTCAAGCTCACTTGTTGTTGTATGAATGGGTTGTCTCCATGTTATGGGTAATTGGCCACCTGCTTCATCAGCGTCAGTTGAAGAGTTTGAGGGATAATATCCTTGCTCACTTATGGAAGGAGAATCTAATGGATTCATGGCTCATTCACATGAAAATTGATGTCATCATCCACCACTTGGGAATACCATTTCTTCCTCGCTTGAAGGAGGGGGGAGATCCTTCTATTAGTGTCTCGGCTAGGATGCGTGCGGGTGAGTGGCGAACTGTCTACCGAGTTGCAGATGGCAGGGGAACCCCATCCGACCCTTAGGAGGAGTTCTAGGATGGCATGTCGTCGAGATTTCAGGTGCGATAATTGGAAGCATGTATCTATTTGATCCTTTTGGCTGTAATTAACGTTGATAGTGTGTCATATGCAACATGTCGGTCCTAGTGATTCAGTAGAAGTCTTATAGAGTCATCACAGCTATAGTGAAGTCTTTAGTCTCAGTGCTCTAATATGGGATGAAAGTTTTGTCTAGCTTAATGCTCCGTATGAGGTGGAGCTGTTGGGATGCGGGGAATAGATTTTCTAGACGATATTATCTATAGTTCTGTGTCGAATGTTGATCCTGAGCTATAATGGCTATCTAATGTAATTTTCTTTTTGCCAAGTAATAATGAAGTTGTAGCTTATAAAAAAAACCTTATATTAGAAACCATATCTAGTGTTCTAAACTTCAAAAATATGAGCACCACATCCCACTTTTAGGCCAAATATCCCCTATGGAGGGCCAATATGGTTGTTTGGGACCACACACATGGACCATGACCCCCATAGTAAGATCTCTAAATCCATCTACATTGTTAAAATTTAGTAAAATATTGTACAAATTCATTATCAAAATTGTAATTTTCCATTGTCAGTGTGACACAACTAAAAATGACTAACATAAATGACTAATTCACATTAATTGTTGTTAGATAGTCATATTTATATTCCCGTGACTAAATTAGTCATTTATGTTAGTCATTTTTATTTTATTCACTTGTTATCTAGTCATATATTTTATCCCGTGACTGAATTAGTCATTTATCTTAGTCGTTTTTAGTTGACTTATTTAAAATTGCTTAATTTTAGTCATTTATCCCTTCAAAAAACAGTGGTGACTAACTTTTTTAGTCGCCTAGTCACTTATCTCTCATTCTGTACTTGTGATTGTTGAAAATTACTAATTATGCTAATGGACGGAAATTACCAGTTCCATTAGTCGACGAAAAAAAATTATAGTTCGAGGAAATTCTAGTTGTAATTTCCTATTGGCCAAGTGTAATTTTGTATTTCCCACTTTATAAAAAAATTCAAAATTTAAGTATTTTTGTAAACTTGAAAATTTCA
Source organism: Larix kaempferi (assembly GCA_027924585.1). Lineage (NCBI taxonomy): Eukaryota > Viridiplantae > Streptophyta > Pinopsida > Pinales > Pinaceae > Larix > Larix kaempferi. The sequence continues at coordinate 569,664 of BSBM01001536.1, forward strand.
TGAAATTTTAATGTGGGCCCCACTAGTGCCATGCGGAAAGAAGGATGACGTGGAGGTTCCATATGGACTGAGGGAGTATGGCATGGTATATCCACATGGAGTGAGTGTGTAGATGGAAACACCAAAAGAGGGTCAGCTGCATGGGTGTCAGCCACATAGGATAGACATGGATCATTATATATACCACAAACGACTGGATTGGATTGGACCACCCAGATCAACTCATGAATTTTCGCGCAGCAACACATGACCCAAATTTATTACAAGGGTTCCACCCGCGAGGCCTAGATTTGATCCCACAAGTTTCATTGGCTAATATGAGCCATTCATGCAAATG